>WEDG01000334.1:0-113422 GCA_017591395.1 Schistocephalus solidus | reverse complement strand
AAAAGGTTTCTGTGCCGCACGAAAGACTGCTGTACAAGCTTAAACGAATTGGAGTCAGAGGTTTCTCCTCGCGGATCAAAACTTCCTCGTGTCAGCCCCAGGTTGTGTGCATCGGCCAAGATAGGTCAAGTTCTGTTGCTGTTTAGAGGGTTCAGGTTCAGTACTACCAATACTGTTTTAATATACGTGACGATTGTGTTACGAATCTGATTGTGAAGGTTAATACGACAACATGAAAACCAGGAATGTCATGGTTGAGCCCCGCTGACTAAGATAAACTACAAGATCAACCTTAACCCGGTTTGGAGGAGGTCGAACAAGTGCCTTTGCGGTTCAACGTTGATAAGTGTACAATACTTCGCTTGGGCAACCCATCTGAGCTGCCGTAGATGTTATTTCTCAACGGTGAAGTTTTAAAAGACGTGGAACCCAAAAGGACATTGTTGTGCTGACGTCCACTTCTACAAGCGTGAACATTTAGAGTCAACGTCTTCAACCGTTATACGAAGAAGTTTTCTCAAGCACGTATCAAGGTCCTTGGTTAAAATTTTGGAAAAAAAAACATTTAACGCAGAATATTATTCACCTGTTTTTCCTAAGTTTGACCAAATAAAAGCCTCCTAGCAAAAATGAGAATGAAAATCTCGGCTCGTCACAAGCTCTCAGCCATTGCACCGAAGCGTTGCTTGGTTGCATCAAGTAGTCACAGCAGTGATATGCATATGCAACCAATCGTTAAAGCTAAGCAGCTTGATCTCTGTGCTTTACAAAATTGTAATGATTTTATGTTAAAGTTTGGATCAGTTCTTTCTATACTGGGGAACTTATTCGACGGTGACATCTCTGCTCTTCCCTCTCAGGAATGTCAGCGTCTGGATTCTCTCGTCCATTTGGTTGCCAGGGAAACATCAGACAGACAGAAACGAAATTATAATTTTCTTTTAAAAAATGTTTCCCGGGACAGACGACCCATTGACGTTGCCGTAGACTTCCTGTACTCGTGCGGTTTCAACTACAAAATAGCGGAAGCCAAACGCCTCTCCTCACGTAGCAAAAATCCACCTATATTATTCACCCTTTTTCACCAATCGAGGTGGACTCCATTTTTGCACAACGAGGTCGCATTTATCGTTATCTAGAGGTTGCAAAATGTTTCCTTTGTCGGGATCTTACACCGATAAAGCGAAGGAATGTGTCATCCCTCTTGCATAGGTCTTCGGCCTTTCAATCCATTATCCATAAGTCTGGTCATGGCTATGCAAACCATAACGAGACGGTACTGCAATCAACTAAAGTGGCCGGTTCAAAAACCTCCTTAACTTCAACTCCTGCTCTTCTTTTAACGTATCCATTAACGCCTTCTTCTTCGCGAATAGGAATTTCCAACGCAGTAGCTATCAGCCATGTCGTAAGCCCACCTTTAATGTCAGTTACTCCGTCTTAAATGCCAAGACCGACTGCTTCTCCGTTTCAACGTAGTTTTCCTTGTATTCCTACTGTTGACTTCGTCAACAAAACTGAGTCAAGTCCACCTCGTTCTCATTCCACGCTATCCACTCCGGTCACAGCTGTCCAATCTTTTTAACTTATCAATAACCTGGGCAAGTCAAAGTATGCTCCAAACTTAAGTTCCAAAAAGAAAATCGTTATTAAAGTTGCGAAACCTCCTAACCATCCAGCATCTACCAGACATACCCAAAATTTCCTTAGCAATTATCCCAACCAATCAACTTCTCAGGCTCCCCCATTATTTAACACTACCCCTTACGGTAACAGTTTTCCAAAACAATTTGTTCCATTTTCAAATCTTATTCTCCCCCCATATTATTCCAATATTCCTCAAAATCCTATTTATAGGCCTCCTATTTTCGCTAACGCAAAAAATAGCCTTCCCCTAAATGGATACCACCCAAATCTGTTTCTCTACAATAATCCTAATTTAGTAAGCAGTAATAGCTTAGCTAATTGTAGACAGCAGCAATTTTACTTTCCGTCCGCACCTTCCCCTCTAAAGTTTACTTCCCCACCACCAAGTCTTCCTTTTTTATAAGTAACGATAACCCTAGTTTGGATTTTCGAACTACGCTAGATGTCATATTACTTAATGCTAGATCTGTTTTAAATAAGATGGCCCAACTGAGAGCCATTGCTTTCGAGTTAATGCCTGATGTTTTATGTGTAACTGAATCTTGGACCCATCCCTTAATTTCCGACTCTTTGCTTGTCATAGACCAGTATGATCTCTACCGTCAAGACCGCATTAGCAAGTGTGGTGGTGGTTGTCTTCTCTATATTTAAGCTTCATTTAAGCACTTCCTATTTGATCTAGATGTTACGTCATTCTCTGGTAATTACTGCTTCGCATCCATTATCCTGTCGCCCCGGCAAAAGGCGATTCTCGGATGTATTTACAACCCGCCTAATTCATCATCCGATGACGATGCAAAACTTTGTGAAATTTTTAAATTGATTTCGAAGTCCACTTTTAACATTAAAAATAATCGCTGGGGACTTTAATTTTCCTGAAATTGACTGGATTTCAAAATCTTGTCCACCAAGATTTCGGCCTTTCCTCGATACCATTAATTTTTCTAATTGGTCACAGCTTGTCCGTTCTTCAACAAGAGACAATCATATTTTATACCTGATTTTCACAAACGACATTGCTCCCCTCTTCGTTGATTTTAAGCAGGGTCTCTTCCAAAGTGACCATACACTAATTCACTGTTGCCTTCCGATTGTTTCATCGAAAAAGGCTAGTGCCGTTCGTACCTATCATGCTTTTTGACCTCGCAGATATGAGCTTAATTAGTAACTTTTTGGACTCATTGGACTGGCAGCATCTATCCTCCATGAACGACGCAGCAAGTCTTTGTGACTTCATGTCAGTCGTTTCAAATAACATCCTGCAGCTTGTGCCAACCAAAATAGTCAAGCCCTAGGTCTCGGAATCCACCATTCTTCACTTTTTTTTGCCAAGACTAAAGAAATTGAGGAAGCAGTTGAAAGATCAAAATACTAGTTCGTTATATGTACATCTAAGGATCGCAGAGATTTATGAATTAGCCTCTAAGATTCGTCTTGCACGTGACAAACAGAGGGAATCTTGCGCACTCAGTGAGCCAAACTCTGCAAAATCTGTTGCTTAACTGTTCCGCCGTCGATCCTCCTCTAAACGAGGTTATGAAATTCCTCCATTACTAATCGAAGACAAGAACTTTGTTATCGAAGACTCTGACAAGGCAGAACTGTTTAGTGCGTTCGTTGAAAATCCTTTTACGATGGAATCTGAACCGATTCCGACGTTTCAGGCATCCTCATTGAATGTTATCAGCACTATTGATTTCTCATTAGAACTAATTAGTAAGCAAATAATTCGTCTAAAATACTCGCACTCTTCAGGACTGACGGTATTCAAAACTCATTTATAAAGAGAGTGCCGAGGTTCCCCCGATTGCTTAGCCATATATTCTCAGTTTATCTTCTAATATACAATTTATTTATTTATTATTTATTTAAACGGATTCTTTCCTGACTCATGGAAGACATCTATTATTCTTCCTGTCTTCAAGTCGGGATCTCGTTCGGACGTAAATAATTATCGAGGCGTTCACAAAACCCCGGCTCTAGCAAAACTTCTTGAAAAAATTATTGTTAATCAAATTCTTGACTTTTGCCTGGAAAATAGGCTCTTAAGCGACTCGCAATATGGTTTTCTACCTGGGAGATAATGCGAAGTGTGTCACTTAGCTTTTGTTAACCTCGTCATTTCCCTTCGTAATGAGCAGCAGTCAGTGGTTGTGATCTACTTTGAACTGAGCAAAACCTTTGACAAGGTACCGCACAGACGTCTTCTGGTGAAACTGGAAGCCTTCGGAATCCGGCCTCCTCTCCTTGACTTCATTGGTTCCTACTTGTCTAACCGCAGCCAGAAGGTCTTAGTAGGTAATAGCTATTCGAGGCCTCAGCCGAGCACGAGTGGCGTTTTTCAAGGCACGGTTCTAGGTCCCCTTCTTTTCATTCCGTACATAAACGAAATTTCAACTTTACTCACAAATTCACGAAATTTCGTTTACGCTGACGATCTCAAGTGCATTTATTCATTTTATAAATACACTGCCAATAGTTGCGTTGATAAATCAACACTGATCTACTTATGCTCTCACGTTGGAGCTGTACTTGGCAGATGAAAAATTTTCTCCATCGAAGAGCAGTTTCATGTGTTTTGGCCCCGCCAAGCTTCCTGGACCGCTTGTATTTCAAAATAGTACACTTTTAGAACGATCAACCATAAAAGACTTAGGTCTAAGTTACACGAATAAGCTAGCATTATCGCCTCATTCAGATCGAATTTCTGCAAAGGCTGCACAGATATGTGGTTTTATATCACATAATTTCTTCCTTCCGGAAATAAAGTTAAACCTAAATAGCATGTTTGTTCTTCTATTTCCTAGAATACTGCTGTCCCTCTTTGGGCTGATGAACGCCTCTGACCGCAGTAAGAATGAAAAAGTTCAGAGGGTTTCTACTCAAAGACTATTTTCTCATCCTGGATCCAGTATCTCTTATACGGATAGATGCCAGATAGCAAACATTAAATTTCTGTGGGTTAGAAGACTCGAAGCCGGTCTCTGCTTCCTGTTTCGCGTTAACTCTAGTCCAAATCTCCCACGCATTAGCGCTCTCACTCCGGTAGATCGACCTTATGCCACTCGTAATTCTTCCATGATCATTTAACTACCCCGTAGCTCCAAAACTAACCGGTCTCAGTTTTTGCCTCTAAATATGCTTTCATATGCAATAATCTTCCGCTGCAAATTAGGTTGTCGTCTACATTAGCTATTTTCAAAACCAAAGTACGCAAACATTTAACTTTGGAAGATATAAAGTCCTTAGTGTCTGTTTCCTTCCCAAACTCGCAACTTTTGGATTTTAAAAAGGGTCCTCCTGGTATTTGAGGTAGCTCCCTTGATATTATTTTGGTCTCTAATTATATTTCCATCATCCTCTGCAGAGTCAATCTTTGCATTCACTTTTTCTTCCCCTCCTTTTAAACTAGCATTGCCAACTCTTGACAACCTTGATACTTTCCTCCGAATTTGCATCCCTGACGATAGTCTCCAGGTTCTGTTAATGATCGAGGCGGGTTCTGATTATTTCGCCTCTTTGGTGATGGACTATGCAGTCAACAAGGTCGCATTTCGATGATTAGGTTTGAATACCAGTACTTCATCAGTGGTCACCAACTCCAGGAGGTAAATATTCTACAGGACTTGGGTTTATGGATAACACCAACTCTCTAACAATCGTCGCACTGTGCGAATATCGCAAAGAAAGCTATGTGTATTTAAGGCGCAATCAGGAGTTCCTTCATTAATTTTGACGGAGAGCTTTTTGGGCGCGTGTTTGGAACATTTATCTGGCCGGTGTTGAAATATTGCGTTCAGGCGTGGCGCCCTTAGACGAAACATGACTACGCTCTGCTGGAGAAAGTTCAACGGAGGGCAACGACACTAGTCAGCGGATTGGAATGCCTACCCTATGAGGGCCGCCTAGCAAGACTTAAAGTTTTTCCTCTCTCTTATAGGCAATACAGAGGGGATATGATCATAGTCTTCAAACTTGTCAGAGGAGTTGATTGTGCTTTCCAGATGGCCAACGTTTTTGAATTGGCAAACATGACAAGTCTCCGAGGTCACCAATACAAACTGAAAAGAAATCACGCCAAACTTTGAAGTGCGGGCCAACTTATTTTCCCAACGGGTGATTGACGAATGGAAAAAACTACCAGCCTCAGTTGTTCAGGCTGAAAGCGTAGAAATGTTTAAAAGAAGACTTGATGCATTTTTACTTGATGAACATATATTTAGTCGACATAAATGATCGATATACTAAAACGACTATCGCCATGTAACATTTGCTTGTTTTGCTACTGTCTATCTGTTAATAGGGTTTTCAAAGGCTCTGCCTATCTCCCTTATATATACTGAATTATAATGAATTATTTGGAAGCAGAAAAACGAGAACGGTTAATTGTTCAGCTAAGGGTTAGTGAAATGATCAAGGAAGGATTACGAGTGGCAGAAGGTCGATCTACCGGAGAGTTAGCATTGTGACGACAGCATAAGCTTTATCAGTATACTTAAAGCGTACAAACCTCCTGAGGCAAATTGGAAGAAAATCAAAGAAACCAGTATCATCAAACAGGACGACATGACTAAAAAAGCGAACAAAAAGAATACAGTGAAAAATGCAGAAAAGGAGTTCTTCAAAATGATTGTTAATGCAGAAGAAAGTGATATTAAATGTAAAATTCAGGAATATTTTGTAATATTTTTATTCGTTGTGGGCAACCTTATGGCCTTCAATGATAATCTCAAGCAGAACCTTAGGAGCATATCTGGCTTTAAATAAATTTGAGCTCCACCAGAATCGACTTCGGTGTCAGGTTCCTGTCATTTCTGATATCTAATATGCTGTAAAACAAAATCTACTTACAATCCGCCTTCTTTTCTTATGATCAAAGTTTTTCTTGAAGTATAAACAGCAATAGGCCCTCTCGCATACTCAATTTACTAGTTAGGTATAAGTCTACACTTCTCTGAAGTATGGAAAAGGCAGAAGAGCACAAGTTGACTCCTGGAATAAGATGTGCTATCACAGACGGAAGTGGGACTACTGGTTCCACCAACAGAGGTCGATGTGCCGAGCCCCTCCACTGGCAGCAGTGAAACGAAGTCTAAACGTCCTTACCCAGGATATATTCCTCAGAAAGCGACTTAAAAGTTGACATAGATGAACAAAACAAGTAATTACTGACACAGAGCTCAAAATGCCTACATGGTCCAAAAACGTTTCAAGATTTAGAGAAACGCTGAGCTACTCATATAGATACAATAGGAGTTCTCATCAAGCATCGTATGACTAAAACATCGACAGCGAACTAAAACCACGAAAAGTGATCGCTTACCAAACTATGTTCATCCAGTATAAACTGAAAGAACACAAACACATCCAAATATAAGACGCAATAGAGGGAGAGAGGACGAAATCTGTAGCAAATTATTTTGCCTCGGTTAATTGATGAACCAATTTAAGGCAAGACAGTGGCAATGTTCTAATCGTATGCTTTGCTGAAGGGAGATAATTTAGCAGTCCACAAACACTTATGTATGAAACCTCAGCAAACTATGAACGAAGGACGGCCTGAAAATAGCCATTGTGAGAACTTACTCTTCCTCTAAGAAACGGACAAGCTGCATGCCTTGAAGGCATAAGCCTCACTCGAACGCCAATAGCAAAAATAAGAAGGAAGTGCAAACTGTCGCAATTCGGAGGTCAGTCATGAGAAAGAAACAGCTTTGTTTGCTAAACCTTTCACCAGGATGATCCTAGATGGGGTTTAAAATGGTTATATTTATTTTAGTACAACATAGCATTATTCTACGTAATAAAAATAAATTTGTATTCTTAAATGCTAAAATAAAGGCGTATACAAAGTTAACTATGAGTCGTATGATAAAAATTGAGTAAATATAGGCAGTAATGCGGTGTGTGAGCGGTTGGATGTGGAGTAGAATATACAGCTTTCGTTAGTTGAAGTAAATCAGCAAGTTGTCTTTTTTGCATGCGATATATTGCATAATAATTACCGAAAATCCGAATTGGAAGCTTTTTGGAAACGTTGTGATCTCACAACGAAGTACATAAAAAGTCGATTTAGTGATATGGGGAGAGTGCAGAGATCTATTATCATAAAATAGCTGGCAACGAAGTAGGGAATAGCAGGAAACTCTAATCCTGGGGTATGATAAAATTAATAGTGCATATCACTAAGTGGGAAGATAGTTTCATTAAATATGCCTGGGAATAAAAAGGTAATAGCAGACCTAGGGCAAGACCGAAAATACAAAATAGGACCCCAACATCCCGAACTTTCTATTAACATGTCAAACAAACGGAATGACTAGCGGGGAGGGAGAAAGGTGAGTGGAAAATAAATTCAGATACGGTAACATAACAGCAGCCAGGGAAAATTGTTTGTTGGAAAGTGTACGTTCGTGTGGGATGAAAGGTCAACTTTTAAACGTTTAATTTTTTCTACCCCTAAATAGTCAACGTATTTAATATTTCTTTCAAAGCATTTTTGATATTATTATGTTTTGCAACTCTCTCAATTTTCGAAGTAGACCATATTAGTCTTAGAAATTCAACGCTAATATATGTGCACCATCATTAAGGACACATTTTAACCTACGGCAGCAGTGTTAAAGCAGACCCATTGTTACGGTTTCCTCATAGCAACACATACAGCTGATCCATTATTAACAATGCTAGAAATTACTAAAAGCGAATTTGCCGTTGATAAAGCTGCGTATTTCTACTACAAATCCTTACCAACAATTGACTGCTAGACTTGGTATAAGCTCATGGTTTGCATTAAAAATCCGGCTGAGTGTGCAACAATTTTTATCACCTGAAAGTGAAATTTGTGTTTACTCAGAGATTTGCATCAAAATGTTTTCAAAAGTCTAGTACAAAGGGTTTTGTGCTCAGCCGTTTATGAAACGAAAAAAGACTGCAACCCAGTAGGCCTCCTCACAACCTAAATCCAGGTAGTTTTCAGTATTCATAACATATTTAACGAATTTCGGGTGCCAACACAGTTGAAATAATCTTCTGTCTTGACGGAGTGCGCAGTCTCTGAAGTCAGTTGAAGGTCTGCTCTTCAGAGCAACGTTGTTGTCTCTGAAGCATGGAACCGGTGAATTCTTCATCTGACATTGAGAAAAAGTTCGTTGATTCACTCCCATCCGGATCAGAATCCCGGTTCAAGTGAAAATGAAAGAGGCCTTAGAAGACACCGCAATTGTGCAAATCTTTACCAGTTTTCAACGGCTATACTCTCACGGGCAGCGGTTTTTCTCCAAAATAACCAAATTAACGATAAAAGCATATTGCTACAGGAGTTTTACCTCTGCTAACCTGAACCCCACTGCATATTTCTGTTGAAATTACCTGCAAAATTGCGTTAAATACAAATTTTTATTAATTATCTGCGACGGAAATAAGAATTTTGACTAATTTCCGGAGTCCAGCAATTTCAAGTTCTTGCTAAATTTAAAGGGAAAAAGTGAGGATGCAACTGTACTGTTCCACATTGAACTTGTGACAGTTAACAGCAAAATTGGCATGAACGCTCTTATGCCGAGGAAAACAAATGCCACACTAAGCAAAGAACTATTGATCCGCCATGAGAGCGTGTAAACAGCGACCATGTTTATAAATAATGGGTACAATCATAAAAAAATAATATAATGCTGAACACACGGAAAATTATCGGAATGCAACAAAATAACCACAAGGAAGGGCATATTATCAAGTTCAAACTCCAAGCCAAAACATTGGCTGTCGTATTTCTACGAAGTCCCCAATAGTGCTGAGTTTAAGCTTTTGCGCCGTTATACACTTTGGAGAGCTGCCGCTTAGTGTTCAAGGCGTTTATTAACCTACCGTAAAGATACTTAGAAACGCACATGACTAGTCACCCATGTAGCGAATTAGTTAACCCAAATCTTCGATTTTTAAGTAATGGTTTAAGTACTAGCAAAACTCATGAGCAGCTATATAATGACTGAGGCCACTTCGTCTACTCACAGGTGTATACACGACCCGATTCATTGAACTTAACGGACTAGGTTGGTAATAGCCTGGTTGCGCACAAATAACCATGTGGAAAATCTTTGCAAGTTTGCGTATATACCGACCAGCCGTCCTCTCAAAAACCCTTTCTGCTTTTGAAGAACGCGTCTCTAACCTTTATTCTGAGTTGGAAGTTCAGAATAGTCACCTGTCCGCGCACGAAAAACGCCACGAGCTCGATGCGAAACGCATGTCTCGAGCGCCTCGACCTCAGGAAAGCTCCTCTATACCAAAATCGGAAGAAAAGGAATCTTTATTAACGGCAAAAGACATGGAACTAGCCTGGGAGGCTGAAATGGCTGCATTTCAAAAGCTAAGGAAAAAGTTACGTAAGTATTATTTTTACAAAGAAAATTTTAGTTTGGTACCGATGTTCAGTTTTCATTCCTTTTGCTATAGATTGTTTTTTTGGCACCTGGATTTTCCAGATAGAAAAAATTGGGCTTTTTTTGCGCCGCTGCAGTAGCGGTGTGCAGTTACGTAGTATTCGGCACTGCTTGTTTGATGCGGGAGCCTTCATTCGAGTAAGTGAATCGTGCCGACGCCTGCGTGACTGTTAGTGAAATTGCCTTTGCACTAAGCACGGCAGTTAAACAGTACCTATTTCGCTGAATGAGCATTTCTGCAGTTCACATTCCCAGACATTTCGCAGTCTACTCGATCCCGAATGGCAGCGATTCTGGCCGTGAGACTCCTACGCCTGGTAAAGCATTTACGCAACAAAAAACGAGTAGGACTGCCGCTTATCGCACCGAAAACTGCAGGCCCAGTAGGTTTGGTAGATTGGCGTCAAACAGTCTCTTGTATGGGTGCGCTCAACTGGTGCGTGCGTTTATCAGTGCAAAATGGAGGCATTGAAACTCCTTTGCAGCCAAGTCGTTTTAGGTGAGCATGGGCGCTCACTTTTCGCTTGAAAATGTGATCAGTGGATCCTTATTGTCTACTATTTGCCTACTTTTGATTCTCATGCGTGCTGTATAGGAATGTTTTATATTGTTTAATTTCCTTGGTTAGGGCCACTGGTGCGCATATTCCTTGAACTGATTTTGATTTCCAAGGAACGTGACCTTTAATGTAAGTTTTTATTCCGTCTCAGCGCTTATGGACATCATACTAGTTTGCTTCCTCTGATGCAGCTGTCATCCGCGCATCTACCATCGTGCTCGGAAGGGTAAATACTTACCTGGATCAACTATCTCTATTCGAAAACGCACGAGACTTTTGTTTTTTTTCGATTTATGTTTCGGCGTTTCGTATGCTTTCTAACATAACCACAAAAAAAACAATTTATCCTGTCGTTCGTGGTCGAAACCACGAGAGTTCGCAAAGAATTGCTATTGAACTTGGTCATCACTTCACCTCTGACCTGAAGATCTGTGTGTTTTCTTTTGCTTGAAACGATAATACTAATGTTTCCAAATTTTAATAATAGTCCCTTTGTCTTCAGCCGTACTATTTCTCTTATGTTTTCTACCATTTATATCCGCAAATCACACGTTTTGCATCAACTATACGCTAGTCGATAGCAATTTCACTCTAACTAATACCTTCGAAAGCATCCTTGCAGATGCAAATGCTCTGAAAATCCTTATCATATCGGGACGATTTGTGACGGTAACGGTTTTATTCATTCAAATGCAACTCAAGTTACAGTTGCATGAGTCCACTTATAATTAGCTACTCGTGTTGTATGCAGATGCTGCCTTAGCATCTGAAGCCCACGAAGGTAACCACTGGGATGTCAACGGTCGGTGTACTAAATGGGGTGTTAGTCGGTGAGGAGATCATATGAAAAATGCTTTTGAAGGTAGAAGGAAATTCGCGTAGTATACTTTATGCTAGCTGATCACAACACAAATACTAAGTGTACTTCTTCCAATTTGTTGCGTTCGAACTGTTTCACCAGCAGTAAAAAGGCACTTGTAACAGCCCGATGTATGCTTTGGTCTTGTACTGGGTGGGGTAAGTTTAACGGAGTACTTTTTAATGCTTATATAACTTGAGTCCCCGCGATGGTTTTGAAAATAAATTAAGCTGTTGATTGGTAATTCATGTGACCAGCTTATAAGTTGGTATCATCATCCTTGGTATTCTGATTTTGAAATGCATGGTTGAAGATAGCTCACTTCTTAGTCTCTGAAATTCATTTAACCTAAATATTTAATCATTTAAGACCGTTCTAAACCCTTATTTTCAACCATAATTAAATATTACATTTCTGACCAAACAATGAAATTTGACACATGTTGCTCGTAACCTATGAAGGCATGGTGTGATACCTCCCGAAAAACTGCTCACATACTTCACATGTTTCTTTGCCTTTCAGCAAGTTTGGAGTGGAAAATTATTGTCAGGCACTTCGTTGCATTCATATGACTATATTTCTGCATTGTTCGAATACCTTTGTCACCACTGCTAGGAATGGAATTTTCGCTCATGCATTTGTGAAATTTTTTATCCCTTGGAACAGGAATCACCTTTCATCTGCATCTGCTGATATGCTAATGCAGGTTAGGAAAAATGAGAGTAACAATGCGCCCATTCTAAGTAGGCAGGCAGTAGAAAACTGTATCTTATGATTTGTTGATGTTATTTTTTAGAGTCGTAAGTATGCCTTGTAAAGGAACACATACTTTGTTAAGCTGACTATATCGACCCTTGAACTACCGCACGCCGCTACTTTTAAGGGTCATTCTCCCCAGTTGAAACCCTAAATCAGGCTTTGGACTGCTAATTCTCGAGAAATAGTTAGAATGGTCTGCAAGAAAGACGAAAGTGATTCAAGCCAAGCTGTTTTCAGACTTCTACTGGTATCTAAGCGACGACTTGTCGTATAGCCGATTAGTCTTCCGGCTATTTTCTGTGTTTAAAATTTGCTTAATGACTGCAGGAATTATTCCACTCTGTTTTGCATCATCCAAAACTTCGAGGAGCTAACATAATATATACTTTTCGGATATTTGCACAATAATTTAGCCAAACAGTAGCCCATAGGCCAACCTGCCATCTAAGAGTCGTCTAGCGTCTAGTAGTTCTAGCTTAATTCCACTAAGTGGTTTGCGCCATGTTTTGCAAACAATGGCTGTTTAAAATCACCGGGAAAATCAAACCCTTTTCGGCTTATTAGAGTGGATGCTTCGCGGGTCATAACTCTAGAAAAGACACTTATTTTTTCCCCAGGGATATAGTGTTGATTGGTGTGTTTTACCACTTGGTCTGAGTAAATCGTTGACCTTACTTATTTGAATATAACATTGTGTACAGTTACCCTTATTAGGACTCAGCTTATACTCATTTTCTTCTGCGTAGTAGAACATTCGAGCAGTTTATATAAAACGTTTTGGGCTGAACCTTGCATTGACAATAAAAGTGCAGCAAGAATGCATATATGCTCCCCAGTTGAAACCCGAAATCAGGCTTTGGAATGCTAATTCTCGAGAAAATGGTTAGAATGGTCTGCAGGAAAGACGAAAGTGATTCAAGCCAAGCTGTTTTCTGACTTCTACTGGTATCTAAGCGACGACTTGTCGTATAGCCGATTAGTCTTCCGGCTATTTTCTGTGTTTAAAATTTGCTTAATGACTGCAGGAATTATTCCACTCTGTTTTGCATCATCCAAAACTTCGAGGAGCTAACATAATATATACTTTTCGGATATTTGCACAATAATTTAGCCAAACAGTAGTCCATAGGCCAACCTGCCATCTAAGAGTCGTCTAGCGTCTAGCAGTTCTAGCTTAATCCCACTAAGTGGTTTGCGCCATGTTTTGCAAACAATGGCTGTTTAAAATCACCGGGAAAATCAAACCCTTTTCGGCTTATTAGAGTGGATGCTTCGCGGGTCATAGCTCTAGAAAAGACACTTATTTTTTCCCCAGGGATATAGTGTTGATTGGTGTGTTTTACCACTTGATCTGAGTAAATCGTCGACCTTACTTATTTGAATATAACATTGTGTACAGTTACCCTTATTAGGACTCAGCTTATACTCATTTTCTTCTGCGTAGTAGAACATTCGAGCAGTTTATGTAAAACGTTTTGGGCTGAACCTTGCATTGACAATAGAAGTGCAGCAAGGATGCATATATGCTCATTTCCTATTCTAAAACTAGAAATGTGTCCAATCTCTAAAATTGCCTTCTGTACCTTGGATCGTTGTTTTTTTACATTTTTAGAATTAGGAGATAAAGCTGATGTGACGACGGCGTGGCGAAAATTAGATACAAATCTGACTTTATTTACCTGTCAGACTCTTGGAAATTGCAAAAATTGGGGTCTGCCGGTTATAGAAGTCACTGAAAATCACACTCTCAGATCCGTAAGTTGTTGAATTACTCGCTAGTGTCAACTAAGACGTTGTACTGACCGCTGTTAAATACTTTAGCCTCACGGCCAATAAAAAGTGACTTGACACTTGCCTTGCTCAATCGAAAGGGACTTATACATTATTATTGATACTCTAACTTGCTTTTTATTGCTTACGAATTTTTAATTGCTCTCCTTATCTACTAAAATTTTGAAGCACAATGGATACATTTAATCAGTGATCTAGACGTCGGATATAATGCCGATTTTTACCAGGGCTGAACATCTCTTACTGGCTGATTGGCGATCTAGTGGTCCTTACCACTACTTCTCGACCCTACTGTGCTTGTTACCAGCTTGCGTTGCGAAGCGGCCTTTTGCGACCTCTGCAACTAACCGCCTATATTGATTATCTTTCCTTCTTGCAATTAAACTTTTTTGTAGATAGCGTTAGCATCCACTTTACATGAGACAACCAAACATATGCTTGACTTTCGTATGCAACTATCTACCGCCGATTTATCCGCTCAATTAATACAGCAATCGAAACTATATCGGAAATTGACCCGTTCATTCGGTCTGTACGGTTGTGAATGTAGGGCTGTGCACGTGGGAGATATACGAATGCTGAAAGTGTTTGATCACTGTTGCCGCAGAACCATTCTTCTAGTGAAGTACACTCAAATAGAACAGCCTGTAATCCACTTGAAAACATCTCAAGAATACCTTATGTTGTTTTAAAAAGATAACTAAGGTAGTTTGGGCACGTTCTTCGTCTGCACGGTGAATTCAGTTTCGCTGCTTTTTATCAGGCGGTAATGCCTACCTTTGGGCATCTAAAAGAGTGTAAACTCGGAAGATGTCTCCGCGCAATCAATCTACAAAAATATGGAAACGTTTGTTAAATCTTCAATGTTTAGTGTTGGACTGTGGACGAGTGAATTGATCGACTTCTCCTAATCAGCTGCCGTAGATACTCAAGCGTTGAGAGCCACAATCCATGAAATAACCAAGGCTGACTAGGTCAGTCATGACCCCGGCCGTGCAAAATGCGAGTGCGATTCAGGCTTCTGTGTTAATATGCGGGATCAGTCATTATCGTTACCTTAATGATTTTACAACCAGACGTTCCGAGATTTCATAAGTTCAAAAATAACAAACCTGCAGAGTTTTGAATAGGAAAAAGGTATGTCAATCAGATTCCATTCATACCGTCGACCACTCACCGCGTCTGAGTTTCCATACATTCCGACTTCATAAGGACTTTTCTTGATAAAAAGGCTTCATGCGCTGGCTCTAAAGCTGATCTTCAGAATCTAGTACCTAGGGCCGCTCTACATAGCACCTGACGGAACTTGTCTGCATACATCAAATATTCTTGACCTCGGTTTTCTTCAGCCATACTCATAGACTCAGTAGAAGTTTGAGGGAGATTTGCTGGACCATAACTGAATTTTCTCACAGAAACATGTCCTGCTTACCTATCTTCATTCTTCAAAATTCAGTCAATGGATTTTATGGTCCTCACATACTACCCTCGGGCCAGTATTTGCTGCTGAGAGAAGTCCTCGAATTTTCTCTTTCTTCCTGCGTTTGTTATTTTTGTCATCGGTCACGATCTTAACGTTCGTGTTCTCAACAAGGAAAGAGTGCACTCTTCAACCACTCATAAATAATAAGCATTCTTCCGAGCATCTTCATAAACGAGATTTGATGACATCGTTGCTATCCCATCTTTCAGGAGTTGAAATTAGCAAACGCCAGTAACTGAATGCAGTGAACCAAACTCTAATTTTTTTATTTTGTATTTTTAGGCTGCTGATCTTTTAGCTTCCAAGCTTCTGCCATCAGAAGCTAAATGCAAAATTTTCGGTAACACTCCAGTGGCAGTTCACAAATATCACTATCGTACCGCCGATGGTGAAAAACAGGGAGTTCAGGTACCTTTAACTGAAGATCTACTCATTTTCCTTTTTGATTCGATTACCTTACTATTTGGGTAGCCATCCTGACTTTTTTCTCAGTTTTTGCGCTTTTTATGTTTGGCTGTACCTTATCGATGATATTTTCAACCTTTCCTGTCTAATTAACGAAAATATAGCGATAAGTGTCTACTGACTGTTTGTCAGTAGCCTATTTTACGATGCAAAAAGTATGCATTTGGTTAATGCGCGTTTCCACAAGATATCCAACGTACCTTTGCTTTCTAAGGACTCATAAAATGTTTCACTCTTCTCAAAAAATGTTTACAGTACCCACTTTGAAAAGATAGTTGGCAGGTAAAAAGAATACTTACAGACAGGTCAGTTTTAAATCCAAGTAGAAATTGGCAAGATGAGGTCCGAATCCGGCGAGCAGGACAGCGTCCGCAAAGAGAATGTTTCCTTATGTTTGTCATGAGTTCATTAGGCTTTTTGACTCATTTGAACGTACCAGATAGTAATAACTTTAGTACCAGTTTACTAATCCCATGGCATAAAAATGTCAAATAAGTCTTATATCCGGCAACAGAAGAAGCCTACAAGCAAAATGCCTTTGAGCGTCCTCACTTGCTTGCTAAAAAGAATTACTAGGTACCGTTAGGCTACGTAATTCTTCGCTAGATCTCTCGCAGGACACTTCGCAGTCACTTGTAATCATTAACCTAAATATTTACAGACAAGAACAGGGAAGCGGAATGGATCTTTCAATTGTGTTTACTCCTTCATACACACAAAAAGCGTTTCAGAATTCCAACGCGCAGAGTCTACGCTTTTTAGCAAGCCTTCAACTGGAGGTTGGTTGACCTGACGCTTGCCAGCGCTTATTTATTGTCCCGAGGCCTCCATGATCTAGCAAGCAATTTCATTCGACTCGCTGAAGTACCTGCGTACTGGTTTGCCCTTCATATCCTTATCACGCTTGAAACCGCCGCAAACCTTCCCTGCCTAATGACGCCCCCAACAACTAAGACACCTTTCACTGCTGAGTTGATTCGTTTTTTTTGCTGTTGCGTGTTATTGTTTGCGATCTAGTTTACAAATGCAGGTCATGTATTTCGTGTGAAAATTGCGCCCGAAATGTTTATTACTGGAAATTGTATGGGATTCCATCTACCGGGGATCTATATGGTCTGAAGTCGTAGTTGAATATATTTGCATGTTTTGAAGGCAGTACATTCTTTACGAAAGTCAGCAAGCTTTAATTCGTAAATTTTTCATTCTGGTTTCTGGTAACCGGCGTTAGACGTGCAGCAAATATACGAACCAGTAAGATTTTTTAAAGACGTCTTCTCCTGGCAATAGGCTATTACTGGGGGTTACTATCCCAGTCAGCTCAGCTAGAACTTTTTTCCATTTTTTCACATGGCGTCTAGTTTGATTTGCAAATTCATGCACGAGTCACCGGAGTACATGAATTCCGAAAATGTTGACCATGCACAATAATATCAGAGAAAAAATAAAAAAAAGACGACAGCGAAATAAAATAGGGAGTTCTCACTTAACTTAACTTTACTTAACTGTCCCCAGATGAACTGAACTGAACCGAACAATGCACATGAATAGCTTTTTGACAGGGATAACAAAACAGCATAGATTTTTAAGGCATGTTGATACATTTCATTCTTTCGCACGTTTGCTGCCCGCCTGAGGACGTTTTGAGGAACAAGCGTCAAAAATTTCAAAAAAATTTATTTACCTTAAAATCGTTTCTTTCAAATTATACTTCTTGAGATGTCGATTTTCCAGTATGGCTGGCTGACGATGGCTATTAAGCCAGAAATGGCCATTCCAGTCTCCCTTGTATTCGTCGATAATGTCATTCTGTTTATAGTACTAGCCGCTGTGCGGTTGCTGGCGGGGCTTGAGAATGAGCCGCAATGCACAACGAATAGAGCAAACGATCGGTTAGTGCCTATCTACCATTGTTAATATTCCCGATCGAAACTGGCAAGACAAACACGTTACTCAATGGCTAGAGCGTTGGACTTCTGATAAACAGGTCATAGGTTCGATCCTCGGGTGGGGCACCCCCTGGGGTAAGGTATGACTGGATGACAATGGCTTATGAGCGAGAAATGACCATTCCAGTCTCCCTTGTCTTTCTCGGTAATATCATTCTGCCTATATCACTAGCTGCTCTGTGGCTGCTGGCGGGGCTCTAGAGTTAACCCAAGGCACAATGGGACGAGTGAGTTCTGTAACTGATCGGTGAGCGCCCAACTATCATTATATCTGTTATATATATATATATATATATATATATATATATATATATATATATATATATATATATACTCGAGCAGGAAACGGTCAAAAATTTCATGATAGCCTGAATTCTGTTTTCCCTGACATCCCGTTTACAATGGAGGTGAAAGTCAACAACAAACTGTCTTTCCTGGACGTCCTCGTCCATTGAAAACCAAATGGGAATACGTTGTATAGAAAGGCCACTAGTACCCGCCAAATACTGTGCTACCACAGCCAACACCCTTTATGCCACATACACATTTGCGTTCGAACACTATGAAAAAGGGCTGAAACACACTGCAGCGAGCAACCCGATAGAAAGGCAGAACTGCCATATCTCCAACCCCTCTACATGGCCACCAGGTATCCCCACAACTTCATCGAATGTGGCAGACAGTCCAGGCCAAGCCGAAGGCCGGTGACCGAACAGCCAAAGGTATGGCGAGCGTTGCCATTCATTGACGGCGTTTCGCAGGCTGTCTCCCGTCTCCTAAAACCACTGGGGATCGGCATCGCCCACTCTGGTTGTTGAAAATTAAAGAACTCTCTTTTCTCTTTCTATTGGACCGTTTTTCGATATTTTTGCTTACTTCTCAGTCTAGTTCTAAGCTTTCAAACACACAAGAGAGTGACCGAATATATACTCAGATTTTGCGATAAAATGTGAATTTTCTGCCCCTTCCGTTTCAAGTTTCCTTATTCATTTATAGTCAACTGCATACAAAAATTGTCTTTTCAGGCTTCGCGTACACCGCGACTGCGAAAAGTCGCGGTGTATCATCGCGTCTCGTATATATGCGCGTTTAAGGTCCGAACTATGGGTGTGGTAAAACAAAGTTCATTCACAAAAGTTTATTACAGAGTTTTTGGTACAAAACGTCATTAATTTGCGAAATTTGATTTCATCATTTTTCCGAAAAGAATGTAAGCTCTCAAACTTGCATTCACCTGATTTTAGTGAGAACAAAACGAAATTTTCCGTTCTCCGAAGAGATATATTCCAAATTTTTCCTGCTTATATTGTTCATTCATAGTACTGCGCATAAAAGCAAAAATTTTTGACCTGTAGCTTGTTATAATGAAGGAAAATTCCTGGATAGCAAAAAAACGCCGGATTTTGCCCCATTTAGCCCCGTTTTTCCATGAATAAACTAATCTGAAGGGATCTCTTTAGTATTAAACAGCTTTTTGTTCATCAAATTAGTACAACCAACATAACTAACACCTTAAAATGCCTGCCCTGCTACCACTTCAGATTCTGATATAGACATTTAATGAGTTAGGCAATCTACTGTATCTATATATTCCGAATATTCGAGAATATGCGAAGGGTCAGGTAATTGTATAGAAGAAGACGGAGAGGCGTTCTCTTGGACCAGATGTTTATTCACCCGACGTTTAGAACTCACGCGAGCTCATCCTCAAGGAATAAAAGACTTTACAGCTTACTGCCTATTTAACTCACCTCTGCCGAGTATAACCTTCGTCAGCGCCATTGATTTGTTCGCGCACGGCTTGATATTCAGCTGGCAGATCCATATGTCTTTTGATGGATTCTGCGGTCGAGTGCCACGCTTCCTGCAGCAGGCGTGAAATTCGTTCTTCTGACTAACCGAGTATTCTCACGCTGCCAATGTCAAATTCGTGCCCTGGCGAGGACGCGCGAGCGGCTACCAAGGAGAGTTTATCCTTCCGTCTCACAGCAAGCTCGTGCTCGTGCATTCTCCTGCAAACCCATTTGCCGGTTTCGCCAACACAATTGGCTTGACCACGATGACAGTCCATCCGGTAAATGACGATGGATTTATGTTTGGGTCTTTAGGTTGCATGAGTTGCCGGCGGATTGTCGCTTCCGGTCTGTGAGCCACGCCAATCCTAACTTCGCTCAGTAGTCTAGAAAATTCTTCGGATACGCTAGTTATGTAAGGTATTGCACGCCAGCACTTTGTTTTTGGCTGCCCCTTCGAATTTATTCTCTTGTCTTCTCGCCTGCATTTCTCGACAAAACTCCCAGGATATCCGTTGATCGTGAAGAGTTTCCGCAGAAACTAGACCTTGGCCTTCTTGTCGGCGTGTTCGATGCAATGGTTTTCCGCTCGAGGGTACCGTGTTCTCACACAGCTGCGTTTGTGCGAGAGGGGGTGGTTGCTAAAATAACTCAGAATGCGAGAGGTATTCGTCGCCTTCCTGTAAACCGTCGTTTTGAGTTTTCCATCGCCCTTTCTTATACCAGCACGTCGAGAAACGGCAACTGACCGTCTTTTTCTTCTTCCATCGTAAACTGGATGTCGGGGAAGAGCGAGCTCAGACTCATTGTGAAATCCTCAATTTTTTCCCGACTGATGATGAAAAATGTGTCATCAACATACCTTACCCGCAATCGTGGTCGATAGTGGTCGAACGTCAGTGCTTCCAGTCTCTGCAATACTGACTCAGCAATCAGGCCGGAAAACGGTGACCCCATCGACGTACCTTGGACCTGTTCGTACAGGGTTCCATTAAAGGTGAAAAATGTGTTCAGGTAGTGTTTCCGGTGGTCGACAAGGTGCCTTATTTTGAGTTTCGTGTCCGCCTCGCTATGGTGCTCTTCTAGCAGGATTTGTATGGTTTCGACTTCGAGTTGTTGTGGGATGGAGACGAAAAGTGACGTCACATCGAAAGATACCATCACTTCCTCATCCGTAAGTCGAATACCCAGCAACTTTCTTGTAAATTGTTCAGCTGTGTGGATGGTTGTTGTAAAACCCTGGGTTAGAAACATGAGACGTTGAAACAACCACTTTGCTAGGCCAAACGTTGGAGTGCCTCTTAGAGAGACGATAGGCCGTAGAGGGGTTCCTGGTTTGTGGACCTTGGGAAGGCCATAGAATCTTGCGAGCGCTGTGTTCTTTGGTTTCATCTTTTGACAGTCAGTTGGCGTTATTGCTTTTGACTTCCGAAGACTTGCCAGGCCTTTTTTGATATTCCTCACTAGCGTCTTCGGCGTGTCATCCTCGCGAGGAATATAGGCAATTATATCGCCCAAAAGTGCCTCGACTTTGTTGATGAAGTCCTCTCTGCTCAATATAACCGTCGACCGTCCTTTGTCTGCTGGAAGTATGCAATGTTTTTGTCGGCCTTTAGCGTCCGAAGTGCTTCAATTTCTGCTTTCGAGAGCGTCTTGCGTTTTTTGTGGAACACCAGTCTGGAATATATTCGCTGTCTTAGCAGATTTCTGCTTTCATAGGTAATTGCAGCTTCGCGAACGGCAGATTCCGCAGCTGCAATGAAGTCAAGTGGTTGGGCATCCGTGGTATTGAAGCATACATCGTGGCTCAGGACTTTTACCTGCTCTGCTGTCAGTTGTTTGGAAGATAGGTTGTGCACGACATGAGCATAGCAAATGTTTGAATTCTTGTCGCTCAACGTGGCCAACTTCTGTGTCAATTTGGCGTCACGTGCCTCGTGAATGCGTTGGCACTGAAAGAAATGCTATGGTGCAAAGCATTTGTCAGCACTTCTCCAAGAATCGTCGAGCATTTGGTTTGTTCCTCCTCGATTGTTGCTTTATACTTGCGCAGACGCAGGTGACAATCCTGGATTAAGACCCGAATCATTCGGCGTCCGTGTTTTAAGACCGTTCGTCTACCTAGCTCGGTGTTGACTGGTGATTTATACGAGAGGTATCTCGGCAGAGTGCTGGAGTCTAGGCACCTGTGTAGGAACCTCAGTTGAGCGTACGTCGAAGCTTATCGACAGGAAAAGGATTCCCAATGACGGGCTGATTTAAGCGCTTCGCGCCCGAATGTATTTCGAATTTTCGAGAATATGCCAGGCCCAGGTAATTGTATAGAAGAAGACGGGAAGGCGTTCTCTTGGACCAGATGTTTATTCACCCGGCTTATCGAAATCTCACGCGAGCCCATCGTAAAGGCATAAAAGGCTGTACAGCTCACTGCATATTTAAATCACCTCTGCCGGGTATGACATACATCAGCGCCATTGATTTGTTCGCGCAGGGCCTGATATGCAGCTGGGAGATATGTCTATTGATAGATTCTGCGGTCGGGTGCCACGCTTCCTGCAACATGCGTGAAATTCGTTCGTCTGACTGGCCCAGTATTATCACGCTACCAAAGTCAAAGTCGTGCTCTGACGAAGACGCGCGAGCAGCTACCAAAGAGAGTTTATCCTTCCGTCTCACAGCAAGCTCGTGCTCGTGCATTCTCGTGCAAACCCGTTTTCCGGTTTCGACAACATAATTGGCTCGACCACGATGACAGCCTATCCGGTAAATGACGCTGGATTTTTGGTTGAGGAGATTGGATCTTCAGTTGCATGAGTTGCCGGCGGATTGTCGCTTCCGGTCTGTGAGCCACGCCAATCCTAAATTCGCTCACTAGTCTAGCAAATTCTTCGGATACGCTAGTTATGTAAGGTATTGCACGCCAGCACTTCGGTTTTGGCTGCCTCTTCGGATTTATTCTCTTGGCCTCTCGCCTGCATTTCTTGACAAAACTTTGAGGATATCCGTTGACCGTGACGAGTTTCCGCAGAAACTGTTCCGCGGTCTTCTTGTTGGCTGGTTTGATGCAATGGGTTTCCGCTCGAGGGTACAGTGTTCTCACGCATCTGCTTTTGTGCAAGAGGGGGTTGTTGCTAAAATAACTCAGAATGCGAGAGGTATTCGTCGCCTTACTGTAAACCGTCGTTTTGAGTTCTCCATCGCCCTTTTTATACCAGCACGTCGAGAAACGGTAACTAACAGTTTTTTTCTTCTTCCATCGTGAACTGGATGTCGGGGAAAGATCGAGCTCAGACTCCTTGGGAAAATCCTCAATTTTTTCCCGGCTGATGATGACAACTGTGTCATCAAAATACCGTACCCGCAATCGTGGTTGATAGTAGTCGAACGTCAGTGCCTCCAGTCTCTGCAATACTGCCTCAGAAATCAGACCGGACAACGGCGACCCCATCGACGTACCTTTGATCTGTTCGTACAGGGTTCCATTATAGGGAAAGAATGTGTTCAGGCAGTGTTTCAGGAGGTTGACAAAGTGCCTTATTTTGAGTTTCGTGTCTGCCTCGTTATTGTGCAGGATTTGTATGGTTTCGACTGAGAGATGTTGTGGGATGGTGGTGAAAAGTGACGTGACATCGAGCCAATTATGTTGTCGAAACCGGCAAACGGGTTTGCACGAGAATTCACGAGTAGGAGCTTGCTGTGAGACAGAAGTATAAACCCTCCTTGGTAGCCGCTCACTCGTCCTCGCCAGGGCACGACCTTGAATTTGGCAGCGTGAGAATACTGGGCCAGTCAAACGAACGGATTTCACGCCTGCTGCAGGAAGCGTGGCATTCGACCGCAGAATCCATCAATAGACATATCGATCTGCCAGCTGCATATTAGGCCGTGCGCGAACAAACGAATGGCGCTGATGAAAATCATACTCGGCAGAAGTGAGTTGAATATGCTGTGAGCTGTAGTCTTTTATTCTTTGACGATGGGCTCGTGGGACAGTTCGAAACGTCGGGTGAATAAACATCTTGTCCCAGAGAACGCCTTTCTGTCTTCCTTTATATATTTATATGATACTGTGCGGCTCACTGATCTGCTTAAGGAACATGTATGTTCCGTTGTGCCCTGGAGCTCAGACTAGAGCCCTGGCAGGCGTTCGCATAGCGATGTGTAGCGTACGTTGTTTAAGTGGAACCGACAAAGACAAGGGAGACTGGAATGGCCATTTCGGGCTTATTATTCGTCATTAGCCAGTCATCCCTAATCCCAAGTGTGGAACACCTGGGATTCGATCCCGTGACCTTTGGTAATTGATTCGAGCGCTCTACCATTGAGCCACGGGCTCGTTGCTTTGTCTGTTGCGATTGGGAATATGATGATAGTGTGCGGCTCACCGATCTGATTAAGGAACATGTATGTTCCGTTGTGCCCTGGAGGTCAGACTAGAGCCCTCGCAGCCGGTCGCATAGCGACGTGTAGCATATGTTGATAAAGTGTAACCGACAAAGACAAGGTAGACCGGAATGGCCATTTCGGGCTTATTATTCGTCATTAGCCAGTCATCCCCAATCCCAAGTGTGGTACACCTGGGATTCGATCCCGCGAACTTTGGTAATTAAGTCGAACGCTCTAGCATGAGCCACGTGCTCGTTGCTATGTCGGTTGCGATCGGG
Organism: Schistocephalus solidus; assembly: GCA_017591395.1. Lineage (NCBI taxonomy): Eukaryota > Metazoa > Platyhelminthes > Cestoda > Diphyllobothriidea > Diphyllobothriidae > Schistocephalus > Schistocephalus solidus. The sequence continues at coordinate 89,015 of WEDG01000334.1, read as the reverse complement.
AATATGATGCTAGTGGCTAATTGAGAATAAGTCTAGGTACGTTTTATGCATACGGGCGCTTACATATCATTGCCAGTGTATTGACTCTCATTATTAATGCGGTGTTTACTTCGCTGCACAATTTACATTGAATGCTGTTCATTACCGTTTTTAATCTTGAGACAACTTTTTTCGTATGGCAAACGATTTTTTCGAAGATATTTACAGACAAGAGTGGATGCTATCAATTCTGCTCATTAATAGGCTAAAGCGTGCTTGTATTGCTGTCGTATGTAACGGTTTAATTTTAATTTCTCCAACTTCACAAGGGTCTACGCACTTGTATTCAGCTGCCTGACTGCAGTACGTAAATCTGAAATGACCACCCCAGTTTGCTCCGACAGTTTTGCTTCGTAACCTTCGGTTTTCTAACGCGAGTATGTGGCATATGTGCGCTTTCCAATTGCGCTTGGTGCATGTATTGACCATGCTATATGTACGTGCTACTGTTTGAACAAACAAAAATTATCTGGTATATATATGATTCTTTTCTTGCATGTTGCGCATAATAAGCGTTTTAACAATGTCTAGAGCCAGTATGTGCCTCCAGTTTTCATCTTACAACAATTCGACCGTCGACTTCAACGACGTCCACCTTGTACGCCACAGCATGGTGGGGACATATACGATGACTTGAGCGTGAATGAGTTCATAGTAATGGTAGCCATGCAAAGGATCTACCGCATTCTCTCTCCCATCTGTGCCGGTGTCATGACCTAGTTCATACTGGAGGCGGAATCGGACCCAGGTGGTTGGCGTGGCTTGAGCCCGCACGTAGACGTGCCCCACACTCCATGTTCGTCCAGCGCGTCTACCGCGTGGTCCGTTGTAGGGGGGAGGGAGGCATTTATCATTTTTATTCCGGCGATTGGGGGTATGGTCATCATTTATTATTTTCATAGATGATTTTGAGCATCGTTCAGAACGTCATCGATGTTTAAATGCGACCAACCAACTTACGCCCTAGGCTAGGTTACAACTGAATCGTTGAAACGTTTCTAAAAAGTTAAACTAACTTTCCTGATTAGCGCCAATCGTAGGAACTGACGTACCGCGCGAAATATTTGCATACTCGTCGAAAATCGGCTTGAATGCGTTAATCAAAAATATCCTTTAATAATGAACGATCTTAGGTTAAACGAAAGCACGAATGCCCTTATAAAAATTAAATTACGTTTTTATTGAAATGGTGGTCAAGCACATTTGGCTTATTAAAACGAAAGATTTACTTTCACCCTAAGGCGTACACTTTTTCGCCGACAAAGTATTTAAGAAACATGAGAAAAGACTTCGGAACTATGCAATCTTCAAAATTCTTTTAACCGTGCGTCTGGATTTTGACACTACCTGTCCGTAACTGACGAGTCGTTAAGTTTATTGGGGTTTTTACCGTCTCTGCTAATCGCTTGGCAATTATTCACATTTGTAACGGGAAACGGTAGTATCGAAGATCTGCAATATCACCCTGCATCGAATTCCAAGAGTATAAGTAATTTTCGCATTTTTTTATGTTCCTTGCCTCTGCGATTGGTCCGAGATTTTCTCAGTAATTTAAAGATTCTCCATGTGAATTCAGGTGATGAGGTTATCGGGCGAAGAACGTTTTCTTTGTGCTTTCCACTTTCGCCGGCTCTCTTGCCATTCGCCATTCCACTTAATATGTGGTTACGATTTCGTGTGAACACTCCTCAACAGCTCTAATGCCCCTCTGATTTCTCCTGGCTTTTCACTCTCTTTGTAACCAAATACTATTTTCAGGAAATTTCGGTGGCCCTTCTAAGGTATTTTTATCTCCCCCTTCTCCCATATTTTTCAGATGTATTTCCTCAATGCCTACGTAGACAAACTGTGGCGTGGAGAAACTGTCTGTCTACCTGACAAATCAGATTTCGCATGGCTATCACGCGATGAATTTAACACCTATATCTCCGACAGGCACTATCTTAGACGGCTGCGATCTTTTATCGTGGATTACTGAATTTTCACCGTTTTTGCTCCACAACTGCTCCATTCCTTTGAGGAAATCTGTAAATAGACGCTCAAAGCCTGCCCCCTCCGCGAAACGTGTTTGAAATTTTTTAGTCCACAACAGTCAATAAAATTTGTATATATGGCCTTTTTCTGTGCCCTTTTCTGTTTGCTTCCGGCAATTTGTTTTGAAGCTTTCCACTAAATTTCATGTGTGCTAATGAGCCGATTGAGTTAAGGTCGTTCCATTCATCCGCGCCCCCATCTCAGGGCCCTTCTATTTGTTTAGCGTAGCTTCCGTCGCTCGTTTTGTTGCATTTTCACGTCTAAAAATGAGAACTATGGGTGAATTTTAAGCGGTGAAGGGAGAGAGTGAGAGAGGAAAGACTTAATACACCAGACGACAAATCTTTGTGCGGCTGATGAGAGCTGGTTGGCCCGATGCCTCGGTTTTGGTCGCCCGTACGCTTTTCTAGGCCTGCAGGTGTTCTGCAGTACAGGTTTTCGCTCAGTGCAGAGGGCTCGACGTAAATAAAGTAATAACTTCAAATAACACCATTATTTCGTCATTTGCAATTTTAAAGTCATGTCTTCCCCGGGGTGCTGTAGAAAGTCTTGGATAGAGGATCCAGAGTTCTTTGTTAGTGGGTTGATTTGATGAAATTACCACTTGGATATCTTGTAGTTTGGTGCCCCAATTAAGAATGCTCTCAGTCGCAGCGGAATGCCACTTTTGTGAACGTTAGAAAGTCCGTATATTTTGACAATCGAAGGTTCATCCTGCTTCAAGGATTTAGCCAGAACTCCAGAAATTAATTTTATTCCTTTGAGGCGTTTTACTACCTTGATATTTGAGTTTTGTGACTTTGTGGAGTCCGCAGTTAGGGGCATGTAAGTCGAGCCATTGTTACAAATTGGTGTCATCGTATCTGTGTAGTCCGTCTTGTTTAAAATAGTCGTGGAAGCTTTTTCGGCAGGCAACCTTATATTGTCTCCATCTTTCTTAAGTGAATTTAATTCTTTCGTTTCGTCACAAGATAATGTTGAGTATTTCCTGCGGTTCTTTAAAGTTTGTGCTGTATTCTTTTGAATTGTTGGGGTAAGAACTATTGAGGACGGGTTAACAACCTTTTTTTGGAAACGTCGGATTATTGCAACTTTTACCAGAAATCATCATTCACTTTTTGTCCAAAGTCCTCTTTTTAGTAGTTCTGTCTTTGTGACATGCGCAATTGTCTCTAGTAAAGTTTCACATACATTTGCAGGAAGTCTATCCTTTCAAAATGTTTTTATATGTTCTTTGCGTTCTTCGAATTTTCGAAGCCTGTTCTAAGCATCAGATATGAATACTTCTAGCATCTGCCGGCCATACCGGTTGGCAACTTGATAGTCTTGAGCAAATTTTATTGCAGGCTTCACTCGTAGAGAATTTGGTAGAATCTTATTACTTCGGAATCTTTGTCAGGACAACTGTCCTCGCGCTTAATTTTCGCGAATCGCACATTTCTCATATCGTCGAGCGTATAGCAAACCACTGGTTGAAATTCATGCGTAGGTATTGAAATATCGGCATCTCAAGAAATTTAATCAAATTAAACTGAATTTCCTCGGGAACAAAATAAATTTATTATACAACTTTTGGGTCTGGTATTCCTGTTCGTGTTCAGACAAATGGGAGGTGTATACAAAACGGTTAACTTTAAACAATGCCATACACAAGATTTTGTGATTACTTAAAGGCTGAGCCAATAGGCGGCCAATGCTTAAAGTTATCCGGGAGATAGTGCCTGTGTTCGCTTCCACTTGACTGAGAAATTCGCAATTGACGTTCAAATCGATATGCCTGTTACTGCATGCCTATTAATGCATACCCCTCGTCGAAAGACAGCTCAAAAACACCAGACAAAAATATCGCACAAACAACAACGTTTAGCACCCAAATTCTACCCCCTAAGTCCAGAGTTGCGTATTTTAAACAGACCAGAAGTCGTCTACAAAATACCGTGAACTAGTTGTGATGCAGTGTTTTGTGGTCGAACCGGGAAATCCATCGACCCATTTACATTAAAATCAGTTAGCGGTAAGCAGACGAGATCCCTTGTCCCAGGTAGCCATGCACACACTGGACACAAGACACCTATTTGCATGGCAGGATACCCACATCGTTTGCGCCTGAGCAACAAGAAAGGGCTGCGAAGTCCTGGAGGCAATGCACTTAGACGAGGAATGCATTAACAGGCATATCGATTTGGATGCCAATTACAAATTCCTCAGGGTCAAGTTGAAGCGAACACAGGCAATGCACTCAGATGAGGCATGCATCAACCGGCATATCAATTTGGATGCCGCATACGAAATCGTTAAGGATAAATTCAAACGCGCAGAACCAATCACGACAAAATGCACTCAACGCGTATTGGTTCGGATTTCGCCCAACCGTACAATCCTTTGTTAAACACGGTTAATTAATTAATTGTTGCTGTACACACCCCGTAGCCTGATGACGAGCTGGGGGACCAGTCTCGAAGATTTATGCATTAAAGTTTCTATTTTCCCAAAACATTTCGTCTTTTCTTATTAAATATCTTGGGATGCCTGTATTTCAATACATACATGATAGTTCGACCGTTGATTTCGGCGATGTCCACCGAATGCTCCACGGAAGAGTGGTGCAGGGACGGTGACTTTCGCGTGATTTAGTTTAAAGTGATAGTAGACTTTCGCTGCATCTACCTCACTCTATCCTCCTCCCCCACCTGAGCCCGGTGTCATGACAGAGTCAAGAAGACCGGAGATGGGAGAAGGCGCAGGTGACTGGCGCGGCCGGAGCCGCCCCTGGGCGTACCCCCACACCTGGCTCAAATCCCACGGAGTGGGAGTGCCACATTAAGAAAGAGCCATTGCAGCCTGTCTCTCAGTCCGCCAGTCAGCCACTCCACACAAAATACACATTGGGCTGACCACGCGGTCCGAGTTATCCCGTCAGTTGGCAACCTTCCAAGCCACGACTTTTAGCGCGCCGTGATGGTTTCAAGTGCGTCAGATTGTTTATAAAGTCTTCAAAAAAACCGATCTATAGTATGTCCTAGATTATAAAATTTAGAGAAGACGTGATTAGCTGTCGATTGAGTACAAGTAATGATATTTTTTTGCTTGTTTTATATAAAATACACTTGACATTATAAAGGCAGCAAAACTCGATAGTAAAATGCAAACGACTTAAGTAGCAATTTTTTTACCAAATGCGGCGTCCTGCATCTCCCGCAGCCGTTGTTGTATATGGCGCCGGCATCTGAAGAAGGTTGCTTTGGTGGCGTCAGTCCGAAGTTCCATGTAGGCTTTGTGTAGTCCATTCTTCTCTGCGAGTAAGTTGCTGATGTCGGCGTCATTGTCGTCAAACCAGTCCTGGTGTCGACGGCTTGCGCGTCCGAGGACATCGAGGGCGGTGGACTGGATGACATTTCACAGTTGACACCATCGTATCTCCACGGTAGCGTTATCATCTGGAGCATGCAGGTCCTCCAGTTTCCCGGTTATTTGGTTGCTAAAATCAAAACAGTGAGCAGGCAAATTTCATAAAAGACTATTTAACTTACATGGCGACCTCTTACCTTAGGGCCTTCGTCGGGGTTGCAGTCGAAGCCTCATCTGGGAGATGATGAGGCGGTGATTTTTCCAACCAACGGCATCGCGGATCGCCTTGGTTACCTGCACGTCCTGTCGATCTCGCCTCCGGACGAGAACATAGTCCAGCAGCTGCCAGCGCCGCGACCGAGGGTGCATCCACGTGGCCTTCTCCCGCGTCTGAAGGCGGAAGAAGGTGGTGGTCAGCAGGAGACGGTGTTCCGCACACGTTCGCAGAAGAAGGAGGCCGTTATCGTTACAGCTACCGAGACCGTGGGGACCCACCACTCCCTGCCAGGCAGCGTGGTTTGTCCCGACATGGGCGTTTAAGTCACCAAGGACAATTAACTTGTCCGCCTTCGGCACAGTCGCCAGCACGGCGTGCAGGTCCTCGTAGAATCTGTCCTTCGCCGCCTCATAGCTCGTCATTGGGGGAGCGTAGGCGCTGATGATGGTGGCGAACTTTTCTCCCCGAACAGGCAGGCGGAGGCTCATCAGGCGATCATTGATACCCTGCGGCAGACAGGGCAAACGTCCCACGATGTCCTTCCGGATGGCAAAGGCGACACCAGCGTCGCGTCGCTCTGCCTTTGGCCAGCCGCTCCAGAAGAAGGTGTAGCCAACACCCACGTCCTCCAGCTGACCATGCTCAGAGAATCGGGTCTCGCTGAGAGTAGCAATGTCCACCTTGTAGCGCGCCAGTTCCTGAGCGACTAGCGCCGTCCTCCGATCCGGCCGGTTGCTCCTAGGATTGTCTAAAAGGGAGCGAACATTCCAGGCTGCTATTGTGAGCGGTCTCAGCCAAGGGGTCCGGAGGTTATGGCGAGGGGGATGGGGACGGGGGTATTGTTGTTTGTTTGAGTTTTAATACCGCGTATTTTGCGATCTGCGAGCCGCGGCCGGCTGCAGAAGACGTGAGACCCAGCATTTGTTTAGGGTACCTTTAATAGCCCCTTCCTCCGCTAGAAGGCAAGCATTGCTGTCCATAAATAGGGCTGCTTGGACATCCCAGATGGCTGCCGAATTCCACTTTGCGTCATGGTTTTGTTTTAGTGGGAGAGCGAAGCGAGTCAGCCTGGGCTGTCTACGGGGTTGCTGTCGTCCCCACCGTGGGAAATTTTTGGGAAGGGGAGGTGGGGAGTTCGGGAGTCAGACATACCGGGTGGGGAGGCACACAGCATCGAAGACCCTCACCTGTTTTAGCCCGCCGGTCGTGATGGTTGCCCGCGGTGTGGCCGCTGGAAAGAACCCAACTTCGAGGAGCCACAGGTGAGAGTTGGGTACCAGTTAGACACAGCCACAGAAGCATTCACCACCTGTACGAAACAAATGGAGCGCCAAGTGCTATGTGTGTGGTGCTACCCCTAACTAGTATCTTCTTCGCCCCATATATATATATATATATAAAACAGCAACCCCTGTCTGTCGCACAAACGCAGTTGCTTCCGGACACCTTTTTACACAGATCAACACACACTGCAGCACACAGGCCGAGAAGCTGCGAGAGCGAAAATCCCTATGGCAAGTCTTCCTCGCCAACGGATACCCGCGTATCTTAAAAAAAACTTTTCTATCGTTGGCACACGCAAACCAACGAGGCGCATATACAAAAGCCCGAAATCATCCGTGCCCTGCCTTACGTGCCTGATGTCTCCGAGGCTACTGGACGCATGCTGAGACCCCTTAACCTGTGTCTTGGTCACAGACGGGAAGTCATCATCCGGCGTTTGGTAATGCAACCCGAGGTGTGGCTACCCCCTGTGGAAACGTCAGGAGTCTTTTACCTGGTCAACTGTCTAGACTATCCAGCCAATTACTGCGAAATGACTGACAAACGAATAAGATAGCGCATGCACGAGCACACTCTAGCCGTTAAGCGAAAAGATGTACGATCGCATGTTGCCATGCACAGCCTCGAAACTAATCATCAATTCGCCTTCAATAGTGCACAAGTAGTCGGCCGAGCCAAAAGCAAAATGGCGAAAGAGACAATGGAGACCTGGCAATCGGATACCAATTCGATCATCCGCAGGATCGATCTAACAATGGCATACCGGGCTTTCAAATACCACTTAAACAAGAAGAGAGGACCAATGAGGACAGAGCCTGGTGGACCTATCAGGAGTGAGTAACAAGAGACCTATTTAAGCTGTGTATTTCCCATTCTGCCTTATCTCCGATGATGCGCTCAAGCACGAGTGTGAAACTTCAGATGATGATTAAACGATCCTCTCCAGATGGCGTTAATCTCCCGTAGAAGACGAAGAAGAAGAGGGGCGCGTTTACGGAACTGTCCGAGTCTTCTAACAAGCGCCTGGTATGCGGGATGCTGGTCTATAGCTCGGTTGAGTGTACCAATCGAGAACCAACTTTCGGGCAGCAGTCTGGTCATCTTCTCATTGGTTTGGTCAATCACCCTCGCTTTTCTAAAGGTGAAACCGGGTTTCAGCTGTTGTGCGTGACCATAGACCAAAGAGAGCTTGTCCTTGCGGTTGATTGCAAGTTGATGTTCGTGCGATATTTTGCCCACACGCTTGCCCGTTTCACCAGCATACCTCGCATCACAATCTTGGAATTGTATGCTGTAAACTACTGCTGATCATTCCGTTACCGATAGCTGGTCTTTGGGCTTCATGACTTGCTGTCGATTGCGCATTTTAGTTTATGAGCCACGCCGATCACAAAATGTTTTAGGATTCTTGTCGTCGCCTCTGAAACGTCCTTCACATAGGGGATTGTGAGCCAGAACTTTGGCTTTTCTTCGCTTGACTGCTCAACTTGAGGCTTCCTGAGGTATGTGCGGATGAAGGATTTTGGATAACCGTTGGCTGTAAAAAGGGCATGCAAGTAATCCATCTCCTCCTTCTTCCCACTGTCGTCGCTGCAGTGTGTTTGGACACGTCAGAAGAGGGTTCTGACAGAACTGCGTTGGTGATCAACAGGGCGTTTATTTCGGAAGTGGAGAATGTGCCTAGTGTTTACTGCCTTAAGGCAGATCGTTGTCCTCACTTCCCGTTTGCCAGCTTTGTCTCTTGGACGTCAAGGAAGGGCAAATGATTGTTGACTTCTTCTTCCATGGTAAACTGGATGTCGAGAGAGATTGAATTCAGCAATGCCTTGAAAGCCTTCAAGTGGTCCCTCTTGAGTATGATGAACGTGTCATCGACTTATTTGGCCCAGAAATTCGGGGGTTGCCCACTGAAGACCAGCTGCTGTAGCCTCTTTAAAATGGCTTCGGCAATTAGCCCAGAAAGAGACAAGCCCATTGGTGTCCCCTTCTTTTGCTCGAAGACCTGGTTGTTGAATGTGAAGATTGTCTTAAGACTGAGTTCTAGAAGCTCGATGATATGCGTTCATTTGAGTTGTTGGCCGGTCTTGTCATATTTTTCCCGGAACAATCCGTCGATAGTGTTGATAACCAGTGCAAGTAGGTGAATAACTAGATCACGTCGAATGACACTATCATATCGTCTGCCCCCTACTTCAAGGTGTTGGATGCGTGTTAAAAACTGATCAGCTGACTTCACTGTCCACTTCGAATCCTTAGCACGGAAACAACATCGCTGCTACAACCACTTTGACAGCCCAAAGATTGGAGCTCCAAGTAAGGAGCCGATGAGGCGTAGGATTACTCCTGGCTTGTGAAACTTTGTCAGGCCGTAGAAGCGCTTATATATGCATAAGGTATAGTTTTGTTTAGCTATTTTTGATGTTTGATTTTGGCGTCTAAACCGAACTTGCCGCGTCGTTTCCATAATTTCGCTTAATGATTTCAGTCTGTATCAATTAGCTCCATTGGCCAAGCCACATCTTAACACCTACCAACCTATCACTAATTTGTACTCCGTAGCGAATTTTACTTCCCCACATTCTCAACGCCAGTACTTACCACAAGCATACACATGGGCTTGGCTCATTTTCTACGCATGTATAAGGCGACTGCGAGGGTTTCGGCCCATCTTTGAGTTCCCCAACGTCCCTTAAGTGTTGTCGGTTATCTCCTGGTGTAACCTGCGCATTCGTGCCTGTCTCCTAGCAAACGAACACCAAGTTGTTTTTAAATTCTGCTGCCCACACGGAACATTTTCGTCCCATCTCTGAAACTAGGGGGTTTATTTTCAGTCTCTGCTAGCGGAGCGAGTTTTTTGCCAGGTAAACAATTCTCCGGCCTTTTTTTCCAGTTTTTCGCCTTACTATGCAGCATTGTCATCTCTCTCTCTCTCTCTCTCTCTCTCTCTCTCTCTCTCTCTTTTTCGTCTCCCCCTAGGTACCAGCTTTACAGGCTATAGAGGGTCTCCGCGTTACTTAATCTATTTTTTATACGCTGTGGATGGCCTTATGAAAAGCCTTACGGGTACACTTTTTCAGGTGCTGACTTGTTGAAGGTCTGTAGTCATGCAATTTTGTGAGGCAAATGACCAAGTCAATTCGCAGCTCGATGTAATCGATACTCACTGCCACCTTGCCGATGCAGTCTTCAATGAGGTACGTCCCGTACTTTCGCAAACCAAATCACCCCTTTGAATGCTCTTAATCAGTAAATCAATAACACGCACAGTGGGTTTTTCATGCTCTGTTGATATTTTTGCTAGTCTCCTCAGGCGCTTAAACGATAATTCGGCAACTTTGCCTTCATGGCCCTTGCCGTCCTGGTAACCGCTTTATCACTTACGGAAAGAGTAGGGACGTGTCCGTAGTTAGGTGATTTAAATGTCAGCTTGACTCAGTCCGTGCCTGAATAAAAGGCTTGATGAACGAAGCCACAGCCTGACAAGTCTTTTGTTGACTGCGATTTGGTTGGGCATCAATTTCACGCGGCCAAGGCCCTTTCTGGCAAATATCCATATCTCAACCGGCTTGCTTTCGAAGTGCAGTTTAGCTCCGCAGTAGTGCCACCATCCAAATACATTTTCAGGAATGCTCTTGAAGAGAGGGTCTATGGGTAAAGAAATCTTTCTGCAATTATTTTCCCGAATGTATCCAGTTGGTACTCTAGGTTATTTTTCTTGGTAATATTGTTCTTCGTTGGTCGCACTCTGTCGACCCTTCTAACCGGTTCTTTCCATTAAGGATATCGAGGAGGTGGTAAAACGCGCTCAAAATGCTGGAATCACAGCGGCTGTATTGGTAACTGAAAATTGCGGAGACTTTAAGCGGGCTTTTGAGCTGCAGTCTCGGTACGTCTTCGTCCTCCTGCCTCCTCCTTATCCACTTCACGTTTTTTCCCTATGTTAATCTGCTTACATTTCCAGCATTAATCTGGAGTCTTTTCAGGTGCCCAAAACTATAAACTAGGGCGAATCGTTGGAAGCGCGCGTGAGACCTGTCAGTGTGTGTTTGTTTGACGCCTTCAGCTCACTGCGCCTCAACCTCGCTGGACCAAAAGGGGAGCTAAAGTGACCAATCGCATGCGTTAGGCAGACTGCAATGAAATTTCGTGTAGCCTTTAATACTGCCATACATGTACGAATGGGTATCCACTATACGAGACTTCGATTTTGTAGGCAAATGAGTTGGCACTGCTATTCTCTTCCGCCAGGTACGTTTACTAGACACTCTTCCTGCCCATTTGGCAAAGTAGTGTTCCTGAGAAATAATCGCAGGGAACAGGGCGGTTATTTTATTAAACCTCCTCCCAATGCGTTCTACGATTTTGTGGTGATACACTTCAAGGAGCAATTCGCCAACATCAAAGACTGCTTCCTTTTACAGAAAAAAGAACGGCAGAAACAGTTTCTATGCTTCGAGAAACTTATGGGAGGGCTGCTCTAAGTCAGGCAAGAATTTACGTTTGGTTTTTCCGGTTAAGAGATGGCCAAAGAGGAACCTTTTTTCGGTCACCCCTCAATGTCTAAAACAAACGAAAATGTTCAAAAAGTGCGCGATGCCCTCCGGTTTGAATGTCGCGGAACAGTCGACGAATTTAAGGAATTACTTGAAATTTCCTGGAGTTCGTACCAAAGACTCCTAACTGGGGATTTGAACGTTTGAAACATTGCGGCAGAGTTTGTTCCACGGCTGCTTTCAGATGACCAGAGGAAGCAACTCTGACTTTGTGCCAGAAATTGAAAGAACACACAAAAGCGGACTGTTTTGTCTGAAGAAAGTACAGGGGAATAGGGTTACGGTTGTGATCTTCAAAAAAACAACAGTCCGGTCAGTGGAAAGCTGGCTTCATCGCCCAAACCAAAAAGCGCGGCAAGGGAAATCAAATTCGAAGTCTATGATGCTTAGATTTCCGCGCTCAAAGGGGTCTTTCTTGTTGATTTTACTCCTCACGACACCATATTACACCCACATAACTATCTGCACGTGCGGAAGTGATTACCTGAGGCAGTGAGAACGAAACAAGCGGAATTTTGCCTGTCGGGAGAACTAGCTGCTTCATAATTACAACGAGCCTGCCCACACAGCGTTCAAAATCAACAAGTTTTTGACGAAAAATGGCATGGCCCCGGTTTCTCACTCTTACACGCCCGGCCTATTCAACGGCGACTTTGTATTCGCAAGAATGAAGGAAAACCTAACGAGAAAAAGTTTTCAGGATACACAGGAGATTAAGAAACATATTCCTGGACGCACTTAAAAACATTAGTTCTGAAGAAAATAGAAACTGGTTGCGAACAATGGTAAACCCGTTTGGACAACTGCATATCAGCTGGTTGGCAGTATTTTAAAACGGATTACTATTTTTGGGACGTTATCTTAAGGAAAAAATCTACATAAATAATAATCGTTTTTGGGTACATAAATAATTATCATAAAATAATATAATAATAATAATAATGTTGCCATAAATAATTATCGGATATAATTATGGATATAATTATGGGATATAATTATCGGATATGGGATGTTTCATGTTTATTTTAAAACGGATTGAGACCATGGATGGTCTCAATCCGTTTTAGCATGGATGGTCTCAAACCCGTTTGGACAACTGCATATCAGCTGGTTGGCAGTATTTTTAAAAACGGATTACTATTTTTTTGGGACGTTATCTTAAGGAAAAAATCTACATAAATAATTATCGTTTTTTGGGTACATAATGTTGCCATAAATAATTATCGGATATAATTATGGATATAATTATGGGATATAATTATCGGATATGGGATGTTTCATGTTTATTTTAAAAACGGATTACTATTTTTAAAAACGGATTGAGACCATGGATGGTCTCAATCCCGTTTTAGCATGGATGGTCTCAAACCCGTTTGGACAACTGCATATCAGCTGGTTGGCAGTATTTTAAAACGGATTACTATTTTTGGGACGTTATCTTAAGGAAAAAATCTACATAAATAATTATCGTTTTTTGGGTACATAATGTTGCCATAAATAATTATCGGATATAATTATGGATATAATTATGGGATATAATTATCGGATATGGGATGTTTCATGTTTATTTTAAAACGGATTACTATTTTAAAACGGATTGAGACCATGGATGGTCTCAATCCGTTTTAGCATGGATGGTCTCAAACCCGTTTGGACAACTGCATATCAGCTGGTTGGCAGTATTTTAAAACGGATTACTATTTTTGGGACGTTATCTTAAGGAAAAAATCTACATAAATAATAATCGTTTTTGGGTACATAAATAATTATCATAAAATAATATAATAATAATAATAATGTTGCCATAAATAATTATCGGATATAATTATGGATATAATTATGGGATATAATTATCGGATATGGGATGTTTCATGTTTATTTTAAAACGGATTACTATTTTAAAACGGATTGAGACCATGGATGGTCTCAATCCGTTTTAGCATGGATGGTCTCAAACCCGTTTGGACAACTGCATATCAGCTGGTTGGCAGTATTTTAAAACGGATTACTATTATTGGGACGTTATCTTAAGGAAAAAATCTACATAAATAATTATCGTTTTTGGGTACATAAATAATTATCATAAAATAATATAATAATAATAATAATGTTGCCATAAATAATTATCGGATATAATTATGGATATAATTATGGGATATAATTATCGGATATGGGATGTTTCATGTTTATATGGGATATAATTATCGTTTTTGTGTATAGCATGCTTCAACTGGAGCCTCTTTCGCCACGCTAGCCTAATCTAATTAGCAGATAACACCAGGGATAGAATAGATCGTTAGTGTTTGGGAAAAGAAAAGAATATAAGTCGAGCCAACTCCAATTTTCACCGCCTTGGTTCTCACTCTAGGCAAACAAATGCACTTCCAAACTTCCAGGACTTGCTAAAATTTACGATTGGAAAGGGTGCCGGTTTACAGGATGCCTCTGTTCTGCTGAGGACCTAGTTTCGGGCTATAATGCCTCATTGTAAGCGTGTCTTTCATGGCGTCATCACGTACGTGGGACGTCGGGGACCGACGTAAACGAAGACTTTCACCGTGTGCCCCACGGATTGGGCGTAGCACCGGTAAATTTCGCGTGTATTAGTTTATAATGAGACAGGTTTGCACAGCATATGTACAGCGCGAGTTATACAGCGCAAGCCCATTTCAGTAGGGAGTAACTTGCGCGCATGTCGCGGCTATGGTCACCTTGTAGGTTGGTGGTGATCCTTCCCGCTAGTGACAAACAATATCTCGTGGCTGTGCAGTAATGGCGGAAATCCAAGAAAAAATATAGCAAAAGACTTGAATGTGTCTTTATAGGAGAGCGACAATTCTGGACTACTTTACCAGATAACATTCTAATGGGCGCACAACGATATGACTGGAATTTCAAAGGAAAAATATATGCGTCCTGTTTTGGTAGTTATCGCGAACTGACAGCCACGTGCGAAACTGCAAACAATTTCCTTTGAGAGGTCAGTCAGATAGCTTTGCGTCCTTCCAGTGTAACTTACAACCCGGACTACCCCGAGGATGACTGACTAACGGAGAGGTACTGACAGACCGTCGGAAACTGCGCATCCTTCCTACGTCACGTTTGGGGTAACCTTTACTCGGCCTTTTTTCCTATTTTCCACGTGCGTATTTGCACAAAGGTATTATATGGTGTTTTGTAGCGTATGTGTGGGTACACTGGCTAGTATACCTCGCTAGCTGCGCTTATACCTATGGGAGACAGTACTATTGTCCCGTGAGAACCCCCAGAATTTCCATGTTCTTTCAAGCGCATCCTTAAAAGTCCCTTCTTTCTGCCACGTTTTCCAATATACCCGTACTAAATCCTTGTGCCACCCGCTTGACGTTCTGCCTACTGTCACAGGAGTTATTTTTATTTTACGCAGGATGTGAGCTTACGTGCAACAGTCTATTGGAAAACAATTTATTGGACTCTTATCCTGCTATGCAAAAGCATTCAGTGAACTGCTAGGCGTGCTTTTTGAGAAACTTATAGAGCCTAGTTTTGTCATGTTGTCGCCTCCGTCTCTTCAATTTGCAGGAGGTGGCACGCTTGACTCACGTCAGTCCTTTCTCACCTCTTTAGTTTTCCAAATTGGATCAATCTCTGCATGGGAATTCATCCCGTTCAGGTGCGCAAGTGCATTCATTTTGCGGTCATTATTGTTATCCTAAATTTTCTGTTTATCTTAACCCATTATTGCTGTCATTGAACTCGTAGTGATTGCGTTCAGAGGTACGCAAAATATCGTGAGGCATAAGAACAGCCTTCCTTAAAAAAATACTCTGGACGGAGTACTTGTGCATTGTACCCTTCGTTTAGGATTGCTGAGGTAGTTTTGGACTTCTAGATCAAGCTTGTTGCTTATTTAGCCAAGCATTCTCATATTAGAAATATATTTATATTTAGTTTTATATTATAACTATATAACTAAGCAAAAATTTCAAAACTGCAGTATCTACCAGAAAACTCACTTGGATTGCTGGAAGGTCCACGGTTGAGTCAACCTCCTCTCATCTGTGCCATGTAGTTGCATAATATCGGCGAAACATGTGTCTAGGATTTTGGCTAGGACCTGTGCTCTCAGTGTGTTTATTATGCAACCCTACTTTGTGAATTGATCTTTGATTTCATCTGCTTAACTTCCTGAGCTGACATTTGGATAGCTCTTCTTGGTCTCTCATAGCTCCATCCTCTGAGCCTACAAGAAGCCATAGCTTTCTGGCAAGTCAGCCATCGTGTCCAGTTTCATCCCTGTCTTTGTCGACTGACTGAGAGAGACCTATTTTGGAATATTTTTCGCCAATCCACTTCACACCAACCGATGAACTGGAAATGACACCATGAATGGCGTGGTGGTCAAACTTTGGACTTATTTATTTCTTTCGAAGGCATTTCACAATGCCACAGGTTCTTCTTAATGTAGCCTTTGTGGTATTTCTTCCTTCCATATGAGGTCCTAGCGCGTCTCTGGCACGCGTAATAGGTCTTGAGGCAACGTTAAACGACACTTTGGCAATCGTTAACCATGATGTCCTCTACAGCATGCTGAGCACAGTGAATCTGCGCTTCAATTAGTTTATAATGATATCAGACTTGCAAACCATCTACCGCGCTCTCTCATCCATCATCCTGCTCTATCCAGTGTCAAGAAAGAGCCAAGAAGACGGGAGACAAGATCAATTGCGTGGCACTGACGTCTGGCCCATTCGCGATGGACAAGTGATGTTTAGAGAATAAGGTGTTCGCCTTTGATCCCATATGATTTAGTCTGCTACGGCGGTTACATTAAGAGGGAATGGTTGTAACCCAGCGTTCCCCTCCTGAGAGGACTAAATTATCCGGTCAGTTGGCAGCATTTCAAGCCATGACTTTTGATGTAAGGATGCGATAGAGTTTTTATATTTATAAAAATGCATTGAATTGCCACGGGGACAGTCTTCCCATAGTAGGTCTCACTCTTAAATTCATTCGCTCCCTGGCAAACTCCACTGTCCGAGTCGGTCAGCCATCTAATGCATGGATTAGAGGCAAGTGGCTGGCGCGGCGTGAACCTGCGTTTAGGCGTGCCACCATAACTCGCCAAGGTGGCATCTGGTATTGGGGTGGGCGGACTCTGTGCAGTCGGATTGAAGCGTACCATGCAATACCCTGCTTCCCGTTTTCATTTAGCCAATTTCCCGCTTGACCCGCTCTAGAGGGCAGTCACTTCTGATATTACACGCAATAAGAGCGTGTACCTGAGAGACACTCATGTCTCCTTGACTGTGAAATGGCACATGTAGTACATTGTAGGAGGAAAAAGGGAGTATAGTTGACTCGGCCTCAATTCATTTCATGCACTTTTTGTTTTGCACGACAGAATAACCGACAGAACTTGAGACCTCTGCATTGACATCCACCTGCGGCTGCTTTGATATTGAAATGGAATGTGTGGTGGAGGAAGGGGTGTGGTAGATACAGTGTAAATCTGCTTCATTATAAACAGATTCAATAGTGAGATACCGTTGGGCCCTCTCCGGGACACTGCTGTGCCGCATTTCTTGCCGCGGATGAACTATCAAAGTGTACAAAAATTTAAACCCGGAAAAAAGGGGAGTTCCATACATCCACAATACTGTGATCTGCGACTAAGGAAACCTATACACAAGCAGATTTTTCAAACTAATTTTGTCGGAGTAAGTTTAGCTCCTGACGGTAACTTCAGCCCCAAAAAACCCTCCCAAGCAAATTACGTCCAGGTAGAATTTTCTACAACTCGTAGTTTTTACGCAATCTATCACATGAAGGTATCTGCCTCGACCTATCCTGCCCCCTCCCCCTCTGAGATTCTCTAACACACTTGTGGTTTTCGTTTTTTTTTGAGAATTGCCCAGTTTTCGGAATGTCCTCTAAGAGGCTTTGGAGAAGTTCAGACTCCTTTACGGTTTATGTACTCATTTCTTGGATATTTCCAAAAAGTCGAAACTTGTTTTTTTCTGAAAAATGTCAATAGGAGGATGAAGAGGGACGATGCGTCAAGCTAGAGGTAAGCGACAATTCAGTCCTATCCTTGGCCACTTTCGAAGCACTGGCTGGAAGCGCAGGACCTTATTCTAGCCAATCGGGATAAGCTGGTCGGAATTGGAGAGGTAGTTCATGTAACATTATTTAAGTAACCATCCCTCCCCAACCCCTCAACGCAAAGGTTGGACTGGACTTTACACCCCGCTACTGCACTCGTCCGGACAGTCACGAGACTCAGCGTGCCGTCCTTCTTGAGCAGGCTCGTCTAGCAAAACAACTCGACCTCCCTCTGTGAGTTTCTCCGCACCCCCACCCTCATCTTTCAGGCCCAAATTAACACAGTTTTATATACCTTCGGTTGTGGTACTTGCAGCCTGCAATGACAGAATTTACCCCCGGATCGCCACTGCGACCGTCGTCGCGTCATAGATACATCACTCCCGTGTGTACAGTGCATTTTCTGGAAGGCTATGTTACACTTTACGCGTCTATTGAACTCCCAGATTAGACGTGCCTTACTTACCTAGCTTGGATTGCTCAATTGATTAAGCTGTCAGTATTTTAGACGGGCGCACGATTTAGTGTTATAGTGATTGACCGATCTCCTCATTCAGATTACTCGAATTTCAGAAAAGCGTTTTCAATTACGAAAGCTTATTTAAATAGGATTTTAATATTGATCATCATGCAGCTTCATTCCATAATATTTCGGGCATGCTAGGATGTCGGCTTTGGAATATACTTCTTTTTCGGTCATCTGCAAAAGCCGAACTCGACAAAAACTAACTGCTTCAGTGGCATACCTTTTTTCTGTTAATTTTCACTGCCATTATAAATTCAATTAGGATTTTTATAAAACATGAACAAAATATCCTTTCTTGTACTCGGTTGACAACTAATCATGCCTTCTTGAAATTTTATACTCGAAGAAAGGCTACCTTTTGGTTTTAAAACCTTTATAATTTTAAAATTTTTTGATGCTTTACAACAGTTCGACCGTCGTTTTCGACGATGTCCACCGTATGCACCACAACAGAGTGAGGCAGGAACGGTGACTTGCGCCTGGATTAGTTTACTCGATAGTAGATCTTGCACTGCATCTACCGCACTCACTCTTCCATTACCTACCTGTGCCCGGCATCAAGACGGAGTCAAGAAGATGGGAGGTGCAGTATGACGCAAGTGGCTGACGCGGCCGGAAACGCTTCTGGCCGTGCCGCCACACCAGAATCAGATCCCACGGCGTGGTAGGACCGTAAGTGACAAAAATGTCTGGTACGACATGAGCCAGCGCCTACGCGTGCCACCACGTTCCCCCCCCCATATGTTCAGCATTTCAAGTGCACAAGTCACCGTCCCTACACCCCACTTCTGTGCGGCACACGATGAATAATGTTGGAGTACGACGCTCGAACTAACGTATGTGGTGTAGGGGGTACTAGTCAGGGGTAGCACTACACAGGTAGCATTTGTTCGCTTCATTTGTCTCGTACACGTGGTGGGTGCTCCTCCGGCCGCCTCTAACTGATACCCAACTCTCACTGGTGGCTCATTGAAGCTGGGTTCTTCCCAGTGGCCACACCCTGAGCAGCCGCCACGACCGGTGGGTTAAACCAGGTGAGCATCTCCGGTGTTGTGTGTACCTGCACACCCGGTACGTCGTCTCCCTTCTCCCCTCTCCCCTCCTCACTGCCAACACACTCCGCCCTCCTACCTGCTCTTCCTCTCTCCTCTTCGCAACCCATTCCCCTTTTCCCTCTGCCCTCCTCACTCTCTCCTCCTTTCTTTCCACCCTGTAGCTCCCCTCACCTTTCCCTCTTCCTTCACGGCTGAAAAAGTCTACGGTGAGGGCGACAGCAATCACGTGGGTGGCCCAGGCGAATCGGTCGTTCTCTCTCTAACTCAAATCTTGACCCCTAGTGGATTGCCGATGCAAGTGAAAATGCGAGTCCCAGAAAGTAATTGTTAAGAAATAGATGTGATCGCTGGGACAATAGCTTTATTCGCCTGACCTTTCGGATTCCATCTTGAACCCATCATCAGAGACAGTTCCAGATACCTGTAATTCGTACACAGGGAATTGCAGTATTTATAGGATGCAGTCGCTATGCTACTGCCTGCTTACAACCATTATCGACTTACCCTTTATCGATGATTACTGTGCTCTGTTGCGTTGTGTGATGGCCAGCATCCGGGTCGTTATCCTCTGAAATTTCGTCCCCCGTGTTGGAGGGTGGCGTGATGATTGCTCGGCCACCTGGCTCACCAGCCCCGGCGTTGAAAGATTTATTCGCCTGCGCGCTCCCCTTGTAATTGATTGCTCTGGCCAAACGGGTTTCAACACCGAATATGGGTTGCGCAGGTTATTGCACTTGTCGATAAACCAGGGGTCTGTAAACCACGATTCAAGCAACTCGCGACTCACGCGATTATCACCTCCTGTGAGAATTTCGGCTTCATCGAACTT
Source organism: Schistocephalus solidus (assembly GCA_017591395.1). NCBI lineage: Eukaryota > Metazoa > Platyhelminthes > Cestoda > Diphyllobothriidea > Diphyllobothriidae > Schistocephalus > Schistocephalus solidus. The sequence goes on along the minus strand of WEDG01000334.1, from coordinate 69,046 downwards.
GAATTTGTGACTGATTCTCACCAAATGAGCCGCGACTTGAGAATTGGCATCTTTTCGCGCACTGCTACCGCGTGTTCCGCAATTCGCATCCGTAGCAGTTTTTGGGTTTCTCCGACGTAGTTGCTTTGCCCGCAACTGCACCAGATCCAATAAACAACGGCAGATGTTTCCTGCCGCGGCAGTGGCTCCTTTGGTCTCATTACCTGACACTGAATGAAGGCTTCCGGTCTGTATGCAACTCCTACTCAAATTGACGCGAAAAGGCGGCTAACGGCCTTCGATACGTTTGACGTATGGAATGGCATGCCAATATTAAGCTTCATTGGGATTGTGTCCTTCGTCCCGTTTGGGCATGAACCGTTTGATGAAGTTCGCGGGTATCTATTTTCTCTGAACATCCTCAAAGATATTGTAATACCGCAACCTTGTCTTCCGTTTCAATGCAGTGTGTCTCAACATGCCGTCCTTACGCGTCCTTACGCAACTGCGTTCGTGGCTGATTGGATGGTTGCTATTGAACTGCAGTACTTGCATCGTTTTTGTCACTTTCCTGACCACTTTGTTCTTTAGACCACCACAATCTTTGCGGCAGATGAGGACGTCGAGGAAGGCCAGATGGTTGTTTTCTTACTCGTTTATCGTAAATTGTGTGTCCAGGTAGACGCTGTTGGGACGTTCTTTGAACGTGAACAAGTGATCCCGTTCGATGGCGATGAAGGTTTCATCTGTGGTCTGTGGTATTGGAAGACCAGTGACTCCAGCCGTTGTAGGACCGCCTCGGTTATCCGTCTGAAGATCGGCGAACCTATTGGTATTCCCTTTAACTGCTCGTAGATTGTTCCGTCAAACGTGAATTACGTCCTGAGACAAAACTTTATGAGCTGAAGGATTTTGGTGTGTCTGAGGTGATTCTCGGCTTTATCGTATTTGCTTCGTAGGAGTAGTTCAACGGTCTTGACTACCAGGTCCTGTGGAATAGAAATAAAAAGAGACGTGACATAAAAAGATACCCTGACGTCGCCTGCAGGAGGTTTACCCCTTTAAGTTTTTCCAAGAATTGCGTTGACGAACTGCCTGTGGTGTCCAAATCAACGGTCAGAAATTTGAGGCGCTGAAACAGCCACTTCGCCAGTCTGTAAATTTGAGTGCCTTTGAGCGATACGATGGGTCGGACAGGAGCACCCTGCTTGTATACCTTGGGGAGGCTATAGAACTAGGTCAAGGTTGTGTTTTGGGCTCTCGCCATGCGTCAGTCGTTCGGTGTTATTGCACCAGTGGTCTCCAATGCCAGCAACGTCGCGTTAATTTTGCGTGTCAGCGTTTTTACGGGGTTTGTTTTGCATGAGACATAAAACTGGTGATCCTCCATAGTGGAGTTTGGTAGCCGCCTGGGATGACCTAGCAGCCTTATTTAGGGACAGCACTGCTTACTCCCTCGCTGGGTGTGGGGGGGGGGTATAAAATGTGCCTAAACAAATGCTGGGTCTCACGACAACCGCAGCGAACCTTGACTCGCAGAACGCAGTTTAATGCGGTTGAAAACTTAAAACAATACCAACAACTCCTCTTACAATCCTCCCCACCGTACCCTCCAGGGTACCCCCTGGGCTGTCCGAGTAAGCCCGCTCACGTTAGCAGTGAAAGTGATTTGTGCGCAAATTATTTTTAAGCGATAGTAGATTTGCACTGCATCTACCGCACTCTCTATTCCCTTAACCACCTGTGTCCGGTGTCAAGATGTAGTCAAGAGGACCGGAGATGCGGTCGGGTGCAGATGAAGCATCTCCCACGGAGTTGGAGGGTGGGGTGCGGCATGAGCCTGCACCTACGCGTGTCCATGTTGGACACATGCATTCCCATTCGACATTTGTTATGGGACCGCATTCCAGAATGATAACGCCTGCCGCACCCTGATTTGGCCCTCGTGTTGGTTCAGGGCATCTATCGCGCGGCCCGTTTAGGGGGCCCCTGGAATGTGAGCCTTCGCCTCCAATCATGTCCCGTCAGTCTTCCGCTTTATGAGGACATAAAGAAACGAGAATTTTTCATCTACATATTTTTTGAGCATAAATGTTATTTCTCGAAATATTTTTTTAATAACACTGTGGAAAATTTCCATTTGATCCCATTTAATGACAACAAACGTTCATGCCTGTAACCTGCCAATTGTTTAGAGCTAATTAACAGTAGAACCATAACTTCAAACTTTTGCCTCGCGGCTTTAGCAAGAAATCCGGAGTTTGAGGACTCCGCATATGCTCTCGTAAAATTTTGGTAGTATTCCTGTGCAAATGAAGCGTTGGTTTCCAGACTTATGCTCAGGTATTCAAGCCTGGCTGGTACGGGAACAGTTGTGACGCACGACTGGAAGAGTTCTTTCATGTATTGCTTTGTCAAAACGAATGATATGAACGGTAGTAGAGTAAAAATCGAAGGATATAACTATATCATCTGATGCAGACGTGCGGCCTCGTAATTTGTCTAGAACTTATACTTTTCGATTTAATTTTCGCAATTTTTGTCAAGGAAGTGAGTTTGAGAATAGTCATGTAAAATACTTCCGTTGGATGCATCGATTAACGATACTATATATATATATATATATATATATATATATATATATATATTCTTTTTACCGAATTTCTAGCAATGTCCACTCGCGTTCCGCCAGCAGGCCGGTAATTGAACTCCTAAAGGGTGAAGGTGAGTTCCAGTCCACCCTGTCTGTCACTGTTTTCCATACACGCATTTTTTTAGTTTTTCAGAGCTCAGTGAGGGATCAGCAAATGTAATGGCATCTGAAAAAACACTTTCATACCTTCGTTGGCCAGCTCTACCTCCAGCTAGCAGCTCCAGTGCTTGGGCCAGTCATGTGTTTCAACTAGGAGGAATTCACACATGTCATTTATTGACTGGGTCACTCACTGATCCCTGTTTCATATGCCTATTTAGGCTTATTACAGGATCATTTTTATCTTTTCAGAGGCATGTAGCCTGTAGATAGAAAACCCTAAATGCAAATGCAACCGCAGATTTGCCTCAACATTAATCGGGAATAGGAAAACATTTTTAAAACCTCAACCTTCTCCTCCTTTGTATATAAAATTTGAAAAAAGACGTGATTTGCTATCAAAAGAGTTCAGGAGGGGATTTTTTTGCTTAAATGTTCTATAAAATATATTGAAAATGATAAAGACATCGACGTCAACGTACAAATTTTACAGAAAGCCGAAAAAACGATCGTTCGAACGCTGCCTTCTGATGTGCCTGTACTATCTTGGGAATAGGCTCAAAGGTAATACAAACGAAAACTTCACTTATGGAGTAATTCCTCATCTAAAACGCATTATAATATTTTGGTTAACGGCTAACTGTCAGTACGAGAATACTGCTCAAACTGGCAGGCAAGACTATAGAGAGATGTAATTTCGGCTGGATGGTGAACGTCCTGGCCGTTATGCCTGAAATGTTTGCATGTGTCTGAAAATCATGCCTTTGCTAAAACAAAGCCTTTCCTGTTTTCGTTACTGCTGCTTTTTATGACCTCGAGGTACAGAGTTTTGAAAGTCATTAGTTTTAAGAGGGAAAAAATAGCCTGATTTTTTTTTCTGGATGGCGTATTTATCCATGGCTTACCTCAGCTAAGTGAAGCTGACTGAAAAATAAATTTTACGCTATGTAAATGTTTTTTGCCAAACGTTTCTATGTAACACAAATTTCCTCTACCAGAGAAGCACGACGAATTATTCAAAACGGTCCCTGATAGTTATTAATATAGACAATCGACTGAATATAATGTAATCAAATTTCTGCCCAATATAGCCTGGGGGCATATATAATTCTAATCGGATGAAAAACATAGAGCCTGCCATTTTGAAACCCTAAACATGCATCGAACGACAGGCCCATTTCGAAATGACTAGGTATTGGAAAACGTTTTTACAACCGACAGCCACTCCTCCTTCGAATGTGCTAATCGAAGACAAGTGTTGCTACATTATATGTGCAAGAAAGTATAATATTTTTATTTTTCCGAAAACACGTATTTGAATTAATTAAGACATTAAAAATCGAAGGAAAATGCATTCTACTTAAGTGGTAATTTTTCAGTGTAGTCTTTAGGCCAGTGGGGGTGAAGTATGCTGGAAAACTGACAGTTTGTCATGAGTGAATTTATCTTGGTATTATGCTGCACGATAATATGAGAAGCCCACCTAAGGCACTGATTAAGTCAGATTTTATGGCGAACCTTTAATGAAATGCGCCACCTTTTTGAATGGTTAATTAAATCCTACCCAGATGAGTAATGTTTATCAGTAGACTTTTTCTCCTGCAGCGAACGGTAACGGTGTACTCCGATGCCTTTCAGGACGTCCTAGATTTGCTGTTAATTATTGAATACTTGTAAATGCCTGGAAATTATGGGCTTTTAAGGCTAACGGTGAACATTTTTGGCTTAATTGCTAATGTCACAAGCAAGTAAGTAATCTTAAAGGAAAACAGCCTCGTGGATTTCGAGAAATAACCTCTTACTCCATCTATTTCTTCCCCTTAGTCACGAGTACTGACAAAAGAATTTTCCGGTTGACGACGATTATTTCTGCAAATATTTCTCCTTTTTATTTATTCTTTTTACCAGAGAAGTACGATGAACTGCGCAGACCTAACCTATGACAATTATCAGCATAGGAAATCGACTGAGTACAGCGTAGCGTCGATTTCTGTCCCGTATTATGAACTTTTTCCTTGGCAGAATAACTTTAGAAATTATTTTTCTTAAGAAAAGGTTTCTTCCGTAATGTGTTAATATAATGCGGTAGCATGCTTGACTTTCGAGGTAACCCAGGTTGATGACCTGGATTCCGGCCATCCCTTTCTATCCCTTTGGCAGCCTGTTGTGTCTATAATTGTGACAACTTGTGGCCTCTTGAAATTTTCTTAACTATTCTTTACCCTGTGTTTTGAGGATTTTCTCGCGATGAAAGCACATTTTACTTGAAGTAGGAAAAACTTCCTGCCCTCTTTTATGAAAGAAAACGACACTTCTTTAAGAGTAACTATACGTAATATTTTATTCAAAGTAGTGTTCATTAAAAGCTATAAAAATCGTCACATTTTTCGGGTAGCAAATTTAATCAGTGGCGGAAAAATGTTAATCCTTCAAACCAATTTTTGCTTCTCAGCAAGGCTATTTTTCATCGACTACAGCGGTTGGTAGTCTAATGGAATAGTGTCCAGTGAATACGGCGGATGCGGAAGGACATCCTTACGAAGTGCTCCCAAAAGTTTCATTCACTTCTTGTGCCATCTTGGGCCTAGCGTTGTCATGTTGCGACATCACCTTGTCATGTATTTCCTCATCTTTTTTGTTTTCTGTGTTTACTGATTGACTAAAATTCATTACTTTTTATTATTGATCAGCAGCTTGCCGTAAATCACTCCTATTTTCCCCCTCCCCCAGCCTCCCAGATACTCATTATGATTTTGCCTTAATGAATATGCGACTTTGGCGAGGATGTTGATGGTTGATTAGGGCTTCGTTCAGTTTTTTGCTTTTCGGATTATCGTTACAGCTGCTTGTTTCAGCACCTGTCACAATACGGTATAAAAACAAATGTATTTGGGGCCATATTTCACAAGTTATTTCATGCCTTTCTTGTTATCATTCAGTCAGTCCATGTGGCCTCAAATCTATCGTTTTCCTACCCCTCCCAATGCATTAAAGTGGTTGGCAACTGTGGATTTATCAACTCATTACACTTGTGACATTTCTTTAAGCCGTCCTCGTGGATCGTGACCTATTATGATAAACAATTCTTCTTCCTCTTCATCTTCTTATCCTTCATTTTCCGCCTCTACTTAAATTTCTTCATCTTCTATTCCAATTTAAAATGTTCAAGGCACTTTCTACACGTTATTTCAGCTATAGAATGTTAGCCATATATTTCCTTTAGCCGAATTTATTTCAACTGAATACTAAAAAACAAAGCTACTAACGATTGGTTTTTTTGGTGCAAATATGTCATCTTCCTACAAGAGAAACATTAATGTTAACGCTTAAACTAAATGTGAGAAAATAAAATATGGTGAATTTGTTCAAATGTTGTATAATGTATGTTACTGTTTTCAGTAACCTAAAAGTAGCACCACCAAAAACCGTAACAACAAAACGGCACGAATTAAATCGCCAAATTAACATTTATCATTCAGACTAACATTACTTTTGATGGTTTTTTTCCCTCTTTCGACGGGACTGTGGTTGCATTTTTGTCACGATTCTTTTGAAGAATAGGTGCCATTTAGGATCGTCGATCAGAACGCTGTCTTACATCGAGACTATGTGGCATTTAATTACTTCCGCTGTTGTCATAGGCATGGCTCTGTGTAGTCCATTCGGAATGTTCTTGGAATATCTCGACGGCGTTGGCGTTCAATTTTCCGCCCTCTAGTTTGGCGCCAGTGCTGCTGGCTTATCAAAACTTCCCCGAGTCTTGGTCAGATGATTCAGGTTTGCTATTGGCTGGCCATTTCCCCAGGCTCTGTTATCTGTTTTGCCCTATTAATGATTAGACCATGGTCCCTTTTTTCGCTTTTTGGAATAGGGCCATAAAAATCCTTTTCATACGAATTCGTAGAAGCTCGCGTTAAGACCTTTTTCTGCGTTTAATCGTAATGTTGTAGGTGTCACACGAGTTCAAATGCATGCATTTGACGGTCGTCTATCTACAGCAATGGAGGGTGTTTCCGCAGGTTTCTACTTCTCTATTCCGCCCTGCGTTGTGCACAGCGAGCAGGTTAGTGATTATCGCGCTTCTAACTACCCGCCTACTCGAAATGTTGCATTTGCTGCCGTCCTAGTCTTGATTCTGCTTCTTCACACGCATGGGTTGCAAGCTAGCTGATTTCGCTCACACCCCAGCCCTCACCTGTCCCACTGTAACGGGCAGCCTGAGAAGTCCTCATGTTTACAGGGGAGACATAGGTCATTTATGGAGATGATAAGGGGACAGTAAGACCTTCCGAAAAGAATTTGTCGCATCCTTGCTATTGCTTCGTAGGCATTAAGGCTGCATGTGTTGGGCTTGGCTGTATATTTTCAGACTGGCTTCCCCCTCCTGGTTAGGAAAAGGTATCTTTTTGACTTACCATTCTTTTCTGTTTAATTTACTTCACAAATTCAACACGCTGAGCAGTGGTGTGATATTTTTACGATTTTATTTGTTAAAACAGAACTAATTTTCTGCAATGCAGGTATGTGGAAAGGTATTTGTAGATCACTGTGTGCTCTTTAATTCAACACCCCTGTGTAGTTCTTATTTTCGATCCATTAAAGACTCAATTTTCTCCAGTAAATACGCAGAACATGTTAACTTCTAATTTTAACGGGGTGTAGATCATATAAAAAGTGCGGATCTGCGTTAACCGTCAGGTTTCAACAGACCTGTTTGCTATATCGAAAAAGGACGTGCCACTGATCACCCCCACGAGAGTTGTCCAAATAGGTGCTTCTGGTGTCAGCAGCTTTCGTGTTTTTAGAATATCAGTGAAAGGCTTGCTTGTGTCGCTTAATTTCACCGTTAGAGTCTTTTGTCGACTCAGGTATGATTTAATTTAGTGTGCAATGACAAGCGTGTTTTTTTTCGCAAAATTAGTCCAATACGTAGGCCGCTAAAGGGTCGCATACCGCAGATAAAATCATTTCAGGAACAAGAAAGTTCTTGACAGTTAAATCTCCTATCCTATGTGTCCTGTCTTATTTTGCATATGGAAGCCATGTTCATGCCCCATGACTTTTAAAGCCGACCATTTTTTCGTTACATTTACCCGCCAGAACTTAACTGAGTGTTTTAATGTACGGCCTTTTACGTTTCATGCAGCCGTGATATGCTGTTTTTTTATCTGTTTACACGTTTTACGCTTTTCTCCAAATTATCTGATTAAATATTTTTAGAAGCAGAAACTTGTGCAGGGGTTGCCACTTGACAGACTGCTGACAGAAACTGATTCCCCGGTTCTGGGTGTTGACAAAGCGGTATGTGAATAGTGTTTATTCCGTTTCTTCCAAGTACCTTGGTCCGCTTTCTTTTTCCACCTTAAAGTAGCCTGCTTTTTGGTGTCTTCAGAGTGAAACATTATTTTCGCTTTGCTTTCAAAGGCCACTTTTAAAACGTGCTGACTGACAATTGAACTGTCGTGAACGACGGCGTATACCAGGTGCACCATCGATAACTTACTGACTTGCACAGCATCCGCGAAACTCGTCTTCTACACCAACCTTGCTCCAAGGGCAAGACAACGTCAAAATGAGCGAATGTGAGTGGAGGTTTCTCGTGAGGTTTCAGGAGTTCTGATACATAACAATCTGTCCCAACCGTTTGATATTCTATCTGACGTTCGAAAAGTTTGTATTCTGTCGCCCATCTTATTTAATTAGGCCGTTGACTGGATTTGCTGAATGGCCCTATACGTTTCTGGTGGTCTTGAGTTTGAACCCAAATGCCTACTGTCTGATATAGGCTCCACTTACGATATCACTTTGTTAGGTTCGGTGAAGTGGTGTCACGAGTAATGAAGTTGCGAAAGCCGTCGGATTATGTGTAAGTAGCGGGAAGACAAAAGTGTTTTCAAGCTGTATCCTTGACCAAAAAAGGCACCTCTAGCGATTTCAACTTGAAGTCGTGCATATTTTAAAATAACAAAAGGGGGGGCGTGGAATTGGGCGGGGATGAGGTTGCCGCAGAAAGGGCAGGGTAAAGAAGACATTGTCTTCCGAACTGACGCTTTTGACTGGGATTTCTGAAGCCCTAGAAAGTGTCTAGGGGCCCGACGTGACATCTCCCTCACCACCAAAAACCGCGTGTCTGTGTAACCGTTCGATCAGTCCTTCTCTATGCCTGTGAATGCTGGGCTGTGCACGCAAATTGTAGGGATTTGACTACCATGGCCTGAGGACCATCCTTCGACTGAAGTACACCGACTTCGTCTCAATGCAGTAGTATCACGAGAATATCACAAGACATCCAATAAATACGACTGAGGTGGAATAGTCACATTCATCATCGTTCGCCTCACAAACTGTGTTCCTGTCTTCGATCTGGCACTGTCGCTCATTTAGAGGCGTCGAAGTTAAAGCCAACTCAACACCCGACTCGACTCAATTCGTCAAGAGATGGAAGTTTTTCTCTGACTCTCAGTATTACGCTTTTGTCGTTGAATAAGAATATGAGCTGAGCTCTGATCGTATTGCATGGAGAGGTACAATCTGTGAAAGCATCAAGGCGGGCTAGATCTGATATGAATAGACATATACCGGGTACAAGCGCAATAAGGGGCCGGTGCAATGGCTGCCGTAATCGACCAGCCGGCCTATGTGTCTCACGCACGCTCTGGTCCCTACTCCATACACCAGACTGTTGCATTGGCAATTAAGACCTCACAAAGACCACATTACGAAGAAGTTGCTGCAGTCTGACATTCAGTCCATGAGTAGCTCCAGGATACTCACCGTTGGGGACCGTGTTATTCTGTCAATTGGCATCCTTCCAAACTACAACTCTTTGCGCTGTGGGTATGCTCTATCGTGAAACCTATGTGGATACAGGCATGCAGGATTTGTTTTTAATGAGTAATACGTTACTTTGCCGTGGGTTTGGATTTAAAAGGCTCGGCCACTCTCTCTTGTCAGAAATTCACAAGTCCGTTGTACAAACCTGCCAACCAGCTGGTCATGTGACTGGATCCAACACGGACACATACGAATTTCCTTTTAACATTTCCCATTCGTTACAGCGTCTAATGTTTGGCACCCATTATTTTCACCTAGGTCAGAAACGAGCCGGCTGAGTGCGCTGTCGTCTATTCCTATATCGCAAAAGTCAAGAATATGGATGTGGATGCTGTGAAGCGAATTCTGGCTGAAAATGCACGCAAGGTTTATCCCAACTTAGTAACCACCGCGCTTTCTCTTTCATAAATATAAGTCTTTATTCTGGACGCCTGCCCTTTACCGATGTTCGTTTTTTTTTACTTCTAGACTCGAATCGTCTCGTTACAACGAAATTATGTACGGATGCCTTGTATGACCGCTAAACAGGACACGGTAGGAGGAACCGCCCACGATACATGCACATTTGCGCTAAACTCCGAGGAAACTAGGTTTAGGGTTAAAGTGAGTGTTAGGTTTTAGTTTGAGGCTAAGGTCAGAGTTGGGGTTAGGGTCATAATTAGACTAACACTTAAGGTTTTATTGTGTTACCTATAGGGTTTAGGTTGAAGGTATGGCTATGGTTAAGATTAAGGTGACAGTTTAGTTTTATGTTAGGAGTAATTTTAGCTTTAAGAAATAGGGCGGTTCCTTTTCGCGTGTCCTGTTTAGGCGATCATACAGGCATCCCGACCAGAAATTATTTTGTCATAAGACCTCAGACACCCGGTGGCCTCTTTATTTTGATGGTTTTATCCCGTTCGTTTTGGTCAGGTGGGAACTGCCTTAACCAGAACGTGCTTGCCAGCGCACGCTCTCGAACAGCAATCCTTTAACTTTTGCGTCGTTCATACACGTATGTATGGCCCGACGGCCTTCTACTCGCCTTCTGAGATGGGCAGCCCTTTTAAGGGCTAGTTTCCCCGTTTATTGTGGCTTTGCAGTTTCAAAGGTTTGTGGGGAGGGGACAGAGTATGTAATTCTACTCACCTCCGTCGCTTCGCGCCCTTTCTCAGTGTGTCTCGAAGTCAATCTGTCTCCTGCGTCCTTTGAGTTTGGCAGGCACCTCCAGTGTGTCCGCTTAGCAGAAAATCATTTTCAATTCAGTGAAAGAGCACGGTTCGTGTTTTGCTTTGGACGCGCTCTCCCAGTGAAGTTTTTTGTTTTGTTTACTGGGACCAACTAGTTGGCCGGTTCTTGTTGGTTTCTCTCGGGAGGATTGTGCCGGCGAGCAGAGGCACAGGCACTAAGGTTGTCCTACCTCATCCTACAAACTTTTAAGTGTGGTTTATTTAAGGAGTACTCATGGCGCTGTAGCAATTTTGATTTTCAGCCCTCTGGGTAACCTGCTTCTTGGTACGGTTGTGAGCCGAACTGCGACCTGCCTCCAGACCAGCGGCTGAGAGCATTCAAGTGTGTGAAGTCTGCTTCGTTTGCATTGTTGTGGCACGGCAATGAGCGTCCCCGGTCGCCCCAGCCACCTGCGCCGCACCCTGCTTCCGGTCTTATTGACTATGTTTTGACACCGGGTACAGACGGGTAAGGGAAGAGGGAGAGAGTACTATCGAAGCAGTGCAAGTCTACTATCACTTAAAACTTATTCACGCGCAAGTCTCCGTCCCTGCACCACTTGTTGTGGCGTATTCGGTGGACATCGTTGGACGAGAACGGTGGAACTGTTGTTTTTGCCACCCTTAAAGCAGAGGAGACTTCCCAGAATAGCAGTTGCGCCTAATTTAGTCTTGTTTAGTCCCTTCCGATCTTGTTTCTGCATCACAATAAGCATAAAAACGAAGAAGACAGCGTACGATGGAACTAACTCTGGCTAAAATTAGTCAACATTTATTAGGAAACTCTACTTTTGATGTGTTAAAACTACTATTTTGGATCCACGCTCATCGGTTTTATGTCATATATGACAGTTTGAACGTCGATTTCGACGAGGTCCACTGTATGCTCCATACCAGGTGATGCAGGGACAGTGACTTGCGCGTGAATTAGTTGTAAGTGATAGTAGCCTTGCGCTGCAGCTACCGCACTCTCTCGTCCTCCCCGCACCTGAGCCCCGGTGTCAAGACAGAGTCAAGAAGACCGGAGATGGGAAAGAGTGCAGGTGCCTGGCGCGGCCGGAGCCTCACCTGGGTGTATCACCACACCTTGCTCGGATCCCACGGAGTGGAGTGCCATAAAGGCCACATTAGGAAAGGAGCCATTTCAGCCTGTCTCTCAGTCCGCCAGTCAGCTACTCCACACAAAACCAACATTAGGCTGACCATGCGGTCCGAGTTATCCTGTGAGTTGGCAACCTTCCAGGCCACGGCTTTTAGCGCACAGTGATAGTTTCAAGCGCGTCAGATTGTTTATAGTGAGGAAAATGCGCTGAGCTATTGACCTCACTCTCTCCCCCATCCCCAAAATCAGACCACCATCCGAGCCAGTCAGTTGTCTGAGGTGGGAGTGGGCGCATTGTCTGACGGGTCGCTGTACTCAGCTTCCGGTTTGGTTCGAGTAGATGGTTCAGGTCTCCGCTCCGTAAAGGAGTCGTGAAGACCACGGCCTTGTATATCTTCAGTTTGAGTTTTAGGTGAATGCCGTGGCGATTCCACACGGAGGCCTGCAGCCGGCCGAAGGCCTGACTAGCTTTGGAGATCCGTTGGGCAACCTCGTCATCGATTCTTGTGTTGGGTGACAGCGTGCTTCCTAGATAAGCGAAGGTTTCCACGTTTTTGAGTTGAGCACCGTTAACATTGATTCGGGGAGCATTGTATTCCGCGCTGGGTGGTGGCTGGTGCATGACAACCGTTTTGGCTGTACTGATTGCTTATCCAAAATTGGCGCATCCTGCGGTGAAGAGGTCCATACTCCTTTGCATTTCCTCCTCTGTCACGGTGTTAAGGGCGTAATCGTCCGCGAAGAGCAAGTCATGGACTGTAGTCGTAGACACGCGCGCTGGAGCCTGCATACGCCGACTGTTGAGAAGGTGCCCTTCAGTTCTGTAGGCGATGCGGATCCCAGGCTGCTCATCATGGTAGGCGTCCATCAGCATAGCCGAGAACATGAGACTGAACAGGGTGGGAGCCAATACGCAGCCATGCTACACTCCGTTGGTCACTGCGAATGCTTCGGATACCGTCCCGTTGTCAGCGACGCGCGCCGTCATCCCGTCATGAAGCTGACGCATCATGTGCGTGAACCGCTCAGGACTGCAAAATGTCTGCACGAATTTCCACAGTCCGTCGCGATTCACCGTGTCAAAGGCTTTCGTTAGATCCACGAAGGTAGTGTATAGGTGAGTTCGCACCTCTTGACACTTCTCTTTTAGCTGGCGGGTGGCAAAGATCATATCGGTTGTTTCGCGGTGTCGGTGGAAGCCACATTGGCTTTCCGGGAGCAGGCCCTGCTCTAGGTGACCGTTCAGATGATTGAGAAGGATACGGGCGAAGATCTTATCACAGAGTTGCCGGTTGCCCTTCCGTTTGTAGAGATGGACGATGATCGCTTCTTTGAAATCCTTCGGAACTTGTCCTTGGCGCTACATCTCTTGGAAGAGTGTTGTGAGTTCGGCCATCAACCGGGGCCCACCGTGCTTGTAGACTTCCGGTGGGATTGAGTCAGATCCCGGTGTTTTACCGCTGGAAATCTGCTGCACGACCCGGATGGTTTCTGGTAGGGAAGGCGGCAGATCCAGGTCATTGTTCGTGTCCACTTGAGGGAGCCGGTCAATGGCAGCATCGGAAATGGCTGATGAGCAATTAAGGACATTTCTGAAGTGCTCGGCCCAGCACTTCAGAATTTGCGATTTCTGTGTCAGTAGTGTTGAGCGTCAGAGCTGAGCAGCAGTGCGGTTCCCTTGATACACGGGCCATAGATGGTTTTTGATGTCTTTGAAAAGTTTTTCATTTCATTGCGGTCAACATACCCCTGGATTTCCTCAGCCTTTCGGATCATCCAGGCATCCTGAATCTCCCGCAGCCGTTGTTGTACAAGGCGCCGGCATCTGAAGAAGGCTGCTTTGGTGGCGTCAGTCCGAAGGTCCATGTAGAGCAGTGGACTGGATGATATTTCGCAATTGGCACCATCGTCTCTCCACGGTAGCATTATCATCTGGAGCATGCAGGTCCTCCAGTTTCTCGGTTGTTTGGTTGCTGAAATCAAAACAGTGAGCAGGCAAATTTAAAAAAAGAGTATTTAACTTACCTGGTAGCTTTTACCTTGGGACCTTTGTCGGGGTTGAACTCGGAGCCTCATCTGGAAGATGATGATGCGGTGATCTGTCCAACCATCGGTATCGCGGGTCGCCTTGGTTACCAGCACGTCCTGTCGATATCCCCTCCGGACGAGAACATAGTCAAGCAGCTGCCAGCGCCGCGACCGAGGGTGCATCCACGTGGCCTTCTCCCGCGTCGGAAGGCGGAATAAGGTGTTGGTCAGCAGGAGACGGCGTTCCACACACGTACGCAGAAAAAGGAGGCCGTTATCGTTACAGCTTCTGAAACCGTGGGGACCCACCAGTCCCTGCCAGGCAGCGTGGTCTGTCCCGACACGGGCTTTAAAGTCACCAAGGACAATTAACTTGTCCGCCTTCGGCACATTTGCCAGCAGGGCGTGCAGGTCCTCGTAGAATTTGTCCTTCGCCGCATCAGAGCTCGTCATTGGGGGAGCGTAGGCGCTGATGATGGTGGCGAACTGGTCTCTCCGAAGAGGCAGGTGGAGGCTCATCAGGCGCTCATTGATACCCTGCGGCAGACAGGGCAGACGTCCCACAATGTCGTTCCGGATGGCAAAGGCAACACCAGCGTCGCGTCGCTCTGCCTTTGACCGGCCGTTCCAGACGAAAGTGTAGCCAGCACCCACCTGCTCCAGTTGACCCTGCTCAGAGAATCGGGTCTCGCTGAGAGCAGCAATGTCCACCTTGTAGAGCACCAGTTCCCGAGCGACTAGCGCCGTCCTCCGTTCCGGCCGGTTGCTCCTAGGATTGTCTAAAAGGGAGCGAACATTCCAGGCTGCTATTGTGAGGGGTCTCAGCCGAGGAATCCGGAGGTTATGGCGAGGGGGATGGATACGGGGGTATTGTTGTTTGTTTGAGTTTTACGACCGCGTATTTTGCGATCTGCGAGCCTCGGCCGGGCTGCAGAAGACGTGATAACCAGTATTTGTTTAGGGCACCTTTTCTAGCCCCTTCCTCCGCGAGGAGGCAAGCAGTGATGTCCCTAAATAGGGCTGCTCGGACATCCCAGATGGCTGCCGAACTCCACTATGGGTCACGGTTTTGTTTTAGTGGGAGAACAACCCGAGTTAGCCTGGGCCGCCTACGGGGTTGCTGTCACCCCCACCGTAGGTGTTTTTGAGAGGGGGAGGTGGGAAGTTCGGGAGTTAGACATACCGTGTTTGAAGGCACACACAAGACCAAAGACCCTCACCTGGTTTAGCCCGCTTGTCGTGACGGTTGCCCGCGGTGTGGTTGCTGGGAAAAACCCAACTTCGAGGAGCCACAAGTGACAGTTGGGTACTAGTTAGAAACGGCTACTGGAGCATTCACCACCTTTACGAGACAAATGGGGTGCCCAAATGCTGTCTGTGTGTTGCTACCCCTAACTAGTCCCCCTACACCCTTATGTCATATAACTAGTGTATCTCACGTTGAATTGAACCTGGACGAACATGTTTAAAAAAGATAAACTGGCACCTATACGAAGCAGCAACTTCGATAAAGAACTTGCTTTCGCAGGCGTTTACGGTGGACTGCAGCAGTTATAGCAACGGCTGTAAACGCAATCGTGGCGTCTTCCCATCCCTTGGTGCCTATATGGCGTTGACCATATCCCTCTTCCAATAAAAGCATCCTGGCCAAGTACATTCTGGCGTTACTTGCGTTCTGCGACCGTTGTTTGCCCGAATCGAACCGGACGGTCAGCCATTCCACTATTGATGCAAATGTACTTTTGGGTATGTGATACAAATAAAAACCACTATTTCCAGTTAACGCAGTAAACGGCAGTCGCTTCCACACCGCGTTTTGCTCCGGTACATATAGGCGCTGCCACATGAAGGGCGGAGTTGTTCGTAGATTTGTATGCCTGGCCGCTTATTGCCGTTCTAAACTTTTAGTATTCTTGTGGTACTCACGAACAAAGGACAAGGTTCCCCCGTACGGTGTCCAAAATGTATGGTTCAAAGAGGATTTTTAGGAGAGCAAGCACTTCCTTTGATCGGTCGTCTTCAAGAGTTGTATCCTCTCAGCTTCAATTATCTCGATTAGCATTGTGAGCCACAGGCCTCCTGAATAGTCACTTATCTTACTTCCTGTCTGGGAAGACGGAGGATAATAATCAGGCGGCTCCTCCAAGGAAACTCTTTAACAATAATCTTGCTTTGAATGAAATATGTTTAAAACTCTGTACGCAGAATGAGGGGGTGGTTACACAGACTAGGCATTGAAGTTTTTATTTCACAGGTTAGCCTTCATTCGCCTAGAACACAGGGCAGTCCTAGATTCTGGTCGCGGGTTTGTCATACATGCAAGGCATTGCAAATTCTGTCATTAAGCTTATTCATGTTTGCGGCCTAGATGCCTCTCACTGCTTCTTTGTCCGTCGAGGTTGAAACAGAGACCGAGAATTTGAGCATCTTTATCTCCAGAAGTGGGGTACTGAATGTCCGACCGTAGAAAGTGCCTCCCGCATGGAGTAGGCGTACCGCGGGTGACTTGCACTGAGGCAGACTTGTGCCGCATCTGCTTCTCTTAAGCATCCCTCACTCACCATGCTCCGATACGTAGAAAATGCTACAGCGAGCGTAGATGGGCACAGGCACAGTGGTTGACATAGTTGAGCGTGCCGCATAGGAACTGATCTCCACCGCAGGCTACTTAAAAGGGCACCTGAGATCTCGCGTAAATTGGTGCCATTGATAAGGAGCAATTAAAACATAAGTCACAGTCCAGAGAGGACCGAAATTAATCCGTTAGTTTGATAATCTTCCTGGAAACTACTCCTAGCGCGTCGTGATTAAATGAATTTCTTTATATATTGAGGGGTCTGGTTATGTGCCGTGAGGATGGATTCTCTAGTGTCGATCTCGTTCTCTCTTGCCTCTTCCTTTAACCAGTCGTGTCTGAGCCTATGAGTCACCCGAGTGACTATCTTAGTGTGACGGCCCTCCGTCTGAGGTGTTCCACGACAGTTTGATCGTCGATTTTGACGATATTCACCGTATACGCAATAGCAGGATGGTGCAGAGACGGTGGCTTACGCTGGGTAATAGTAAAAGTAGACTTCCTTTGCAGCTACCTCACAAGTTGTGCCACAAGCAAGTATAGTACTATTTATTTGCTCGCGCGGCCCGTGAGGCAGTCTGACCACGTTTTGGGTGCCATCAGCTTTATCAGACCGTTGGATTCGGTGTAGGAACTATAATACCTCCAGTATTTACCGGATAGGCAGCAACATTCGCCTGCGCCGAAAAATGTGAAGTGGCTTTGTAGGTCGACTCTGTGGAGGCGCTATAGACAGTTCTTTTTACCACATCCTGCTCAAGACCATTACGCTGAAGTTGTATTCGTCATTTTTAACATCCAAGAGGACGCGAGTGATCAGCTGAAGTCTGTACCTCCCAGCAAAAGCTGAACTGCGTAAGTGAAGGCTGAAAGTAACCATATAATTCTTCTTATATGCCCTTCAGCATCATCCTCCAATTCTCTCTTTTGGGTAATTCAACTCGTTTCCAGCCGAGTTCAATAACGATGGCTCTAATAACTTTTCTGCATGTCGCAATGGCTGATTTGCTGACTCACTGAGGAAACGGATCAAGTTTTACTTCGTATGTCCATCCAAACCCATTCAAAGGCCAATCGAAAAAAAAAACATTTTTCCTCCCCTCGAGAGCAAGCAGATGCACCAGCGGAGATAAGATCTTTCGCCTTCTTTGTGTGTATTCTCACTTATCTGCGCGCCTATGCACCGATATGTACACACTTTCCCCCCTAGTTATCTAACAAGTTATACCTCTCCCTCTCTCTCCCTCCCCCATGCACACGCTAATCCTCTAACAAACTTCCGGCTTATGCACCGCCGAACTCACGAGGCTGTACAAAAAGCAGTAAATTAAAATGTTTTATATGCGCCTACGCATGCGCTGCAGAGCAGCCGCCTGCACAAGCAGCCTTGTCAGGCTCTGAAGGTGCGACCTACAGCAGTAACCAAGGTCTGACAACGGCACTACGAATTTTGGTCGGAAAAATTGCAAAGGAAACAATATGTATTGCTGTCAGGAGATCTTAGGACCTTGCCTCCAGCCGCACACTCTCTTTTAACAAAAAATATTGTGGATGAAGACAAAGTCTTTGAAATTTGACATTATAAACTTCTGTTGCTCTTGATACTTTCGTCCAGCTGAACATTTCTTCATGAAACAGACTGCGTCAGTAACACGGATATCCAGCCACGTGGTTACGCGTAACCTCTGCTGATGCGGATGACTTACTAGCGTCTCAGGGCAGAGGGAATGGTGCGTTTCCATGGCCCACCTCATTGTTGTTCATTCAAGTTTTTTCGGCAGCGTGGACAGGGGGTAGAAGTTGGAGGGGAGGGCGAACAGAGAGAGATCAACTGAAATCCAGGCTTCCTTAGTACGCAGTATATTTTAATCTATCGTGTCTCTCGGACCGCTAGGGATATCCACCAAGGCAATAAGTGCATTTAAGGGGAGTGTTTTTTACTAGGGACGAGTTTTTTTCGGCAAGCCATATTACTGTTTCTTTTTCATCCAACTTCATATCGCTCAGAAATGCCTAGAATTGTTCTCACTGAGTTGAC
This sequence comes from Schistocephalus solidus, assembly GCA_017591395.1. NCBI lineage: Eukaryota > Metazoa > Platyhelminthes > Cestoda > Diphyllobothriidea > Diphyllobothriidae > Schistocephalus > Schistocephalus solidus. Next base: position 50,530 of record WEDG01000334.1, on the reverse strand, counting down.
CTTATAGCAGACGCGTGCCGAGATCGCAACTGGCGTCGCTGGGTAGGTTGTCATGCAATAAATTCATCCAAACGGAAGCTCTGGCGTATCTGCATGGAATTTGTCCCTATAAGAAGTGCGATTACTACTGAAGGGAGTATTAGCGATGAAGGGTAAACTGTGGGTGTGTGCTGCTAATGCAGCGAGAGAGAGAGAGAGAGAGAGCGAATGGATTTTACAGTGCTGTAACGTCAGCCACTGGCGTAAACAACTAACAAACCTTCTCTCTGTCCGCTTGCGACTGTATCTCAGTATCGGAAAGGAGCAGACTAAATCTAGTTCGATTCTCGTTGGAACAGGATTTTCTAAATCAAGCCCCTTAATTAGCTGGGAAGCCGCTACAGCATCCCAATCGTTTTTGAGCTATCAGCGTTAGCACCTATGGTCTTTAGAATCAGTTCCCCGTCTATTGGAAATTTTGGTCCAAGCCTCTTTCACTGTATTGACCTAAATGCACTGTAAACAGCAGCTAGAGAAATGTCAGATTGACCTAAAATTACCCAATCAACTTGTGTACCATTGTCTGATATCATTACATTAGCTTTAAAATAGCCAAGTATATCTAAATATGCTCGCAGTTCTGACTGGCAATGAGCATCTTCAGCCGCATGTGTAAATAATAGTTTAACCGGTACCCATTTACACATGTTGATTTTTTATCGATTTCTGAGTTCGCTGATACGGGCCAGAAGAATCCTACAAATGTCGCATACTTTTTGTCCCTTTTTGGCAGATCAGCAACTTTTTTCTCAATCTTTTGTACTGTACATTCGTTTTAAGTAGTTTATAAATGTTTTGATATTGGCAGCCTCTTCCGCGACTTTCTAATTTGTATTCCATTCTGTTTTATCCTGACAGCCGTCGATTTTTGCTTTATTTAAAGTAGGTTACATCACTGACCACTACGTCTGTACATTATCTTTAACTAACAATAGATATCAGGTTCCCAGCAAGAGGCGTGTTCGTGCTGGCAAAGGATCTAGATCATGTTGAATACCTCTGAAGTATCATTACTGGACCTCCGGAGATTAGCTGTTCCGAGAACTCACACATACATAAAAATCCCGATTTGTGCCCAATAAAGAAAAGTTAAACTGGAGTGGTCACTTATCGTTTAGGCGGCAGCATCAGCTGGGCATACCTCAGTGCCAGACAGGTTCCTCAATCCAAAACCCGACTGCCGATCATCTAACGTCTTTAAATCCAACGCTATACCCCTTGAACTATGAGCCCTCGCCCTGACCACTGCACTCGACAAGACATGTTCTCGTTATTTCAAAATTGAGGAAAAGATAATATGGTACACAGTCTGTAAAAATTGACGTTATGAGGTCTCTCGGGAACTTGGCTCCCCGGGGAGGTGGTAGAGTGACCTAGAAGCGACCTATAATATATGTAACTTTGCGTTACATTTTATGTGAAAAGTAGGGTAAGGGTTAAAGGTAAGGATTGGCAAGAAGCTAAGCATTGGGGTTAAAACTCAAATTAAGGTTACTTTTAACAGTAGGTTTGCGTTTAAGGGTTGTTTCTGGTTTAATAGCAGGGTTATCAAATGGGATGAAGTACCCTCCCTGAAGTATAAATTTCTCTCTTTTGGTTTTATGGGGCATTTCGATAACCTTGTCCTTTCAGGAGGGCGAGGCACAAAACCTATTTAAAACGTTCCAAGGAATGTCATTAAATAAAACAGCACAGCTGGGTACTCAGATGATAAACATACTGATAAGTGTGTTGTTCGGACTCTCCTCCATTTGCTTAACTTATCATCATCTGAAAATGTCTTTTTAAATGGAACAGCAACTTTTTGGTTTACGTCGAGGTAGAGATGACCACGTTTATTCGAGACAATGGTGCCTATACAGCATTTTTGAATAGACCTCTATATCCATGAAAGTTTTCTTCTGAGACATTAAGCACTCCGCAGATCAATAATCCTTTTTCACCGGCAATTTCTAATTATAAAAGAAAATATTAAGATTAACCGCAAAATAGCTGAGTATGTGTCGGTCCCGTTGAGATGCTGTTATATGTCCTGCTTTAAATGAGTGTACAGTTTAAGAGTGAAATGTGATGTGTCATTGGCTGATCGATAAATCATTTAACGCTTATTCAGCCTCGCGACGTGTCACAGTCGAGTTGTGCAGCACGCTCAGCGGTTCCCACGATCCTCTTGCCAGTGTTTCATTATCACCCTGCTGAAATCTGAGAGCAATACTTTATTTCTTACCCCCATCGCAAGCATATACCGACTGGAAGCGTGTCGGGCTTTGAATACTTAACCTGACTTTCTTCCATTCAAAGATACGACTAGGGCCATTGATTTCCCGACAAAAATATGTTTTCTGCGAGCCAAATGCTATTCGCAAAATTGAATAAACATCTGACGGAAGCTTCAGGAATTGGCATTCAAAATAGATTATCCCTGAAAATGACTTACCTTAGCTTGCTGAACTTCCTGGTTTGCCTCGTGTCGGCGTTCATGATGCTGAAGTCCTTATCGAACCGCCTGATCCCATTTGTCCTCGCGTGAACTCGTTACTGACGTTGCTTGAGGAATTCGTTATTCTCACAAAGGAGCAGGCAACTGGGTTCAAGGGGTTGTTAAGGAACCTCTTAAATTTTCTTCCTCTCTGCTACCAAGGAAGATCTACCGTCGTCCTATGTGAAAGGAGAGACCGCAGTATGGCAACGACATTACTTTATGAGAGAGAACTTGGCAAAACTTATGATACTGTTAGACTTAGTTGGTTGCTCATGCAGATCTGACTCGGCCTTGACGAATATAACATTTTAGTAACGAAGGTGGTGAACAGTGAGTTTTATGATGATAGCTTTTCGTCTATTATCTTCCTAGGCTGCATTAGTCACGTGTGCCCAATCCAAATGTCTGATTACCTGACGCATAACAACAGCAGTCAGGCGGTCATTTGCAGAAGGCCCTTATGTTTGACTCAGAACAGGAGTCGTAACAGAAGGGCCATCTTTTAACTACCACTGGAATATTAAAATTTAGCCACATACGTATAGTATCTCATGACGCCTCCTGTCCCTTGAGCTTAATTTAGGAAGCGCATTGACCCAAATGACAAAAGCCTGGTTTCTAACGGTTATGATGCCAAACATCATATTCTGCCATTTCGGCTCTTAGCCGATAATGTAGGTATTCCGTCATGACATTAATCACAAATTCGATGAAATTAAACGCTATGTATTGGACACTTTCCAGGTCATATGTCAGGACTTCCACACTGTATGCCAAAAGACAGATATGGCAACAAAGCGGCTGGTTCGGCGATACCCTTCGCTTCACCGAGAGAACCAGATAGCAATTGTATTGCTAGGAGTCCTCCAGTCGACGTCGCTACGCAGCTGTCGACAGCGTTTTTCAGGAAACCAGAAAATACACACCACACCACACCTTCGACACTATCGCAACAAACATCCGCGTGATGTCTAACTGGATTTATCGATCCCATGAAATACTGGCGATGGCAAATAAGGGCTCACCCCGAGTAATTAAACTCCTAGATCCGTGCCGTTTGCACTTGACAATATAATTTGCTGGGCGGGCCAAAAACATCTTGGAATGACCATTTTTTATGTAGAAGGGATAACAACCTAGTGCGTCTCAGAAGGGCAAGTGTTTCAAAATGGATAATTACTGCGCTTCACTGTGCCTAAATTTAATAAATCTGCCATTCCTTTCGCTCAGAACTGACATTCTCTCCGGGCAGCACATACTGAACCGACAAGGGGGTGGGTATTAAACTTCGACAAGACAAGAGATGTCTTGTGGCAGTCCGCCGGCCTGAACATCATCATGGCGCCTCCCCTATGCAGCCTTTTTGTCCGCTCCCAGGTCTCGTCAATTCGCTGCTTGGACCTTGCGAGAATCGGCGCTTACCTGGTGAGGTGGCCCCTTCGCTGATTGGCTGCAGACAGACGTGGTTCAGACACACGATAGTTCGATGGTTGATTTCGACGAGGTCCACGGTACGCTCCACAGCAGGGTGGTGCAGATACGGTGACTTGCCCGTGATTTAGTTTAAAGGGATAGTAGACTTGCGCTGCATCTAGCGTACTTTCTCCTCCTCCCCACCTATGCCCAGTGTCAAGACAGAGTCCAGAAGACAGGATATGGGAGAGGGTGCAGGTGGCTGGCGTCGTCGGGGCCCATAGGTCCTAGCCGCCCCTAGGCGATGTCGCCACACCCCCATGTTCGGCATTTTTTATGGGAGCGTAACCCGAATAACGCCTGCCGTGCTCTGATGTGGCCCCCATGTTGGTCCAACGCATCTACCACGTGGCCCGTTTAGGGGTTACACACACATGTACCCCGTGTCTGGGACTACTTAAGTCTCACCGATAAACATTCGCCTAAAAAGATGGCTTGCTAACGCCTCCCTGAGCCCTATGCACATATTCTGACTCAATACGATGTCCTCAAAAAACCCACTTTTTTCTGGATGGAAGTCTTCGTTTTGTCTTCCCATCGCACATTTGGATGTCCAACTTGTAAAAATTATACAAGACTTTTTTACCAATAAGTAAAAAGTCTACCGTTAGAGCCTGCAGCACCAACTGTCTCAGATAAGATCCAATACTTTAGCAGCACTGTATTCAACTATAGAAAACTGAAACACAAGTTAATATTTATCGGCCGGTTACATTAAACCTCGTCCGCGTAGACCATCAACGCAGATCTCCACAGATGGATACTTAACATATGGATAACAAATATTTGTGTGCGATATTTCACCGACAACTCCATTTTCATCGTGATACATGACAAGGTTTAATCGTCTTAGCGTATGTAGTCATCAAAAGAGAAAAAATATGTTATCAGGTTGCATTGCTGGAAGTTTTCGAATGCAGGGTAGTTATTAGTTATCAGGGTAGTTATCCTCATTGATTTTGAGGAGCCCGAATAACGCATCAAATACTTTGAACATCTGCAGAAACGGAACACTTGTTTTTAACCTGCATTTAATGGCCCCGTGGGCATTGAGTTGCACCCACGCTTGTTATTCTGCACTGCTTCTTATGTAATCAACGAAAGCTGAGGACACCCCGAGTACTCAAATTTAAAGATTTGCTACTTCTGCATGGTACAGTAGCGACATTTTGGCGCGTCGTAGTACAACGTCTGTCCAAAAATAGAAAGAACATTTTACTGGTAAAATTGATTTAAAAAAATGCCTATAACAAGCGTTTCCAAAAATACACAAAATAATACCTTCATTGAATATTCGCATCGTTGAAAAAACTTCACCCCTGCAGGTTATAAGGCAGAATAAAATTACCCGTTAAGGCTTCACAAAATTGAGTATTCGTTCGCTACCAATACAAGTACTGCTCGAAGGCGCATTTATAGGAAAAGGTATGTGGAAACGAATTTCCAATTTTTTAAGTTACCTGAAAGATTAACTGCATGAAGTGTGTTCACCCCACGTAAGCGGACGAGTATCACAATGCGGACTCTTTGCCGGCATCTTCTGCCACACATCTTTGTCGGGTTTGGCGAAGGCTGTGGAAGGAGATGGCATATTGACGTACTAACATGCCGACTAAAGATCAAAAAAGTGTCGTATTCCCTTCCATTATTAAAAATTAAAATACCTAACATTCAGATCTATAGCTCAGACTGAACGAATACATTAATGGGTTCAAGTTGGCACGCTAGCTCTCGTGCAAGACCGAACTGACCCTTTTGAGTGTCCGAAGAAAAAGTACGGACATTTTTTATATAGATATGGAATTACTGGTATTGCAGATACTTTTTTGAATCCAAGTTCCTTTTGCTGCAATTTGAGTTATGACAGACTGCCGCGAAGTTAAGAAAACTTCAAACGGCTTTTTATCTCTCCGCCATCCTTGCAATAGAATTACCTTTATTCTCGTTATGGTTGGGTAAAAAATGAATGATTCGATTTCGTCTTTTACGTCCGAATCAAGGCTCCTTGTATGATTTTTCTGATTTATTTTCGTGTTTAATGTTTCATTTAAATATTCAAGAGCCACGATAAACGTTACAATACTTAAGTTTTCTCCTGAATCTTCAGAGCATATTTCAATGAGAGAATGCACTAGTAATTAGCTCGGCATTACGGTCTCTTGTAGGAATGTATCCTGTCATCTTATTTCCACATTTTGTCTGCTGCCTTTGACGGATGACAGCAAACCTGCCTCTTCGAAAAGTTAAGCAGTTTGTAAGGGTCTTTTACTAATCTATTCTGCTGTGCCTACTGTGCCGATGAGGACTCAAGGTATTAGTTCAAATATTCAAATCATAAAAACCATCGGAACAACGATCGGCGTATTATTTCTGGTCTAGTCCGACTGTATAAGATGTTTTTATTTTCTACTTCTTCATCAGAAATTAGATCTTCTGGTTTCTACCATATAATGACATTTTTTAATTTCTTCTGCCTGAAGGCCTATCTGACGCCGAAAATTGACTTAGAAACATAAGCGGATTTTGTTTTGTACGTTGATAGACTACCTCATACTACTAAATCCCGAAACGTGTTTGTTTTGACACACAGTTCAGTATTTTTATATGTAGCACGTACGTTCTTTTAGTCTTATTCATTCAGGAAGAAATCTTGGCGTACACAGTGTCAATTTAGACTTGGCCATTTACGACGGATGGAGAGTGGTAAATCCGAAAAAGACATAGGTTCGGTACGTGAACATCTCAAAAAGGACGATCTTGAAGGCGCATTTTTCGAAGAATCAAGTAATCTCACAGAGAACTACAATAAGGTGTGAATAGCCATGTCAATCGTTATCGAAATCTTATCGAATGAAGACCCCACATTTGCCTACATAGCTAGACTATTAGAGGAGCAGTTAAAACACAGATTCACAAATGATTGAATGGGACTTAGACTATTAAATTTCAGGCTTTTGTGGCATTCCTTAATGTGGTTTCTTCGCCTTTAGCAATACCGCAGCTTCGGTTCTGCTTTCCAGTTACTGTCTAAAACATTTTTCAGCCGCTGTTTATGTTTATAAGTGCTTCTTTACAAAACGAAGCATGCAATTTTTTGATAAATACTCGGTCTCTTCTCTTAATTCAATAGATTCTAAAGCGTAAAGTGTGAACAAAACTCGCAAACGCACGCATTTCCCAGCGAGAGGACTCTGTCAAAGTGAGGAACAACGTTTTGGACAACCGGATTTCACTCACTGCAATGTCAACTTGTGGGTGCACAAAACTCAAGGGAGACATCGCGCGAATAATTTCGGTATTTTCAAAGATGCAAAAGAATTATCACCCTCATAAATTACATTATGTTGCGTTTCCAGAAAATACACAAATCAGAGCAGCAGTAGGTCATGTGGAAGGCACCAGACAGACATATTCATTCAGCTAATAACTTTGGATATTGTTAACCAAAATAGATGCAGATAAGTTCTTAGGACACGACCCTCTAGAGTCGGTCCGAAATCGGGGTTGAAGACGATAAACTTCTATGGAATAATCGTGTAGTGCCCATTTTATATGTAAGGAGTACTTCAAGTGATGTAACTGTTATCTAGCTCCGGTTTTACCGCAACTCCAACGTATATTCTATCTAACAACCATATGATTGTAGATCCATAAAATTTGCCATGTACAATTTATACTACTTGGACTACTACTTATATCGATAAAGAGCTTAACATTTTGATACCGAAAATGCTGATTGATTTCAGTAAAAAGGGTCATTGAAATTTCAGGAGACTCTAAAATGTCATGCCTAGCCACGCAACTATATTCTCCGTCCCGAAAAATTGCTGAAATTATAAGTGTGATATTTATTTGAAATTGATGTGTCAGCAGCCAGAGCAAAGAACGCTAGGTGACCAAAGCCCCCACAAGTGCTTCGTGCAACAACAGAAAAGGAGGATGTTGCGGGATCGGGGAAAATGCAGTGGGCCGTTTAGTGATTGTTGATTTTTAAAAAGGATAGGTAACAGTGGGTAGTGATTGCAGACGGTTTTAATGGACGTACAGGTCAAAACCTCGATTGAGATTGCTCGCATTGGAGCACCAAACCTCGGGAAATCCTTTTTTTCGTTTTTTATTGGCCACATGGATGGTTTATTTCAATCCGTAGTGCCCTCCTTGTTGATGCGCTAAGATGCTGAATGAGGGTTACGCCAAAGATGGCGTAAGGCCAGCACCCTCGTGTCACGTATTGTTACCATCATAGGCGTTCAAGCAATTATTGCATAAACTTCGATAAATTATGTGAAGCATCTGCACTTTGGGGTGAGATACTTTAATAAAGATGATACTGTGCACCGTTGGAGTGCTGGATTTTTAACGGTGAGGATACCAAAACGAGTTAGCTCCGAAGTGATCACGTCAGAGTTTCCGTGCAAATATGACAGGGGGAGTAAGATTTCTGCAGCCTTTGTTATCTGACGCCGAGGTAGTTTTTAACAATTTCAATTTGAGTATTATCGAATACACTTCAGTTTTTCACCTTTACTTATTCTGTGACTGTAATGCAATAATAACCTTAAGATGAGGCTCAGAAGATAGTTTAAAATGATCAGAATAAATAGAACGACTATGTTTTCGTTTCGCATAAAACGTAAATGCTGGGGAAAAAATGGCACCGTTTCTCTCAGGCAAATGTTGAAAGACAGAGACCACTACTTAAAAGGTACTGCAGAATGTCGTCTCTTGGGAAGAAAACTCATCAGAGAATAATATTTATTGAAGAAAATATATTTTCAAGCATATGCATTCGTCCTGAGGTTCAATTTTTTAGAGGTATGATTTTGCGTTAGATTGCAGCCCAATCAGTTCACTATAGATGCGGAAAATCCCACAAAATGCTTTGTAATCGAATGAATAACACGTAGTAAGCACAAAAGTAAATTATAATGTGGAAAGAACAGCGTAGGCAATGTTATTTGGGGCATCATGGCTTCCACTGTCGCCAGAAAGAACGCAATACAGTTGCAGATGAGGGCCTCACTGAATGAGCAGATAATATAATCCTCGTCATTGCGTTTTCCAATTTTTTCGTTGTTTATTTGTCTATTGTGTAGGTCTTCGCGCGTGTTCTCGTTAACATATTTACTCTCATATCAACGAATGAAACACAATTCGTTCAAATGTGCTTAAATCCTGGAAAGTAAGTACTCTCACCTACAATTTCCAACACAGTTTAAAAACCTGTACTCTACGGTGAGTAAATGACTGGCTGTCAAGCTGCATGGTGCTGTGCCTCGTAGGGATATTTACACCTCATCGATTTAAAAAGTCTGTTAATTTCTTCCATGAGTATGCATTCTTTTTTTCCCTAAACATTCTTATTCCTTTGACAGAAGCCTTCAAATTTCCTATTTTCTTGTATTTCTTCAAAATGAAAATCGCTGGGTGAATTAAAATTGTTTTTAAGCTGCCAATGCCTACTTATGATCAAGCTCTTTTTGGTTTGACAACTCAATATAAAAAATTCGGGCTGTCATTTAATTTTTAGAGATATTTTTTTCATAAGTAGGGATCATTTTTACTCCATAAGACGCATAAATGGGCCGTTTTTGATGGCTTCATGCCATCGTCGAACGGATAGTAACCAACGCGCTCAGAAAGACGAAATCAATGCTCATGCGAGACGACGATCGGCAAGTTCGGCCAAATTTGAGTAGAAAGGTCAACGTGCTCGCTGACCTCGCTAAAACTGTGACAGCCACGAGAGAAAGAGTTCGTGCAATCCTACCACTGATAAGACGCGATTAGCTGAATGTGTATCATCATGTAAGAGCTCATCATTCTTTCAAACGAAGAGGTTTGAAGCAGAGAGAAATTAAGCGAGAAATATGGGTTAAAGCTGCATGACTTCTCCTTGTGTTTTGCAGGCAAGTGTGTCGAAGCCTCTTATGATCTGAAGCTGGATTTAGTAGATATTTTCCCTCGAAAATCTCAATAGATACTGTGTCCCGAAATACATTCTTCTTGTACCATACACGATTTGTTTACCATGAGTATGTTTCCCTGACGGGATATTTTTTTGATCTGAACGATCGTGAAGAAAGCAAGACGAATCCTTCAGGAAAGTAATAAGTGTTGAAATTTACGCCCACTTCTACCAAAAAACCCAAAGGAAGGCAGAACCGAATAGTTATATAGAGCAGGTAAGCAGTCCACCCACTACATCAGGCTTATAGCTCACCTCTCATAGATATAACTTAACAACAACGCTGAAAAATGCAAATTATCTGACAATCTGCTGTAAAAGTGATTGATTATTTGGGCGGAGTTGCGTCATTTTCGTTTATACAGCTTACGTGTGGATAGGTTACTTAGTTCCTCAGTGTGCAACCAGGTAAAATAAAATAATAACCTGAAACAAAAGGGATACCTTTCGTCAAACGGGTGTCTTAGGATAACAATCGAAATAAGACGTTTTGCTTTAATTCACAATTCAGAACATCGTAGTGGCTTTATTACGCGAGGCATTTTAGCTTTTGGATTCTGCCTGAATTTTCCCACTAAGGGAGTGTTTGTTTCCGACATCAGCCCCTCAATGAATTTTAAAAGTACCAATTTCTATTCTTAAATGATAAGCCGTTATTGTCCAACATTTTGTCAGAGATGATAAGATAACCGGTAGCCGCCCACTTCTGAAGTCAAAGAGAGATAATACGCACAAATCACAAATGCAAATGATTAAGCTTTGATATGGGAATAATGCTGCAAGAGGCAAGCAACATCTATTGTAGAACAAGGCTTTTCATTAATATTTCAAATATTCTGATTTACTTGGCAAAAGTATCTTGATAAAATTTCCAATCCCCAAATCACGGATAAAGATATCAATTTGATTTGTGCATGTGCGGCAAAACCTAACCAGTTGAATTAACCGTCATTTAAAAAATTTAACTCATAAATCTAAGCGACAAAGTCTTCCAGTAAGATGATCTTTTTCTATTAAAATTCATTGCCGAGAGTTCATTGCACAACCCATCATCACAGAGAAGACTATTGAGGGCAAAGATTCAACCTGCTCAAAGACGTGTCAAACCTCAAAAATTTCTTCAAGCACCCTCACAATTTACCTTACTTAAGGCAATAAATGTAGGTGATATGAAAGTGAAACACCATCAGTAAGCTCATATATTTCCTCTTAATGTTGCATACAGTTGGAATTATAAAACCTATCACATTCAGAAAAGGCCTTGGTAGTCAATAGTGATCAAATGTATACAGTAATCGACCAGCGTTTGAAAGGTCAGCAGTCTGAATCAGAAAATTGAAATATTTTCCGTTTGCTAAATCTCCTAATTTTAATGGTCACAAACATTGAAGAATAGCAGCCAATGACCAGATCCACGAGTAACCGGAAGTTCAGTCTGCATAATCACGAACGTGTTTTTGAAAATGGTTCTGTTTGCTTCGAAAAAGAGAAATGACATTTAATATTCTAAGATAAAATACGCGAAAATAGGCATCCATGTTTTTAATGCAATACTTCCTGTTATTTTGCTGTTGGAAAAGGTTGCCTATGGCAAAAAAAGATGTTCAGTACCGCCTCAATGTCTGTCTCCCTTTGTCGTGCCTGAACGTTTGCAGTGCTAAGAGGGTTAACTTCGTGCGTAGTTAATCAAATGAACGCTGGCTTCCATTGCAGCCTAAATATTTCTATAGAAAATGTAGTCCTCCTTAACAGTTAGGTAGATATCACTGAGTGCAAAAGCTGTTACGTTAAGAGTATATGCCGGTCCTGCTGCATAACTGCCCAATGATTTAGGCATATTTACAACAAAGCCTGTCTAATAAGGGGGAAACCAATAAATTACCTGAGTTTAGAAGTAGAAAAATTATGTCAAAACAGTCTTATGTGTTCAAAGGAAATTGTAGTTCAGGCGTTTTTACAATAACGCCCAGTTCAATCAAATTGGATTGATCGTTTAAACGAGCCCTGTGACCTATCAGATTTTAAAATTAATATTCGACATTGAATTTGCAGACTAAGGGAGTGTTCGTTCTCTGATATTTCTACTGTCTATGAATTTTCTGATTAATGAATTCACATTCTATACTGAAAAGACGTTCCCTACCAACATACTTTTACTGAAAACATGAATGACTACTGGTGGCCTCTTTCTGCATGACAAAGAGATAGAGTGGATTGGATAATCGGCGCTCATCAATACCCACAGCATATTTAGCCCAGAGATAATCTAAATGCTGCAATATTCATGACAGTTAGGGACAGTAGTTGGATAGAAGGTAAATATGAGGAAAAGTGGTGAATAAATCCACCTTTTATGAAGGATGTTTGGGACTATTTTGCATGTCTTATCATTACTGTTTCGCCTTAATCATACGAACCATGGAAAAAGGAAAAGGTAAGAACTATAGCAGGTGCAAGTGTCATAATCGCTTTGGCATTGGAGTAGGTGTGTTATAAGGAACTGCAACTAGCCGTGCGAAAAGTGTGTTCACAAGTTACCCTAAATTATTTAAATTTAAATAAAGAGGCATCTCTACCTATCTATTTAACTTCATTTTGAATTACCTGGACTCCATAGCGTATGCCTGCAAAGCGTTTATGCAAAAAAGGTCATTTTTCAAGGTGATAGTGCTTCTGATGATGAAACAATAGATTCCTTTTTAACGACCAAAAACGAGTCAAAAGCTATTCTATCCTGCCTATATAACGTTACAGGTAACGAAACTTCGCGTGCTTTTGTCTTTGTTGCACAGTCCAGACAACCCTCTCACGAACCGTCAACTTTAAAAAGCCTGTTCAAAAAATCCACAGAGGGAAAATGGTGCACCGCGAACCAATTTCTGTTGCCAAATGAAATGCGGCAATGCAGCAAATGTGCTAAAGACCTCAGGTTTTTTGTTAAAACTGCGAGCAGCAAAGGCACGAATTTACCTTTCTCATTCAAAAAAACAAATGCGCAGGATTTGCTCTTAAGCTTAAAGAATAGAACAGAGCAGAAGACTCATTTTTTAATATTTTTATAACTGGTAGACTTACCAGAAATGGTTAAATCCCTGCCATTTACTGGCACCATTTTAAGCAAGAAGGCTGACAATTGGGCTTTGCGTGTGAACGAATGAATAAAAACTCATGTCCGAAGAACGCGGGCAATGAATAGTTACGTAACATTGCAATCAGCAAATTCTGATGTGCTTACTTTCCCAAATTACAGACGAAGCAGTGTTTAGCATTTTTACAAAACGCAAGCTCTCCTGTGCAGCATCAAATGGGTCTAGTAGGATTTAAGTCGGCATCATTATCTTAATAAACATTTTCTCTAAAAGGTAGCAGAAAATAACAGCAATAGACACTAGAGACTAGAATGACATTTTCCAGATTAATTACAGTCATCGTCCAGCCATAGGAAATCCCAGGTTTTGCAGTCCAGAGGCTCCTGCACACAACCTTTTGGGTTAAAATCCAACGCGATTACATCTGAGACACGGGCTTTTTGAGTCCTATTGGTTACGGCTGTCCAGGATTTTCAAAGAAAGTTCAATATAAGCGGTAGGGGTGCCTCTTTATTTGAATATAATTAGTTAGGATAACTTTTGAACACACTTTTCGCACGGCTAGTTGCAGTTCCTTATAACACACCTACTCCAATGCCAAAGCGATTATGACACTTGCACCTGCTATAGTTCTTACCTTTTCCTTTTTCCATGGTTCGTATGATTAAGGCGAAACAGTAATGATAAGACATGCAAAATAGTCCCAAACATCCTTCATAAAAGGTGGATTTATTCACCACTTTTCCTCATATTTACCTTCTATCCAACTACTGTCCCTAACTGTCATGAATATTGCAGCATTTAGATTATCTCTGGGCTAAATATGCTGTGGGTATTGATGAGCGCCGATTATCCAATCCACTCTATCTCTTTGTCATGCAGAAGAGGCCACCAGTAGTCATTCATGTTTTCAGTAACAATATGTTAGTAGGGAACGGCTTATCAGTATAGAATGTGAATTCATTAATCAGAAAATTCATAGACAGTAGAAATATCAGAGAACGAACACTCCCTTAGTCTGCAAATTCAATGTCGAATATTAATTTTAAAATCTGATAGGTCACAGGGCTCGTTTAAACGATCAATCCAATTTGATTGAACTGGGCGTTATTGTAAAAACGCCTGAACTACAATTTCCTTTGAACACATAAGACTGTTTTGACATAATTTTTCTACTTCTAAACTCAGGTAATTTATTGGTTTCCCCCTTATTAGACAGGCTTTGTTGTAAATATGCCTAAATCATTGGGCAGTTATGCAGCAGGACCGGCATATACTCTTAACGTAACAGCTTTGCACTCAGTGATATCTACCTAACTGTTAAGGAGGACTACATTTTCTATAGAAATATTTAGGCTGCAATGGAAGCCAGCGTTCATTTGATTAACTTCGCACGAGGTTAACCCTCTTAGCACTGCAAACTTTCAAGCACGACAAAGGGAGACAGACATTGAGGCGGTACTGAACATCTTTTTTTGCCATAGGCAACCTTTTCCAACAGCAAAATAACAGGAAGTATTGCATTAAAAACATGGATGCCTATTTTCGCGTATTTTATCTTAGAATATTAAATGTCATTTCTCTTTTTCGAGGCAAACAGAACCATTTTCAAAAAAACGTTCGTGATTAAGCAGACTGAACTTCCGGTTACTCGTGGATCAGATCATTGGCTGCTATTCTTCAATGTTTGTGACCATTAAAATTAGGAGTTTTAGCAGACGGAAAATAATTCATTTTACTGAATCAGACTGCTGACCTTTCAAACGCTGGTCGATTACTCTATACATTTGATCACTATTGACTACGAAGGCCTTTTCTGAATGTGATAGATTATATAATTCCAACTGTATGCAACATTGAGAGGAAATTTATGAGCTTACGTATGGTGTTGCAAATTGCATACCACCTACATCTATTGCCTTAAGTAAGGTAAATTGTGAGGGTGCTTGAAGGAATTTTTGAGGTTTGACAGTCTTTGAGTAGGTTGAAACTTTGCCCTCAATAGTCTTCTCTGTGATGATGGGTTGTGCAATTAACTCTTGGCAATGAATTTTAATAGAAAACGATTATCTTAACGGAACACTTTGTCACTTAGATCTATGAGTTAAATTTTTAAAATGACGGTTAATTCAACCAGTTAGGTTTTGCCGTACATGCACAAATCAAATTGATATCTTTATCTGTGATTTGGGGATTGAAAATTCCATCAAGATATATTGTTTGCTATGTAAGAACTTCCATCAAGTTATCTTTTTTTGCTAATATATTCAGAATCCTTTTTGTTTTTATTCATATCCTTTCTTGAGAGTAGATTTTGCATTTCTCCCATATCAGTTGCCCTGATAAGTTCATATTCGTTCTATAGTGACTAATATTGTGACGTTTGTGTATCACGAAATCAAATCCTCAATGTTAAATCTAATATTCCTCATTTTAGGTCGCTTGGTTTAAGAATACCTTTGATAATGAGCAAATATAAAATTAAAGGAACTCAGGTGTTTTTAGATCTTTATTGATTTCATCTTTTTGAGAATTGCATACTCGACACAAATGACAGCCTCCTTTAACGTTTTCAATAGCAAAATGTAAAAAAGCAGTTACGGCTAGAAGATTCTCAGTAAAGGGGACTAGAGAACTTTGAAAATCGACCTACAGACCAAATTATTGCTTAAATTTACGTATCGTTTCCAGCTTGTTTCGTGTATTCTATCATAAGTAATGTAACAGTCCATGTCCAATCGAGTAATCCATCTTTTGATTTATTGTAATGATAGGTTTTGTCAGTAAGGTCTCCAATAATGCGTTATTAAGAAGAAAATACACACAAGAAAATTAAATTGAGTGGTTATTCGATGTTTAGATAGTCGCTACTTTGTACTTTTCCAATCATATATGTGAACATAAAAGTTGGGAATAAATTAAAAAAACTTTAATCCATATATCATAGTGAATTATTGTCCTGGAGAAGAAATTGTATCGCCAAATTTGAAGAAGATTAAACCGGCAGCAAACCATCTTTATTCAGTCTTTGACCATTCCTGTATTTAACGTAGACTTTCGGCAGAAATTGCGCTTCAGAAAAGGGAACACACTCGAAGTTGTTTCACCATTAGGCCGAAGCTTAGTCGTCAACTTCCATTGTAACATAAGTTCTTTTTTTTGCAATGAGGTGTTAGCTTCGAAAAGCCTATCAATTTGTCCGAAAATATTATTTGCATGAGAAGGAAATCCAAGCACTCGGTATTTTGGCCATGGCTTATAGGAAATATCTTATTTTGAGGATAATATAGACAACAATTACAAAACGTATCGTTCAAGCAATCAATTGTAAATATTGAACTCCGTAATATATTCCGTGATGTGTAATTGGCACCCTGTAACTCAGCGAACTTCAATATCGATACCAACTGCACTGCAAATGAGCTGAAAAACCTGGAGCGTTTGTGACTACGTCTGCTAAATCTTTGCAACGTAGTTTGGAACTGACAGATCTGTCAACATCTTGACTAATTAAGTCCAGTATTGATATACGAAATCAAGTAATATTATTCCTATAGGGGTTAAAATATCTTAATGAAAGAAAAAATAAAAATTTTGCAGAGAATGTGTGCAAAGTTTCATTGAAATTTATGCTCAAATTGCAGGCAGTTACTTAACAGTCACCCTTCCCTCTATGGACTATTTATATGCAAATTACATGAAGGGAATATTTCATAAATCTTGTTCCGCTTACACTGTTTTACTCACCGTTATTTGCATAGACAGGAAGTATTTACATGGGAACTGGGTTTACTCATTTAACACAATTTTTCGCGTTTATAGCATTTCCAGATTTTTTACAAAATTTTTTATTTTTAAATAAAATAATATTTTTTTAATATTTCATTCAAATTTTATTTATTAATTTAGTTCAATGCATTTTGGTCGGTTTGCGAGCGAAAGGTGATTTTTCATAAATTTGTGTGGGTTTTCTGAAATTTATCACCTGGGGTTCTACCGTCGGAGACGCCGATGTATATCGTCTTCCCCACAGCATGGTGGGTGCAGAGGTGAATAAATTAACGGTGATGGTAGACATGAACAGCGTCTACTCACTCTCTTCTACCTCACCTACTTGAACCCAGGGCAGAGAAAAGGGGAATGAAAACTGTATGTGGCACAGTATTTAACAAAGCAAAATGGCCTGTTTGAGCATGCCACACCTGCCTGGGCCACGTTTGATGGACTAAGTTTTGCTGACTGAAGATGGCTGGTTGGAAAAGAGAGTTTTACTTGTATATATTGAATCTGGTAAAACATACCCGTCGTTTTACGAAATGAAAAGATAGAGGAAGAATAAGCACACAGAGATACAGATGACCTTGTGAGGGGAGGGGGTGCAACGTGTGTTGATGGCTGCCGGGGTTGTGTGGATGTATGTTGACTGACAGTTGTGGCTCACAGCGTCGTGCGAGAGGAAAGGAATTCCTGTGCCTGTTAAGTGCTGCCCATTGCAATCACTTCAGTACTATCCCGATTGAAACGCCAGTCACGATCAAGTGTGTGTGCAAACACAAGAGATGATGGTTCGCATCAGTAAATGACCAGCTTGTGTTCGTTAACGTTAGTCGCACGTTGTCGACCCGCGTGACCAATAAAATCGAAACGGCAATTTTCGTATGTGGTAGAGTAATCGAAGTTTTTTTTTGTTCTTTGGTCATCTTTCCTTAATTCGGGAAATTGCTGCACGTAAGGAGAACACCGGCATTTAGGTGATGTTGATGTCGGTTGATCGCTTCAGAAATGCCTTGAAAGTAGGGCAAGGAATAGAATTTCCTCGGTCAGAACTCCGAGCTTTCGGTTGCCTCTGACGTCGGAGACAGTTTTTGACAAAGCTTATTGCATATCCGTTATAGCTGAATAATTTAAATAAGCAAGCTATTTCCGTTATAAGTAGGTACTTGCTGCTACCGTAGCGAAAGTTGCGGAGAAATAGGATTTGAACTATAGTTTATTCTAGTCGTTGTTAGACTAGTTTAGTGTGTTATCCCGAGATCAGTGAAGCCATTGTGGTGCCCTTGACCTTTGGTAATAATAAGCGCGAAAATGACAATAGTGTACGTCAGAAACATGCTGCGTTGGAATATCAATGTTAGTTTCTTCTAGGCATCGAGCTTCCCACTCATTTGCTACGTTATGTGGTACTGCGGAAAATATAGCAACCGCATCAAACGATAGAATACATTCATCAAGATTTGCAGCAATGCCTAAAACTTTCATTCGTTATATATTAAGTGCAGGACAGGAAGTCAGGTGATTCGGACTTGACTTTTTAGGGTCAGACCCGAAATTTCAATGAACATTTGGGTCGAAGACAATCAACAACTTTGGAATAACCACGAAATGCCCATTCTATAAACAAGTAGTACTACAAATAGTATGAATCTTATATGGCAAACACGTTATACCGTACTTCCGACATAGGTACTAGCTAAAAGCCCAGACACGTGTTTCGCCTAAGTTTCTGCTGCTGCGTGGCATAAGGATTTCAGCGAATAATCAGGGAAATAATGTCTGAAATTATTAAGTGCAGGAAATGGAGTCAGGTGATTCAGATATGAATTTTTAGGGTCAGACCCGAAATTTCAATGAACCCCTCGTTGTCTTGTTACACAGCAGCAGAAACATTGGCGAAACACGTGTTTGGGCATTTAGCTAGAACCTATGTCGGAAGTACGGTATAAATTCTTTGCCATATAAGATTCATACTAATTGTAGTACTACTTGTTTGTATAATGGGCATAACGTGGTTATTCCACAGTGGTTGATTGTCTTCGACCAAATTGTTCATTGAACTTTCGGGTCTGACCCTAAAAAGTCATGTCCGAATCACCTGATCGATGTACTGCACTTAATAATTTCAGAAATTATTTCCCCGATTATTTGTTGGAGTCCATATACCAGAAACCGCAAAGAGAACGCTGGGGGACCCACTGAGGAGCCGAACCCCTCGTTGCTGTCAGCTAGCTACGGGCGATAAACGAACGTAGTGTCATAGGACACATACCACATATAATGCACAGGTATGTTGCTAAGAGTGAAACGGGCAATACGCAGACAGCTGTTTCACGGATGTTACCGATCATCAGTACGTCATATGCCTTGTGCAGTGATGTACATAAACAAGTCAAACAAGTGCGTAACACTCACTGATGTGGTTAGGATCTCACTTTATTCCATTTTGTCCGCACGCCCGCCCACCAGCTATCTACTGGTGATAAACGAACGTTGTGTGATAGTGCACATACCACACATAATGCACAGATATGTTGCTAAGGGTGCAGCAGGCAAGACACTGCATCTTTTACACCATAGAACATGGTGATGGAGTACCATAAAAGATAATGGATACCAAAATGGACATTTTTGGCAAAGCAGCAGTCATCAGTCAGTCAAACCAAGTCTCAAATATGAAAAACCTAAAATTCTGACCTAATATGTTTGGTCATTGAGACGAACGATCCATTAATGAACTACGGGCTCATTTTACTGTGAAGTATGACCAAGAATATAAGTCAATGATAAACTGGTGCTCGTCAATCATGTTACAGGATATGCTTATCTCATTGTACTTTAGAAATCGATATCTAGCCATCGCATACAGTGGTATAATGACTAGTTACATATACAGATAATGAATTCCGACAAAAACAAGGGAGACGAGAATGACCATTTTTGTCTTAATAGCTGTCATCAGCCCGTCACGCACAAATATATACACCCGTACATATATATGGTCATATGTGTCATGTAAGGCAATGTTTATCGAAAATTCGCCAATGTTCCTTCTGATTGTACTCTCGCAAATACTTAACAGCATAAGAATTCATCAACGCAGCACGGCGGAAAGATGCGTTTCAGGCAGAAAGCACCTTCAACAAAATCATTCGTCTGATCAAAAAACAGTCATTACTAGCGTTTGCTATGAAAATCCCCTTCATCAATTATCATTTCGGTCAGATCGCAAGCACAGTAAAGACGGAGAGCCGGTTATAAGGCAAAAAACACTGTTTATGGAAGCAAGTTATGGACGTAATTAGCACCTAATTCAGCTTCTGTTGTCAGAAAGAACATAGTTTTTTCGCATAGAGAACTGTTTTCCTCACGAATGAAATATGCTCGCTCGTGTTTTTTGCCTGTGTGTCGCGTTTCGCCATGCGCCCTTATGAAAAAGTTTGACTTACGTGACCTGTCTATCCGGCAAGTCACTCGACATCCGCTTCGCTCTGTTCGATCGTGTTTGAGATATGGAAAACAAATATTTTGCCTCACAATCTTCCCTGCAGTTTAGAAAAATCTTTATTGACAGCTGGTGTTCGACTGACTGACACACTTTACTTCTTGGGAAATTGGCAGTCCCTGTCAAGCATTAAAAATGTTTTTTTCCGATTTCTTTTCAATGTGTCTGTTTAATTTATTTAGATTCTTACATGAACAGGCATGATTTTAAAGGAACAATAAGATCGATCTTTTCAGTAGGAATTTGGATTTTTTCAAAAGTCATGTTTGCCAGACAAATTTATACTATATTAAAAAGATTTGCTTGCAATTTCCTCCTTTCAGAGGTTCTCTTTTGGATGCGAGTTTTATATAATATATAATCAGACAAATTTTGATTTTTTCTTGATTTTTAGTAAAAGTGCTCTCCCTTCACAAACACGCACATCCTGTGTGAAAATTGCAATTTACATTACAACTGAAATCCCATGATTTCATCTGGGATGTGACCAGTCCCAAGGATGACCTTGCATAATTTGCAAATTAAATTGTTTGCACGCAGCCTATCTTCTTTCACCGGTTTAACCTAAATGATAGTGTTATTTAGTAGTATGGCGCATATGAATGGGCTTTTCACCTTTTGCCTAGGACCACTGATGTAACGCGGAAAGATAATTTGATGTTCATAAGCAGACATTTTTTACTACCAAGGCTAACACACATAGGCTATCGCTCCTTCTCTACAGAAATGCGCACTATCTGGGTACATAACGTTTGTCTTTTAAAATCTATCACGTCAACTGCTCTTTTGGATCGACATTATCGGCCTACATCAGCGGCGGCCGGCTTACACGGTTTTGATGTCTATTTTATTACCCCATACATAAATAACACTGAATGAATAACGAAACATATTACAGCTGAAGTCGCATGAAACGTTAATCACTGGTTAGCGCACTCGTCAGTGGAGATGCGGCAAGTCACGCGCGAGTTCCAGAAATCCCAGTGAGAAGACTTCATACTTCAAAAAAGCCTCATCTGAGGCTCACGGCTCAATAAAGGAATCCATTATGCATGTAACCGTCAGAGGATATTTTTCACGGATCCTTGTTCGAAAATCCGAATTCTCTGTAAGTTTGAACTGGAACAGGACACTGCGTCCCGTACACCTTAGAACAAGGTGATTAAAATGTATTTTTCATATGCCAAGAGTCATCTTTATTATAGGTAGATCACTAAGCAGAGAACTACCCAGCCACTGTACAAAAACTTACTTTTATTTAATGCATGAAAGGTATGAGGGAATTTGGTAAGCCAAAAACGTTAGAAAAAATTAAAGGAATACTACATGATGCCGTATGAGAGTGCATTACGTAACGATCACTACTGCATTTTGTGTTATGAAATCTTTCTTATGCTCCGCTTTGCACACTGTTTTCAAGTAGTCTGTACGAAATGATATTTAATAAAGATTTTGGCAGGTTTGGATGGTTCATTTGAACAAGTTTTGAAAGATTCGGCATCCAGGGTGTGTTTCGAATTCACGACAGTAAGAGAAAGGCCTTAGTAAAGCCAATGTTCTAGCAATTCACGCGTCGCGGTGTGGCTCCGTAGCTCATTTGGCTTAAGTGTTGGCTGTACTTAAACTTTCCCTTTGTAGTTCTAGATTTGAATCCCAGAAATCATTAGTTTTTTTTCTAACTGTGTCAAATGAAATGATATATGCAAGTTTCTAGAAAACGGAGTTCTAATGTTGTATGCCACCTACACTACCATAATTAATGCCAACTAGGTTATGAGCACTAAATACCTTCATTTATTTTTATTTTATATTAAAACTGCCGAAGCAGGGATGCTTAGTAAAGTCATAGTGCTTAATGGAAAAATTTAATAGAAAACTCATTTTGTAGCTCTCTCCCGGGGGTAATATCAATTTTATTGAAATGTTGAATTTTAATGAACGGTGGAGAAATTTATTGAACTAATAAGTTTTTGAAACGGACCTCTGGCAAGTCGATCATTACCGTCGGATAACTATGGCTAGATTGAAAAAAAATAAGGTTATAATACGCCTAAGCACCTTTGAATAGAATTTCTGAAATCAGACGTATAAGCGGTTATGCGTAGCTGATTTTCTTAATCTGTTTTTACTAAAAAAAGGCGTGTTCATTTAAATTTGAGAGTCCAACAACAACTGAATTCCTGCACATGATTTGTGGGGTTGCCCTAAATGAAGCTTTGTAACATAATCTCCGCAGATAAGAAGAGCCAGTTTCATAAAGTAGTTTGAAAACTGCCAGTGCCCACATTTTTAGATGCTTTTTAAAACAGGCGTATACAACAGGATTTATTGGTACCAAACATTTCGTGATAACTTATCAACTGTAACCCGTCTTTGCATAACGCAGATTACGAATGAAAGTGGATAGCAGTTTGAATTTACAGAAAATCAATTCATAACACCAAGGGTCAGAGGACAACGTAAAGAATTATTAGGTCAACGCGTTAGCTTAAAACTTCAGAGGAAAGAAAATTTGGGGGAGGAGTTAAGACAACTACAGCCATGAAACATCTAGGGGTGAAAATCACCAGGGCAATTGTAGATTGACCATGTTGTCTAGTTGCTTGCAAAGGTCAGGTTTTTACCTACATATATACGCCACTTTTAAGTAGCGCAAAGTCCGAGTTGTTCGTGCCCTAACAAGTATTCGGAAAGCTGTTTTGTGGTCTACAAAATGACCTCTGTCTAATATGTGTTCAATAATCGAAGAACATGGCACTTTATTTTCTTGTTTAAACAACCAATTAGGTAAATGTTCAGTGGCTCTGGTTGCTTATTGCCTTTGCGTTCGCCCAATGTACTTGCACGTACAAGTGCAATGTACAAGTGCACGTGAATTCATAAATACAATTTGAGGTGGCGTTTAAAGGCAAGGCATCCTTTGTCTGGTTGATTTGCAGGCTTCTAGTAGGATTGATAAATATTAGCTAAGCTGCACCGTATGTTTATTCTATGGTGCAGCGTAATCGTCGCTTTATTGTATTAGAAATATTGTCACCCTTAAGGGATAAATATACGATAACGGAATTTTTCGGAACTGAATGTTCCGTCACTTTTGGCCGTAAGAGGTTGCTGTATTTTTGAATGAAGCGTGCAGGATATCCACAGTGGAGTAAGGCTGATTTGATGCGGGCAATTTCTGTATTGTACAGGTACAAAGCTTTTAAAGTGCAAGTATTGCCCTTGCTAAGTATTTTTTGTGGAAGACAGAGCACCTTATTGAGCCATCTTTCTCTCTGAACATGAGGACGTCTAGGAAAGGTAGTATTTTGCTCTGTTTCATTTCCATTGTAAATTTTATCTTAGTTTGTAATGTATTCATGGTAGAAAGAAGGTCTTTGGCGTCTTTTTTGTTATCAACAAGCATGAATATATTATCCACGTATCTTCTGTATAATGTTGTCATCTTTTATTTGGACGATAACGTTTCTTCTAGGTGACCCATAAAAACATCGTCGAAGGTTAATCCGAGTGGACTTCCCATTGTGACTCCATCAATTTGTCTATAGATTTGCCCATTAAACAGAAGTTGATTATTTTTGGTGCAAAACATCCCGTACAATCATATATTCACCCTTTAAGGGTGATAATATTTATAATACAATCAAACGAGGATACGCTGCACCATAGGATGAACATACAATGCAGCTGACCTCATCTTTATATAAATATCCTGCTGTATACGCCTGTTTTAAATTCATACGCGGGAAAAAGTGCTTCAAACGTTTAGGTGCCTTATATTATTTTATTACCTATCAGCGGAGAATTGGCATCGTTAGGGCTTACATTTACTTTATTATTTTTTGTAGAAATTGCAGTACTTGCTTTTAAATACAAGGTGAGCTGTAATGGCGCCTGCGCTTTAATTCACAGTTTCGAATCTTTCGCTCTCTGGCACTTAAAGTAATGGTTCTGTCCGTAAAGATTTGCACTAAGCTCCTGAGAATTTAACCTTGTTTAGACATGTGCATGAAATGGAAGGTAGGCAACCCTCGAAATATAATTTGAAGGCAAATATATTCTTTAGAAAAACGTTGCCAACTTTATTGGATAGATTTTCAACGCTGGTTCCCCAGGTGGTCGTCAAACTGGAATAAATGTGCCAAAACAGTTAACATTTGAAACGTGCGTAAATAATCAACGCTCACTTGATGTTTGCGCCAATAAGGGACCGCTTTGCCCTTCAGTCTGCATTGATTGGTTCTCATCTTGTTCATTTTTCTTTGAGTTTTTTTTACACGGCACATTACTCAATGTGACGATTGATGCGCAATTAATTGGCTTTCTTGGAGGGATGCAGTCTGATCGATTCGTTTATATCTAATATAGGGCACTTACATTCTCGTTTGGTAGTTATATTTGCTTATTGGTTTCATCAGAGTTCTCAAGCAAGCTGAAAACACAGACTTTTATTTGTGCTCAGTTTTATTAGCATACAGGCCCTGTAGATTGAGCATTCATTGTACCCACAGCAACCTGTCTATCTCCACCAAATATAAACGTGAAAGACAAACAAACAAGTCGAGTAAGGTAGCTGAAATTGTCTGCGTTCAGTTTCTGGCAATCCAAAAGTTTTGCTATCAACCAAATTAATTATTTATCCCCTATCTATGTCTAACATTAAAATCGTACTGCAACGAAGTTGGATAAGTTTAACGCTCACCTTACAATTTATTTTGTGTTAAAAATGAATGTGAAGTTGAAATGCTTAGCTCCGTGCATATTGCCTCTACATTTGTTAAGAAATATTTTAAATGTGTTAATTTACGCCATGCTAACCTAAGCTTCATCCCATGGTAGCAATTCTGCCTTCTTAAAAGGTGTATAACGTTTACATTGTTCCAAAAAGGCGATCCAAACGGACATAGGTTACGTGCTAGCAAAGAAAATTACGCCCATTCGGTTTGGCTGGCACTTTTATTTCTAATCGCTACCATTCGAATCCTAAATCCTCAAACTTAAACTTTTTGTGCGAGTGGACGTAGACGGCTGAGTATGCGGAAATGACCACTTCAGTCCGCCCTGCCTTTGTCGGCATTCCTTACCGATTATGTCTTTGTATATCATCCGGAAGTCTATCAGTTGAACAACTGGGAAATATAAGGCATAATGCGTGTCTTTTATGTCATTTGGAGCATTAGCTTCATCGTTCTCCATTCTGTTATTCTATTTTGAATGTACTGGTAGATATCTTAGTTTTTAAGCATCCAGAGTGTCTTTTTAATTACTTTAAGGTTATTTTTGTGTAATCGCGGTCATATGTGCAAAGTCTTTTGATGTTTCCGCTTTAAACTGTACAGATACGGTATCCTTATAATATGCCCAAATAATTGCAGTCCGTTTTGATCTTCCCTCGGCGATTCAAGATGACAGTTTTATTCTGAGCAAAACTGGTACAACAGATTTCAAATTTGATTTGCCTCAGCTTTTTAGACGTGACGGTGGGTTCATACCATATTAGTGAGTTCATGATTTTAGGAAAATTAAAAAAATGAGTGATCTTTGAATTCGGTCAGCAACAAGGAAATTAAAAATAAATAAATAAACATTGTGCACGTTCAGTTGGCAGCCTCTTGGAAACGTGTTTCTAGAGTAAAACGTGCTTTTTTGAAAAGGCAAGTAAACGAAGAGCGTGTTTAAAGCGCTTCCGTTTATAGCATCAAACTACGCAGTAACCACTTTCTAATTTGCAGAGCTAAGTCAGCACTCATTACTAATTCAGATAACAATAAATGTTTTAGGGATAAGTACTTCATGTGCTTACTTTTATTTTTTTGATGTTATATTAATGGTTCACCGAAATCTAGCCTAAAGAAACAAGCTTCTAGCCTTTTACCGAGTGCAGGCTTCTTTGTATTGCTATCAATACGAGCAGGTTTGTCTGCACTGTAAAAGTCTGGGCTCGTGTGTCCACCCCAGAGCGGGAAATGTAATAAATGTTTAATGAGAAATGCTGCTTTTTCTGGTGGCGTTTAACGCATAGTAAAATTTAAGTTTCAAATCTGTGGCTTACAGCTTTGGCCTGCTTTGATTTTGTTCAGAGAAATATCTTGTTATTCTACTTAGAATGAAAGACGATAAAAAACGTCATTGAACCCAGTTGCGAAAACCTCAGCAGCGCTAGTGTGGTTTGAACCCAAGGCATCAAATACAAGGCTTTGATACAACCACTGCTCTAATACTATAGGCAGATAGGCCAAAAGTACAATCCAATATAAAATTCGACATAGGGTGATAGTAAAATTATTTCGAAAGCAAGAGCAATGGCCTTATTTCAGAGCTGCTTTAAATACTATGGTTTTAATTTCATCTGCCATCTATAATTGTATACATCAGTCCTGTACGATTAAATGAACAATATTTTTTAGCCCAAGATGGCATAATATTGATTGAGTTTTCCATAAATGCCAAATATGCAACTTTTACAGAGAGAATTCAAAAAACTTTATTTAAATATAAAATTGTTGCAAAACAATTCATAGGAATTTATACACAATTATCTTATCTTAAAGGTAAAGAATAGTTCCAAATATGCTCTTGTTCACGAATATCCACAGGTGCAGAAACTCGCAGCCGCGTTAGCCGTCAGAGGTCTGTTTAAATCGATGAGATAGGATGCATTTTTGTGGCTCCCCTGTTGTCCTCCACTGCGATAAAGTTACTCTAATGGGATGGACACTGATTGCACCTCCAGATCGGTCTTTTTCTCGCGGCGACGTAATGAGGGCTCCTGAAGACTGGGACCCCCTTTGGCCCAAGCCTGTTCCTGACTTGATGCGAACGCGATGAAAAAAAAACTGCAGCGAACAGTTGGCTGCCCGCTGCCAGGCACATGGCGAAAATCCACCCGTTTCCAACGCCTGCGTTGAGATAATGGACGACTACCGTTGCAAGTACGGTAGATAGTATTCCTGCGGGAAAACAGAATAAAATGTGGAACCAATAAGAATGCTCAACATCTCTGATTAAGTGGACTGTAGTAGAAGGATAATCAAACAAAGATCTTTTTGACCAAAGTTAAAGCGAACTCCGTCCATCGATCCAATCTCATTGGAGGACGTGTCCCCGATATTTCATTTAATCTCCTCGCCATGGGGAATATTCGTTACTCTGCCCGTATCGAGCAGCAGGAGCGTGTTTGGAAATCTAATTAAAGTTTTCTAATTAAACCACGAAACAGAGACTTATAAATACCTTACTCTTGACTCTTAAAATTTATTAACGTTGACGGTACGCAACTGTCTATGAAGGTTGTAGTTTGGGCCTGGCGGCAGCAAAGATTATGTGTTTGATCCTGCAAACTTACCAGATCAATAGACGCTATTTATCATGGCATGAAAAGGTTCGCTATTTTGGGCATTCTGGCAAAAGCCATTAGGGCAATACTCTGCAGGCCTTCATTACTTGCTACTTACAAGAACGTAACGTTCAACTCATTCACCTTCGGTCATTGCTGCGTTAGCTTCATGTGAACACATTTTTTGAGTTTTCAAGCTTGTGGGATGAAAAGTTAATTAATAAGGATGCTTATGAGAAATGTGTTTGAGGAAGGTCAACAGTGCTCAGACTTTTCCAGATAAGGCCTTGTCGCCTCAGAATAACAGTTTTTTTAAAACCTTTAATACAAAATAATTGCTATCTATTTAGTTAAGATATTCCTGTCAAAGAATAAACTGAAAAATCTGAAGTGAGGCATTTTCTTTTGACCGTAATCTTTTGCTCTAGAAAAAATTTGAAAAGTGGCAGTTTGAAGATCAACAATTGTTCGTGAAGCTAGCAAATTCAGGCATTATACCGTGAGTTCATAGTGGTTTTCTTTTCGATAATGCCAGGTAATAGTTTTAATAATCGATTAACTACGATATTTGCCTGTAAGGGAAAATATACAATAACGTGCTGTCAGAATCTGTGGTTTATGAAATGGTCAAATTCGTTTGCAAAAAAACTTAACTTGCAAACTTGCTTCAGTGGCACAGACCACATTTTAAGAATCGGTTACCCACGGGAGAGTAGACCGAAATGAAACTTGTTTAAAACCTTACTCGGACCCTCTAAATTATCACCTGGCATGACGTGATGGCCATCTCTTCAGAACGATGGAGATCAAAGGCAAACGATGTGGTTAAGAAACTGCAACCAGCGAAAAGTAAGAGATTCTGTCAGTATTCGTCAAAATATTTAAAAATTATGTGTCGGAGTAACTGTCTGTCATGACAGTCATTAATAGCCTTCCCGTGGTCGACAATTATTTCGCAGACAAAGAGTA
Source organism: Schistocephalus solidus (assembly GCA_017591395.1). Taxonomy (NCBI): domain Eukaryota; kingdom Metazoa; phylum Platyhelminthes; class Cestoda; order Diphyllobothriidea; family Diphyllobothriidae; genus Schistocephalus; species Schistocephalus solidus. Next base: position 21,895 of record WEDG01000334.1, on the reverse strand, counting down.
ACCGTCCTCACATTTGAAGCGGAATATACAGATTAGTGGAGAAATAAGTGCAATAATCTTAGATTGCGTAATTGCTTCGAGCCTAGTTAAATAAATCTCTCTTCAAATATAATCTCATTGACGTGTAATTCACTTACTAAGAAGTCTGGGAAGGTACATGTAAAGCCATTGTTTCGTGGACACTTGTGAACAATTGTCTTCCATCAAAGTTTCCTTGCGTTAACGCAACACGATACCATTTGATTATATTTAACTATGAGATTGACGGTTTTTTTAATATTATGACTTAAAAGGCAACACTTACTCCTGATTTGAGCAGTTGATTTCATACAAAAACAGTGGGCTGTTAAATTCTTCGGAGACCGTTTTTGTCTTTTAACTGCAACTTCGTATAGACTATGTGCCACTCCAAAGGAACATTTGAATTCAAAAAGTCCTTAAATTTTAATTTTTGTAGATTGTGATTTGAAGGAAATCTTAAGGCTGCATGCTAATACTCAAACAAAATTATTTTAAAATACTGAAATCTTGAGCTAGCCGTGTTCACAGCCATGGCTTGAATGAAGCTATGCAGTAGAGAAGTAGATTATAAGTCTGAAATCTACTACCGATCCCACCTGAATACTGTTAATCGTAAATTATGTCTGTGGTCATGACGTAAATTCCCAAATGGATAACATCTACAATATTTGTTGTAGTTTCGTGCACGCAGCATATTTATTTCGCGTTTTACGATAAAACCAAGTTTTTATATAAGGGAAGGTACTCGGAAAGAGCAAGAAAACATTGTCAGAAGAAGGAATTTTTAACCTTACCCGTTTAAATATATGGACGCTGATCTTTGCAGAAGTTGAAGTCCTAAAAATAACGCTTAATCACCTGTAACGCATGTCGAAAATTGAGTTATTTTACTGAAATCGAACTATTTTCACTGGTAAGAGCAAAGACCCAGCACATTCTGTAGAGCAAGGAACCTCTTCCAAAATATGAGATTAAGCTTCAAACCAGTTAACTCCTCAGTATAAGAACTCACCATAAGTTTTGTTGATAAAAAACTTATTGCTTTCCGAGTTCCTTTGCAGGGAGTTATATCACTGTTACCATATTACTCGGTTATTTGGAACATTGTGATATCCGGTGATCTTAAATTCAAAAGTATCCCCACGTAAAGCTATTTGTGCGTCCTTTAACTGATTTTTATGCAGAAACTCTTTATGTTTATACCAAAGTCTGTCTTCTGTGTTTACCTGAAACCACTTTTTGTGGTAGAATACTCGAGTCACGTGTTACTTGATGGGCGAAAAATAGAGGAATACTGCGATAGAAATTGAATAACTCCTCCTTCGCGCGCTTTATGTCACTTAATGTGGTCCTGACTGTTTGTAATTTGCAAGTACAGAGAGAATGCAAAAATGCAAATGTAAAAACAGCCGTACTAACCCGTCAGTGTGCTTAGGCTATTGGCAAAGCCCATTATTAATCCTGCAAATTTGGGGGCCAGTTCAATAACGTTGACGGCATACCCGGCGACGGCGAGGCCAGAGAACCCTGAAAAAAAAACAGTTGACATTTTTGTCAAAAAAATATAAATTAAACTTTCGATGCTTAAAATTAACGTTGTATCAAACTCTTTACTGATCTCCAAGCATATATTATCTAGTCATTTCAGCTGGAGATCAAACTTAGTAATTTGTTCTTAATGGTAAAACCAATATAAGAAGGTCTTACATAATATTCTATCAGATATTCTTATCAGTTTTTATTTCATTTATGGAAAAATTGAACGTTATATTATATTCCCAAGCAAATATACTTCATGGAAATTTTGATTTGCTTAAATAACCGGGGTGGCTTTGCAGATACGGATAGGTATTTCATGGTTTTTTGATTGTAATATCGTTTCATAAACGTGCTTTTTCTTTCGGCATGAACTACTTACTCTATCTTAGGGCTGGAAGCTTGCAAGATCAAAAGTAACATTTGTTTCCTGGCATAAGAATTTAAAAAGTCTTGCTGTTTAGACGACTTGCTCAAACTTTTGGAAGGATTACTCATGACTCTCTGTCTATTTCCGTTCAATGAGTTTCCCTCACAGTAAAATCACACATTTCCTCCTCAAAGTACAGTCTTATTTTTTTAAATTTCCTTAGTTAATCACTTCTACAATTTTAGATTGATAAGTGTCTGCAGAAATCTTGTGTCTACTCTTACTTGGAGCGAATATTGTGGCTTATTTTTGCGTGCGTTCATTTCAGCATGGCACTTTTCCCCTGGGTCCGTCTGCTCTATTGCCTAGGCCGGTGTCTCCGGGAGTAGAGAGGATTATAAGCCCAGCATTTGAAGAGAAAATACAGAGTAGACAATATTCTTACCTATTGTCTCTCTTATAAGATCAATCTAGGAAAATAGTTTTGCCCATAGCACATTGTTTGTCGCCCTTTGCTATGTCCTTCTCACTAGATGATTTTGTCGCTTTAAAATGTTATTGGAAGCGAAGACTTTACGATTGGACGGCTTTCTATGGCAACCTTAACAGGACACGGAAACAGTAACGATCCCGTATACTTAAAATAGGTGGCCTTATGGTACACTCTAGTGAGGGTACCCGTGTATCAACGCTAACCCTAACCCTAAAATAAAATTAAACTTTCACCGTAATCTTAAACCCAACACTTTCCCAAAGCCTAATCCTACAGCTTACACTGTAATAGCTTTAACCATTAGCCTTCTCATGACTCTAAACCCAACTTTGACCTACACATCACACCTAAACTAAACCCTAACTCTTAACTTAATACAAAACGTAATTTCCTTTGAATTTAGCGCAAAGCCACATGCGTGGTGGGTTGTTCCTTTTCCCATGTCCTGCTTAGGCGTCCATACAAGGCATCCCTACGAACTCAACTGACTGAACGTGCCAATCCTTTTAAAAGTACATCAATTTAACCACTTGTAATAGAAAAAACACTTTTGTTTGCTTTCAGAGAGAAAGCTGTCAACTTTCAATCTTTTTTGCGAGCGTTTTCCATTGGAAATCTCACTGCAACTTCATGCATGTAACTTGCATCGTATAGATAATTTGGATCCCTGCTTAAATGAAGCCTCAAGTAAAAACTATAAGATAAATATTGAATTATAAAGTTTTTAGATAATAACATTTTAGTATTTCGCAGGTTAGACCAAGTTTTCAATCTGCTTCCCCAATTTAAGTGAGATTACCAATATAATTAATGCACGTGCTTACTCTTTCTGTTATGTATCCTCTTGCAGTATGATCTCATTAACAAGGTCTAACTGATTGTGAATGTACAAACATGCATTTTAAGCGTTAGCTTAAGCCACGTTTTGCGACCAGCATGGCTAAAATATCCAGTGATCATTAAAATAAACCTTTTTTTACCTGAGGCCAATTTAGGAATTTTAAGGACTCCGTCCAAGTACCTGCTCCATTCAGATTTAACACAACCAAAATACTCATATATATATATATATATATATATATATATATATATATATATATATATTCCTTTTTAACTGTTCATGCTTATAAATTGATGGCCGATAACTTTCCAAATAAGTCAGATTTCAGTGGCTTTTAACCCGAGATGTTTAACGTTGGCATGCACACATTCATCCCAAAGTACACATTACCCTCTGCCTCCGCAATATCCTTGTTGATATTGCAGCTTTTCGTGAGATCTTTTTCGAAGAATAGAAGCTCTAATGAGCCTTCCTTTTCAAGCCATTTTTCTCAATATTTGGCACATACAAACAGTATAGTTGCCCTTACTATTGGCTCACCTGCGTCTTCTATAGAAGTTATTCTTTTTCTTGGCATTCGATCTTACAGGATAGATAAATAAATATGGAATTTTGCGCAAGACAGAATTTCAAAGCAACTCTATTGCTAACATCTAACGCCCTCCACAGCAGGTCAAGTAAACTCTGGTTTTATATTTTTTCTGATATAAGGGAACGAAAATCCCTTCCAAGATAATTCAACTAATAAGGGATAACGTAAAATAATAAATACTTTTGATAGGTGCAATAAAAATTGAATATATTGGCTATACTTTAGGCAATTAAGGAGAAGGATAGTTATTTATGATCCAGAAATATAAATCGACAGTCGCATTGAACGTGATGTTGGTTGCCTTTAAGGCACGACATGGAAATATGAAATCAATTTATCCATTGCGTAAATTTCCGCGATGAATAGCATTAGTAATTTTGCGATAATCAGTTGGAATATGTTTAGGTTTCGTTTCATATTTTTGGGCAAGGAGAAGAGTATATTTAACCTTCCTTTGATCTTGCACAAAATCAAGTTTCTCATTAGGGGTTAATCACTGTGCTCTATCAATTTTATTAAAAGTGCATTGAACGCTCATCTGTGTCCGAAGTATTTTAAAAGAAACTTACACTTGAAAAGATGTAACAGTTTTTTGTCGTATCGCCTGTAAGGAATTTAGGCCATTGAATTTTGCGGTCGGGATGCCTCGTATGGTTGCTTAACCTGGGCACGGGGTTAGGAACCGCCGAGTCCGCCTAAAGTAGGCTGGTTTAGGGAAAATTTCAGGAGGGGAAACATACCCGTGTCTTAACGCTTACACTAACCCTAATGTGAAATAAAACTGCTTCCTTAATCTTAAGCCTAAACCTACCGTAAACCTGAACGCTTCAATTAACACGATCCCAAAACTTCACCCTTAGCAACCTTAGCCTTAACTTTGACCTTCAGCCTGACCTTGAACCGTACTTTTAACTTAGCCCTATCCCTCGCCTTAATCCTAAACTTATTTCCCTTGAATTTCGCGCAAAGCCACATGTATTGTGGGTGGTCTCTATTTCAATGTCCTGCTTAGGCAGCCTTACCAGGCATCCTTTCCCATTTTGTCTTTGAGGTCGCAACTACTTTTGTAGACGGACAAGCCGTCAGCTCGTTTCAAGAAGGCTGACTTGATTTTTGATATCAGTTTTTCTGGTTAGTCAACAATAAAGTCAATTAATTGCTTTTGCGTGATCCCTTTTGCTTCATAATTGTGGATAGTAAATTTTCTGCACAAGCTTTTACATACAGCCCTAGACTCGAGGACAAGTATCTTGGCAAAAAATGGGCTGTCCATGTGCCAGATCAAGTCGGTACAGACCACTTTTATTGTTTCGGATCGTATTTTGCGTAAAAGCCCAAAGAGGCATATGTGAATTTCCGTTTGCAATTGATTTGTGTCCACCTCAGATACTTTAGACGCGCTAATTTTACTTAAAAGTCCACTTCTAATATACTACATACAGATTTGTATAGAAAAGTTTAACTTGCATTACATAAAGTCATCCAAATTATCATACTGAAAGTAAGTTTGCAGAAAACGAAATATTTTCCAAAAAATCACGATACATGTAGCAACTGCAGGTAAAAAATTGTTTACTTAAATGATAAACCTCTAGAAGGCAGAGAGATATGCATTGTTAAAAGACCAAATCTAATTATGTGTTTTCGATTTTTATTATTTTACCCACATTTCTGGCTATCTGGATCAATTGAAAGGAATTAAAGAGGAATTAAATGACTACTTCTGTTTGCCTGGTCAAATCTTCCTTTTCACAGCACACTTCGACAATTTTACAGTTCTTAAGGACACCAGGAATCTGCAGCCTGTGCGTTGATTTGAAATTCCCCTATATATGTTTCCATCTTGCCTGTGGGATACCGTATTTTATATTTCACTATTCAAATGAACTTTTTATAATCTGAGATTAGTTTTCTCTCATAAAACAAATCTCCAGGTGGCCTGGGAGCCTAAAATTGACTAGCGGTGTTAAGGTACAAAAGAGTTGAATTTTTGGCTTCTGTTCGAAATCTGACAGTATCACCCACTTTTAACCTATGAACTGTGTTTTAAAAGATGTTTATGCTCCAAGAAGCTGAAAATTAATAAGCAGTGGCTTCTTTGTATGAGAGGCTAATGACACGTGTCCAAAAATTTGATTAGTTTAGACTGCTACAACTGCTTTTATCCTCGCTATTTTCTAACCTTTGAACAACAAATAATCCTTTCACTGTGTCAATTTATTTTAAATTAAATTTAAATATTGGCTGTCCTCTTAAAACTGCTATGTGACAGAATTTTCTGGAATGCTTTCTGACGATTATTTCGAGATAGAATCTGAAACGTCAGGCCAATAGACACAATGTTCTGTGATCGTGACTTCTTCTTCAGAATTTATTTTTCCGATCTTAAATTTTAAGGCGTGCAAAGGAATTCACCTGCAAACTAGGTCTGCAATAGATGCTAAAAGAGGTCAATGTTCTGATGAAAAGAATGACTGTCAGACTCGACAGTTTGTTTGTCAGCTTTTTCCTCTTCTTCAACCAACTTTACCCTCTCCTCTGTTTATATTTGGAGGAATCATAAGTAGCTCTCTTTCCATCGAAGCTTGCTGGCATATGTTGACGTCGATTAATTCTTATTTAATAAAAATGTTATTCTTACTCCCAACGACTCTAATTTATATCACCAAACATTTCGCCATCGACGTATGTCTTCTGCTCTGTGTATGTCGTTACGGGGGAGGAACGTTCTTTTGTTGTTTTGCTTATACTCCTGAAGTCTTGTTATTCTCAAATTACCCCTTATTTTTTTACACGTATTTTGAAGACTGAAAAAGGCCTGACGCCTAATATGCAGTCAGACAAACTCCTATCTATAAAAATTTATTAATTTGGGTTCTAAAACATCCGTCCATTTTTGTGCTCCTCAGAATTTCTGAAGTTTTCCAAAAGAGTTGCATAATATTCTATTACGCCATGCTCACTTTACTTCTCAGATCTTACATAGATTTCGTATACACCAAGGCAGAGTAAATTAAATAAATTTGCTACTGTAAATCCCTCTGCTCTAAGAGAGCTGGATGAGGGTTACCGAGCGTACGCATGTGCATTTCTTGACCACTCCATCTTTAAGACATTTCCATGACGCCTGCTTCTAAGTAATACATCTCCGTGCGGCTCTCATGACTGCACTATCACTTGGCACAGAGAGCATTTTGCCGGTCACACTCAATTTCTGCAATCCAACGAATGGAAATAAGATGTTTTTCCTACTACTTGTGGATTTCTTCCATATTATCCCCTCATCTATTCGAAACTCACATTTATGTCTTGAGATCACCAAATGACTGCCGATGATATGCTTTTTGACTAGCCTATTAAAAATTGCTTTAATCTTAAGTTTCTGAAGGATGGTTTTTATCCTTAGTCTGCATGGACTTCAAAAAACGGTCTTCTACTCAACAATGAGAAATTATTACAGAGTGTCTTTTGGCCTGCTATCCGCTCTCATTCCTGAGCACTTTGCCCTTCTTCCCAATAAATTTTCATCATTCTGGTGCATTGGTATTATTCCGCCATCAACCCCCTACTGCTCTTATCATAATGAATCCCTTTCTACAAAAATTGGTAAACTTTTAACCCACATTTAATTTTTTAGTTGCTATTATTAATATTCCCCTAACACAGTCGTTTAATGGATGTTTATATTCTCCCTCGCATTTTTTATTTTGTTCGACTTATTTTTTGTCCAAAAACGATCAACACACTTTTACACATATCCTTCGATGGCACTGTTCTCCTGGCTGTTTATCATCAACAACAGTTTGAACGTTTTTTGCCGTTGTTCAGCCTTTCCACTCTAAATCAGTTGCGGTGATGTCTGTTTTCCCAATGAAACTGAACTCTGGAAATATCTCTGACTGTGGATAGGCATATCAACGTTCCATATTATTATCACTATCTCTGGCACGATATCTGATGAAGCATGAGACCGAACTGCGGAAACTGAAGCTCGGACTGTGCTCATTATAATTGCATGTTTTTCTGCAAACATACTGACCCACTTTCAATATCTATTCCTTTGTATTTTGGTCACGAGTATGGAGGAAAATTTTGCTAAGATGTTTGAAATATTTCCTTCAAAGCAAAACTTATTTTGCTCTCTCCCTTTTTTCGAAGGCGGGAAGGTTTATTCTGCAGAAAATTTATAACAGTCCGTAACAAGTTGTTTTACCTTGGTGAAAGAGCAGCACAAAGCTAGAAAAAGCGGTAACACACTTTTTAATCGGGATTTTAAAGAAGTTGCCCGAATAAGAACAGATCAGCTAAAATTGGTAGAAGGATTCTTATATTTGGATAGCAATCGCAAATTTTTAATGAGCTATTAGCTGAATGAGTGTGGTGTGGAACTGGCAAATTATTTCACCTTCAATCGGTGTTCGATGTTTTCTATTTTGCTTTAAGTTAGTATGTGATTTAGTACGTTGTTAAAGTAACTGACGCTCAGTTTTAACATAAAGACGGGGAAAAATTACCCTGAAACTTCAGAAAACCTCATTTCTGTCCTCTGAGACCTTACATATATGGATTGAAAGCAGTAATGTTTATTATCTGATAATGCCTCACAACTTACTTACATGAACAACGCGCAAAATGGTTTAAATGAAACTATTTATTATCCACTGGCACCTATACTGCTGTTGGTTTATACGCCATTCAATATAGCAAAGTAAGAAGACCATTGTTGAAACCGATTTCATTTGTTTGATGTCTGATTTAACGTCAGGCACACTGAATGAAATGTTAATTAGTGTAAGGTTAATAAGGGAAAATAAGAAGGTTTACGGTCAGTTTGAAACAATACTTGTCAAAAAGACAAACTTCTCATTAATGGTTTTGCGTGATGATGCAAATTAAAAAAATTACTTCCCCTCTATTGGATTCATTATCAGACGTACCAGTGCGCAAAAACATCATACGTCGTTATCTATCTAGGTTAAGTTATTATGTCTAGAAAATGAAGAGCAGGCCTTTTCCACATATTTTATACCAAATGTCTGCCTGGAAATGTAGTTTGTTTCAAGGTTTCCAAAAAGTGATATGTCACTCAACAATCGACACCATCTAAATTCGTTCGTTAAAAAGTATTATAATTTTTTTAAAATTCTTCTGCAGCTTCATACTGACTACCAATCCTTCAAAACTAATGTCTGATAAAAATAAAAAAATCGTATCTGGAGCTTGAAATATTGAGTTCCGATGTGGATTTGGTCATCGGCCAGTAATAACCCACCGAAGGCTAAAACCACCTTATATTTACATTCGTGTCTTGTTTTCAATCGAATCATTTAGCTAGAGCCCCTGGGAAGTAAGTTCGTAATCACAAAGTATTGGGTTGAATCCAATGTATTCCATGTCACGTGTTAGTAAAAATTCAATGAGCTGTTTGCTCAAGCCTGGTGGTTCTAGGCATACCACAAGGAGGATTGAAAATCCAACAGCTGGATGGGTAAAACAACTTGTGTATCATCCTCCTGTCTCCAATGTACTAATGTGAAGCCAGAATATCGGATACAGGGAGCTACAATGAATATGAAGACTTGACTAGAACGGAAACGTTCCAATGAAATGTGAGGGTTTATTCTGAGTACAGAATTCTAGCATGATGTTAGTTGAATTGATCGTAAGTTTTAATTAAAAATAAAATATATAGAGATAAGATAAATAATGTATGCAATCCTGTTCTCGTTATGGTCAGAACGAAAAAAGAAATCATTCTGGTTGTTAAATATTTTAAATTCCATAGAAATGTGGAGGTTTATCTTCTGTCGTTTAAAGGCATCCCTTACAAACTGGTATTTCGGCATTTTTAATTACCTGATGGTCTTCTGAGTGTGTTAAACAGACATGTAGGAAGCACGCAAATGTGAGCATCAAAATACGAAATGATATGTCGATTCAAAGTGCATTTAAGGGCTTGGCAGTTACTTCATAAATTAATTTTTTGCGGAGCTCTTAGGCGCAAAGACTGGAAAGGGAAAATTGCATGCTCACGATTATTGATGTCACCGTCTGGCTGAAAAAACCATGCACATTGAACTGACATCTTTATCTCACGCACTGCTACCCTCCCATGTTGAAAATCCAGAGGTGAATAAAAACCTCATATGAAAAAATTTAGTTTTAAAAGCCTCCCTCTATGCTATCTTTAATTTCACGTAAAAATGGAATTCATTCACTGCACGCTTACCCAACGCCAAGGACAAAATAATGGTGGCATGTATTTCGTTCTTGGCGAATCCGAGCACAACGAAGAAAAAGCCTTTCAGTCCGAAACCAATGCCCGAGAAAATTTTACGCAGTGTTGTGCAGGAAATGGACGTTTTCAGTCGGATAATGTCAGCCAAAAAGCCACCTACAAACACAAAATATGGAAGTTAAATAAGAAACCGAACCAAAAATTGGGCTGCCAAGTCCTGAACTTGGATAAATAATTTAAAAACCAAAAACCGGTGCAGGCCATGCACGTGCCATGGGCTGGGGCTTCATTCCACGTCTGCTTTAGGGAACGGATGTTTTAATCAGGCAGCTATATAACATGAGTCTGCATCTTGAGCTCTCTGTGCAAACAGCTTTGTTTGGAAATCAGTAGTACACAAATTATCTGGCTTATCTAATGAATCTTGACACGAAATTCAGATATATGCTTTCAATTAGCAAGACGCACTCAGGCAGGGTTTCAGAACTCATTAGTGAGCAGCATACTCCCATGATATTCCAGTCAAAACGGAATGCTCGTTTTTAAATGAGCTCTATTTCAGTCGTCTGTAAATTGTAACTCAGTTAGGAAGGATTTCTAAATACATATGTGCTTTTATATTGATTTTCGTTGCCTTTGCTAATAAAAATATCTATTTTATAAAAATTATAACAAAAAATATCTTCCCTCTTCCACATTTGATAGTAAGTAAATTCTTATTCAATGTTATTTTTGAAGACATGGTATTATCCACATAGGAGACGTTTGCATTACGGAGATTTTTAAGACGGTTATGCGCATTAATTGTTACTATTATTATAATTTATAAGTGTTGCTGATGGCGAAACTTTGTGATTTATAAGTGACGTCTTTCAAAAAAACGTATAAAAACGTAAGCGTTTCCTTAAACAGAAAATATTTAGCAGGTAGTTTTTAACCCCTAAGCGTAAGTGCAAATAAAGCATGTGCTAAAACGCTCTTTTAAACCTTGAAATATTGTCTTTCTTAAAGTAAAAAAACCCAAGATTTAAGTTGCTATGCTGGCAACAATATGTTCGAACATGCATTCTTTAAAAAAATATTTTACCTTATAAAGGCATCGAAAAACATAAATTTTAAGTAGAAATGAATAACGTGTATAGTTTTTACAGATTAACAGAAAAACATTTATTCAAAAGTCTGCATTCTGATATGACTGCAAAATATTTGGATTATGCCGTACGAGAATGAGTATTTTAAGGCGCGGCCCTAATAAATTCTGTTTAATTGAAAACCCATTTCATGATTTTATTTAACATTCCACGCGAAAGGCCAGCTACAGTACATTTATTTATAAATAAAACAGTCAATATATTACAGGATGGGCTTGCAAGTTAAATGTCTGCTCGTTCCGATATAGGTTATGTGAGGTATATATTTCTCTTACCAATAGGAACAAAAATTGATCTTGACAGGAACGGGAAGGAAAGGAGAAATATTGTCTTTTCAACGCCTGCATCGTATCTCTGTTGGTAGAAGGTTTGCATGCAAACAGACGAGATTTGAAATGTCCAGTCATCTGCTGCATACGTGAAAAATATAGCAATTACGGGTTTTGAGGTGAACATGGACAGCCAAGGAATTTTTACGTTGTTAGTATTAAAGAGTAATTGGGGTGAAATATTGGCTCTGAGGTAACGGCGCTCGGCTTTTGAGAGATTTCTGTCCTTGTGCGGTTTCTCGTCGATGAGGCGCCACCAAAATATACACCATATTAAGCCCAAGTTGGCATATATGTAGAATACTACACCCCAACCCCACTTTTTTTCAATCTCTACACAGACAGGGAGGCCTATTAGTGGTCCTAAGGAGACTCCAATTACGGTAAGGGAAACAAGAGTTGACCGTTCAGTTTCTGGACTCCAGTACCGCAGAACGCCAAAGACAGCGGGGATGAGGCAGCCTTCAGCCATGCCCTGAAGCAGCCGCAGTATAACAATCATAGCCAGCTTGGCGTCAATGTTGGAGCCAATTGTTTCGGCCAGAGGAAGAAAAAGATTAAGACCACAGGTCATTGCAACTGAACAACCCAGAAGCAGAGAAGAATCATGGCGCACTGTCAGGTAGCCCCCAATAGGACTAGCAACTAAGTAAGCAAAGAAACTGCATTCTCCACAAGGTCTTCTGTTATCGTGGCTGTCCAGGGCAACTGTCTGTGATGGGATGGTTTGAAGATAAGTGACCCCTTCTCCGGGCCGATATGATCCACATCTTGAACGGTGGGAAAGTTTACAACAGCGCCCTGTATAAATATAGATTTGGGAAGATGTGCCACTCCGTACTTTGAGTCGTCCATCTCGTCAACGAGGATGTGCTCACTGTCATGTTTTCCGCTATGAGTGTTGTTCAGATTTGTGATGATGCCCAGCATTTCCGAGCGCATACCAATCACAACTGTGAGGCAGGACATGCACAGTATGGATATGAGGTAACGCTTTTTCCCTGGACCACAACATACGGTATTCTTTGGAGGCTTTTTATTCCTGTACCTACCCAAAACTTCCACCGTCTGGTTGCTATCGAAAGGCAGAATTTGCATACTAGTGTTTAAACTCCATGACCAACATCCTAAGTTTTAATCGCCATGGCTGTGCTTTCTGGTAGTTGGTTCAACGTAGTTCTGAACGCAAGAGAAGCTTCACAAAGAGTGTATCATTGACAGTCAGGAGCCTGTTTATTAGACAGACATCCGGCTTGAATGAAGACTAAAAGCTTCTCAAGTCGCTCATTGGCACTTGGTTTAACTGAAGGACGCATAGGTATTCAACTCGGATAGGCTAGGAAGATTCGTCATGTCTCAAGACATGGCAGCCAATCAAAATGAAAAAAAGTATGATTCGTCAAACAGTGGCCTGTACGCAGGCCCTGCGACAGACTCGGGTTTCAGAATTACGTTTAGTTCGATCTTAAGACAAGAAACAGTATTTTTCACGTCTGCAATGAAACTGCAAACACAAGGGCTGTCGACCCGAAGCAAAACCGGCATTTTCTACAGGTGTAAAAATTATAATATAGAAATTCAGAATGTTGGCTAGCCGGGTAGAACCAGTGACCTTCCCAGCAGAGTTGCTTACCTCTCCCGAGTGTTAGGCAAAACGTTTTTCAGCCATCCAGAATTTATGCTGATGAGAATTTCTTATTTGTTTACTTGGTTACGAGTAATAATTTATTATGAATTTCGTCTATGTGAATCAAAAACAAAAATACCAGCAGTCAAAGAATTGGCGGCTACTGGGATATTTAACATGCTACAGTTGCAAAAATGCAACAAAAATTCTGAAATTTATTTTCAAATGACTGTAGTTAACAATGTTGAAAACTTTTGGTAGAATTATCGGAAGAGCATAAAAATACGAATTATTAAATTTCCTTAAGTATTCTGAAAAAAACTTAACCTTCTTAAACCGCTTTGCAAGGCAAACTACAAGGACTAACCCAATAATCGCTGAATGCAACCATTTTTTAAGCAACACATTTTCAGGTACTTGGAAACTATTGATGGAAAAATCTGAAGGGTTTTGGCTGGTATGTTTAATTATACTTTATTACTTGTTGAATTAATTTACTTTCAAAAGTAGGTTTTTTAAGTCAGGATTAATTTGTAGATGCCACAAATATTTCGTTTTAATTCTTTAGGTCAAATCAGTTGAATGAATGATGTTTACATACTCAGTAGATTCCCTATCTCATGGAATGTCACCGGAAATTATGAAAAACCTTTCGATTCGAATGAGTTAGTTAATTAGGACTATAATATTGATTATTGTGAAGCCCAATTCAAAAATATGTCAGTGACAGTAGTTTGTCGACCTCTGAACTAGCTATATGACCCTGTAAAAATGGATACTTAATTAATGGTTTTTTGAATGATTTTAAATTTACTCATAAATTACGCATATTTTACAGAAAATATACACAACAATATTTTTACTTGTGCTCGCTTAGTCGAAAATTGTATAATCTTTAAATTTTACTCTTAAAGAAGGGGTATCTTATGGTTTAAGAATAGGTTCTTATTATGAGATTTTCAAGACCATTAAATTTTCATTCATGCTACATGGCATCCATCAATTAATTGCTCTTGCTTTTAATCCATACAAGATTATCACCCTCAAAGGCAAAATATTATGAAAATGCGTGACCTCTCCCTTAGAACGAGAGAAATGTGTGATTTTATTTGCAACCAATGTTAACAGCATTCAGTTTGGAAATCTTGAATGCATGTGAAGCAGCTGGTTGTGTTCACATTTATTTGGCAATTTAGAAACCTTTTTAAAACCGAAAGATACCGTTTTCAAGTATACGATTTGAATAAGATGACATTGTCTACCAACTGAGTCAAGGAAAGTATTTTTGTGCATTTTATCTATACAATATATTGGAATTTATAAGAAGAGTTACAACCAAGGAAGAAAATACAAAGTACATAAATAATCGTTTTTTACAGACTATACTTTATGCAGACAGTCAAGAAGAGGTTCGGTTAAAAGCCATCATCCTACTGTAAGTGAAATATCTTAGGGTTATGCTGCTACATAATCAATATGAAAACCCTACTTTAGTTATTTTTCGAATAAAAAAGTTATTGGAGAAGTTCAGTTGACATTTCAAGAGATACTTGTATGTTCCAAACAGATAATAGTGAAGGCCGTTCATCAATTTTGTCTAAACTAGCAAACAGCACACTAAGGGAGAACAACATAGTGTTAAGTCAACGAGAACCATGCGTACACAGGGAGGCGTGTCTACGTGAACTTTAACGCACTCTAAATTCCATTCGAGAAAAAGTGTGGCGTGCCTCCTACGCCTCCTCTCATCTACGTTTAGGTGCAGAGACAGCTCGAAGTTTTACACCTTCCTTGAGATGAAAGACTGAAATTGTGCAAACATATCTGGATTTTAAGGATGTACATTTATTATATTTTTTTCGGAGCCAGCGCATGTACAGAAGATAGGAATACGGCTTTCATAGAGCTTTCAGGTTTTCATTTCTTTAGAAATTACTTCGTTACTTTGGGCAAATAAGTTTATTCAAGGTCTATGGGCAGAGTAGCAAGTTATATGAATATTTGGGCCAAATTCCATAAGCGACTGCTGATCAGTTTACTAGATTTGAGCCAATTAAGAGAGCGAATTCAATTGGTTTAACTGCCTAATGGACATAAACTGATATATTGGTAATAGGATACTTCACGAATACCAAGGAGAGATGTAAAGTAAGTGCTATACATTGTGCTCAAAACCATTAAGTGATTACTCTCGATGTTTTCTCGCTAACATTTATCGAACATTTACCTAACAGTTCAATCCTTTTCGAATTTCAGCCTACGTTTCCAGAATTCATTCACTTGATAGCAACCAAGACGTAACTTAAGTAAGCTTAGCAATTAACAACGAAGATTGGTTAAAAGACTGGACAAGAATCGCTCACTGGAAACAGGTGGTTGTGCGCCCATTTACAGGAAATTAGCCATTTGCATGTTGGACCATAAAAACCTAACCTAAAAGCGATCCGCACCTCTTCTCTCTATTTCCCTGCAATTTAATACAAGAACACATGCACTGTGGGGTTCCTTGTACCGTGTCTTGATGGCCTGTGCTTCTTGAGTTTATAAACTGAAATGAATACAACAAAACTTACTTGTGATATCAAAATTCTCACCTCAACAATGACTAACAAACTTAGCTGTTTGCCGTTTGTCTATCGAGTTGCGTTTACCTTGTACTTTTGCTACCATTTTACATCGCAGTACTGTTTTTGGGGTCAAAAACGGCTCACAAAAAGCGCGTTGGTGTAAAAAGAATTTTAGCGTTGATAAAGAAAGCTTCACAGTCTAAAAAAGCAAAAAGCATTTCACTCACGTCAAGTTTTTAAATTTATAGTAGTTATTTGTCATTTGTAAGTTTAAATTTATGTTATCAAACATCTTTATATAAAGACTTAATCTTGGAGGAAGCAATGCCCACAATGACAATGGAAACTCGAATGCCCTTTTTCGGCTGACCATAGTTTTCACTGCCAATGAATCCAAGGTTTTTAGGACGCGGGATTCGATCCAAGAATTGCTTGTTATCTAAGACCATACCATAGACCCAGAGGCCAGTTTTTCTGTAAGTTTTGATGCGAAAGTTTTTCTACGGGGAAGGCATTTTTGCATCACTTTACAGACCAAATGTTATTTTTTATTATGAATAGTTGAGGTTTACCTGTGTAGGGTGTACTGATGAGTGTTCACAATCGTCAAATAGCTGTCTGCGTCTTACTTGTTGCAACCTCGGCAACTGATGTTTTACTATTAGTTCAATTTGCTGAAAGAACCATCTGAGTAGAGAAGTCTTTTACCGTAGAGCCTCGGGGTAGTTTGGTTCTGTATACTGTCAGATCAGGTGAGAATATAATATCAAAATCGTTTGTTCGCCTTCATAACAGCGAGGCCATAGGAAAAGCAAGCATTCGTTGATGAATGCTCACCGGTCACTCCTCCCACTGTACCTCGGGTCTCATTGTTCGTTCGAAATAACTATGGAGCTTCCATATGACAACAGGTTTTATGTACAATTTGGGTCCACCTTCGTTTGTTGCTTTTTTAAAGTTGTTGAGCCAAAGCTGTTAAACAATTTCATTCATTGCAAGGTTTTTTTCCATGACACATTTGTAGGTCCTTTGATGATATTTTGTAAACTTTATTTATTAGGGATGTATAAAAGATGAGCCTTCTCATGAAATGGTAACCAAAATCCAGAACCGTATTCTCACTTAGAATAAACCGTTTATATATTGCTGGAATATGGAGAAGCGTACAGCAAAATCCAAAAGTATTTTAGCTATGCTATCATTTGTGAATGAACTTCTTTTCGGCCGTCTGAAAACCTGCAGTCTGTAAAAAATGATTACTGAAAAATTTATACGCGTTTCTAAGTTAGTTGTAAGGTCAATATAAATTCGAATATATTGCATAGACAAAACGTAAAGGATTTCAGCAGATTGAAATAATTCCTTTGTCGCTCTTGTGAAACCTCAGCGCTTAGTTTTTCAAAAGTGGTTAAAGGCATCGATAAATATCAAATATCATTCTTTCTTGTTAGCATTTAGTAGTGCAATATGTCATCTTTCAATAGTATCCTGGAGAATGACAATTATCGCTTTTCCGAAAATTATTCTATTCCCGAATACTTTTGAACCCTGTCTGCTAAAACAAATGTTTTCAAGGTTGCTGAATTAAAATCTATCTGTTCCACGAATTGAAAGGGATAATCTTCCATAATATACTTAGAAGACGTCAGGTAGGGCTCATAAAAGTTAACAACAAGTGTTAACTAAATGGGTTATTTTTCACGCAGGATTATTACCTAAATAGACACGATGCTTAACGATAGGAAATTTTGAGTTCTTAAAAATCTCATAATTAAAAACATTTGAAAATCTTAAAAAGTGCCTTTTCTTCAAGCATTAAATTTAAAGGTGTAATTTACTGTCCTTTTTATGCATCAAATTTCATTTTCGAATAAATCTCCTATAAAATATATTTCACTTTATAAAGGCATCACAAATAACTAGACACACATAGCAATTGATCAGTCATGTGTTTTCGAATGTAGTTTATGCAGGCCAACTGAAATATTTTCATGCAAAGGTCGAAATTTAACGTGTCTGAAATATTTTGGGATTATGCTGGGTTATAATTATTGTTATAACCCTAGTAACGTAATATTTCCTAATTTAAAAGAGGTTTTAGAATTGTGGTTCACATTTTGTGTGATAGTACATGTGCTATACCTATCTTTTTAGCTTCATTTCGTTATCGTGCTGAACTTCAACATTATTTAAAGGGTTTTTTACTCATTTATCATCTAAAATTCAACAGGAATTTTGACGCATAGTTCGTTCAATTTAAGACAACCTATTCTCTTTTATAAATTTTGCAACCGTAACTTGTTCCTACACAGGAGTATTCGGTAATATGCAAGCTTTATAATGAACCGAAAGTATGTACGTGGAGGTGAAACTATTTAGCCGCCATTCTCGGAACTAACCTAGTGAGAATTAATTTTGGTTACAGTTATTACAATAAATTCTCCATTAACTGTAGATAATAGCGAAAAAGCGAATTGAAAGAGGGCCATACGCATGCATCTATTGTCCACGGTTGCACTGATGGATGGAGGAGCGAAGATTGCATGTTTGCCCGTATCCGAGTCTTTACTTAATGCTATTTTATTACCGTCATTTGTAATTGGCTTATTAGTGACAGCCATTTGGCATAGCGGCACTAGCAGCGGAATCAGTTTTCGTCCGCGCGGCTAATTACTCTGTCACGCACGGAACAGGGAGGGGAATCTTTGCGCTGGTTCAAACTATGAATAGCGCAAAAAATATTTAAGCAGCTTGCTGTCAACGGTGTTGTTGCCTCTTGTGATAATTTTCTTTTCATCGAACTTAAAGCTGTCGTCAAGTTCCATCGAGTGAGTCGCATTGTGAAAGCTGACGTCATAGCTTCGGCTTGGGGCCGCATTTTCGGCCATCTGGGTCATAAGTAGGCTTTCAGTTTCTCCAATGTAATCACCTTTTCTATAGCTTTGTGACGTTATCTCTGTGTTATAGGACACAAAAACCTACAGATTCACTAAATAGTCTTTTGAGAAGAGATAAAAACTTTTGCTTATCTTCATCTGGCTATGCATGATCTATGAATTCTAAAATATAATTTTTAAGTCGTATGTGATGTGCTTGGCAAAGTTTTCTTCTTTTGGATTAAGTCTCTGTACCACAGAAAAAGGCTATCCATTAACACCAGAACCTTTTACCATAAACGGACATGTTTTCGTTGATGCAATATGTGAAAACCTTTTGACTATAAAAAATGACTTTCCCTGGAGCACGTTAAGCTGGCAAGTAATATGCGAAAGGTTTCATTAATTCAAACGTAATACTAAGCTGGCCATGCATTCAAACTTACTCGGCAAATGGGGAAAATTCCTGTCACCGTTTAAGAATGTTTGTGCTTTCTTTGATTCGAATCAATAAATTCAAAATTTAACCATAGCATATGGTACCATCGTTGGAACTCGAAAACTGGTTGTAGGCTAATCTCAGAAGATCTTCATTTGTGATATTACGGACGTGAAGTGCCATATTTTACATTAATGAGCCCATTAATATTAGGTGTATGTCTGCATATCATTTTGTGCATATTTTGCTTCAAAATGTATGATAGAGTGGATTATCGAAAAAGCCATAGCGAACTAGTTAAAAATTGTACCATAAAATATATGCAATTCCTATAGGCTTCAAACTTTAAAGGATGGTTTGATAATCTATCTTCAGCTCAGAAAAGAAGAAAATTGTAATTTGGAATGATTGGTTTTTCGCTAAACATATTCATATATAACGAAGAAATATTTCGCTGGAAAACCCATTGTCCTTTGTTTAAGTATTACTCTGACTACCGACATCTGGCTTGGTAATCTTTTCGCTTGTCTACTTGCTTCAACTGCCCAAAATTCAACTTTTTTGTTTAAAATTGTTGTCCGTGGCCACTCAGGCGCCGTATGCTTCTGACTTCACAGTTTATAGAGTACTCAAGGTAATTATTTCAAGAATCATCAATACTACACAATGGGCACTGACCTTCACAAATGTTTACTGCCGAGAATGGACTCTTGGAATAATACAGAAATCTGCTCTTGTTGATCTCTCGTACTCACGTCAAGATCGATGGTAAATTGTCACATCTGTAATGAAAGAAATCACAGTATATAATTAGTCAAACTGCTAGCTCCTTAAAATTATTTTATAACCCGGAAACCCTTAACGCTGAGCTCATCTAAGATTGCACTTGCTGACTCTGTCAAATGTAGCTGAAGAAGTCAGCATCTAGGCTGTTAAAAAACATTCCAGTTGCGGTAACATTTTCTTGGTAACAGAAACACACACATATGTGGCTTTCCAGAATTATTTTCTGCAGGACAATGGCCAAAAAAGGCAATATAGACCAAAGCCAATGTTTTTGGTTCTAGGCCTTATTCTGTCAGCCTGAATATAAAATGAACTTTTCACCCACGCTTTTTGATTCATAATTCAGGAGCGTTTAGCTTAAATGAATCTTGCCGTTTATGCCGCTAGGCTACGCTCAGCGTAAGTCAATATCACTTCGTATTTTATTCAAATGCATATATAAAATGCAATTTTTAATGGGCACACGTTTTGTAGGCAGGTCAAAGTCAGAGAAAAACGTGAAATTTGTGTTTTTCTGTGCAGGTAAAAGAGGCCTACCTAATCGAAACCCGCAGATTATGGTTCATGGACTGTTTATGACATGCTTGAGTAAATCATCCCGGTACACAGCATACAAAAACAAATAGATTACACGATAACTTAGTCAAATCTAGCTCGGTTAAAAGACTACAGGTTGTTTTAAAAATATTTATGTATTATATTTGAATAAAAGATGACCTACTTGATTTGAAAATTTAGATTTTTCTTTACTGGCACTTGTTCATCAGGTTTCTTTTTGCAGTCATGAGTTTGAGTATGATTGTGTGATTCGCTTTGCTGGCAGAATTTGTACGATCCCACTGGATGCAATCATTTAATTTAGCACTTCCGGCAATTGGTTACATCATAATCCTCCTTAATGTCTACCTGCTAGGAGAAAAATCCTGCAGCAAGGAGATGTGGATTCAAGTAGGAGTGCTAATTTGTTGATTTATTTTTAACGAACCAATTCGCCAAAATTGGTCCTGGAATTTCTAAATGGAACTGAATCGGACGCTCGCATGATGCCGAGCAATCTGTTATGAAGAGAGATTATTAACAAGCAGTTCAATAGTAGGCAGTCATGCCTTCGCCATTCTTTGGTTATTTCTTTAATAAATTTATACGTTTAAGAATACATGTTGTTTCTTAAAGCTGCCCCCTCTTATTATGCTTCTATTTCTGAGGAAGAGGAATTTGCCGTAAATGAGTGTCTGTATGCAAATGAATAAAGAACGATGATGAAGGCTATATTTAATGCCTGGAGCTGCGTAAGCAGAAAAAGGGCCTTTCAAACAGGTGACTTTAATGCCACTGTACTCCTTATTTAAAGGGATTTTCCCTTGTTGACTTGCTGAAGTGTAAAGGTTAATCCTGAACCATTGTTGGATTCATTAGACTAACGGCACAGGTCCTGGTTTGAAAAAAAGACAGGTGTTTTGCCGATATTCTGCCGCTGTATGAATCAGATACGCGTGGTTCAGCTCATCAGTTGGTCTCTAAATGTGTTCGTTGTGTGCCTTCTAGTTCATACACTGGGGTGTTAATTTCAGCTCTTTATCTCCTCAGAAATGCATTCATTATCTTGGATTACCTAAATTAAATCAAAGCTTAATAGATTCAGTCCGAAAGTTTGTATGGATATCTTTATCAAATTCATCAGATTCACTTGAAGATGCACGCAGTATTTGTAAATATCGTAGAGGTTTTCTGTAGTGTATTGAGAGCACCGGCTCTAGCCGAAAGCATTTAGCAGACAATGGCAAAGGAGGTCGGCACAGAAACTTCGGGCTTATTAACCACTCTTCCTCACACCTAGATTTGAGGCACCTGTGCCTTGATCTCACATTCGATGATACCCTATTGTTATTAGGTCAAACGCTCTGTCAGCTGAGTCATGGACTCGTTGTCCTATCAGGTGCGATCGCTTATATTAACTATGGTGTTGTTGTTAAGTTAATTATACCTACACTGGGGTGAATGGGGTACTAGTTAGGGGCAGCACCACACA
>WEDG01000333.1:0-116006 GCA_017591395.1 Schistocephalus solidus | reverse complement strand
CTTGGACCCTACTCTATCCTATAGGTTAATGATGATAGCCTACAGAAACTTGACTGCGGTAAACTTATGTTTACTGGCGACGTTAGCGCTGGCGGTATTATCAAGGCCAAACGATTAAACAGCCCTCAAATAATTTACACCGACTGCAAGCGTGGTCCGAAAAATGGCTCCTCGAGAGCGCAACGTGCAGAAATGTGTCATCCTTTATCTGCGTCGACCAGCTACAAAGCGTCTGGGCATATCAGTTAAAAAGGCGTTTCTCTTCGCGCGCTGAATCCTAAGAGACGTATCTCCAGCTTTGGATGAACTACTTTATTTATCCCATTGAAAATTATATTTACTACCCTTAACGCAGACCTGGTATCTTAACGTTCTATTCCAAACCTTCGGATGTAAGTTGCTCTGTAGTCTCTATCCCGCAGTTGCTATGGGGGATCAGGAGTGACAAGACAGAACAATCATGTACTAGAAGGCAGTAGGCCATGTCTTCCTTTAATTATGCGCCGTCGAGAATCAAAGAGGTTTGCATTGATGTGATATGCAGACAATTGTATCGACGAATATTCACGTAGTTTAGGCTAAAACCTATGATTCCAAAACTATTTTTTTGTCACAAAAGCACCTTAGTTCGCTTCAAAGCTTGCCCCATGGTTTACTTCTCGTTTCCAACCAAAAATGCTACCACTGTGGTTTCTTTTACCTTATGAGAAGAGAGTCGAACTTCAAAGACTGAGAATTCTATATTATTGTCCTCTGCTAGTCTCTTCAAAAGGATACTTAAAACTTTGCTCACACGCACCTGGGTATCGCTCCTTGACTATCAGCAGTATGGTGTTGAAGAGATCGGCAGATATTAGTTTGCCGTTCATTCTTTACTGCAAACGCCTGCATCGCTAGGTCGCTAGTATTTCCGAGATGAGCTGCGCCGGTTTGGTTGTTGGGTAATCGGTTTGCGGTGGTAACATAATGATCTGCATTTCTTACAACCCTTGCACATAGATTTCATCGGTAGCATTAACAGTAAACTTTTAGAAATGCAGTACTGATTTGTTCCGAATGTAGGTTGAACTCAGACAACCCTAATGCCGCTAAAAGTGGAACGTGAATGTTTTTGTACCCCGTACCACTTTAGGTTGGAATTTATTAAACGTATTTTCTCTTCGGTTTTATGGAAGACCTTCCCTAGTATCGAAATTACATTTCATCTTATTGCGCTGTTGAAATTGTTAATAGTTTAACCACGTGAAGTTTTTTCCTTCGCTTATAACTTCTACTTACCCAGCATTTCCTTGCGAATTTATAGAAGAAATCTCGCGAAGAATCAACGGGCAAGGAAAGTGGCGTCGAAATAATCAAAAATGAGCCGTATACCGATGGACCTGGTGGAAGTGGTCAGTACACTTTTAAAATCTACCACGTTGGCAGTCATCTTCCAGGTATGCTCTGTCGTTCATTGCACCATGCAACAATGCCCTTACAACTCTTGCATATCCTCTTGTTTCCCTCTAAACACTGCTTTCGTAATCTTTTGGAAAGCCATTATATAGTCGTGGTTTGCTTGGTCTCAGCCAGGTTCCGCGGGTTCTCTTCATGAAGAGGTTATTGCAGTGTGTCCTTCCTGTCAACCATGGACTTAAATTCTAGAACAGTACGTCAGATATTCCTGGTCTTTGACGTAGTTACGTTTTGTAGGCCGCAACCCCTAGAAGGAACCAACTGACTGCATTTTACCTGCTTCATGAACCCCAACAATGAGGAATACCTATTTTCAAATGGAAAGTTCGACAAAAGACACGATTTGCTACAAAAGGCGATAAGAAAATATGTTGCTTTGCCTGCTTTCTACAAGATACTTCCGGGTGTGTGATTTTGGAATATAATCTGGAAGACACGTGTTCAGGAGCCAGCCTCCTGGAGTGAATGAACCATATGCGGGTTGTGCTGTTTTCATGAATCAATATCGCAACCCTACTTAACTAACCCTCCCTTGTAGAAATTGTATTTTAAAATTTCATTTAGTCCGTCCTGAGTTAGGTAATTTGCTATAGGTTGAGATATGCGCGCTGACACCGCCAACCCCGAGATCGTCGTGCCTCCTGTAATCGATTTTTGACAAGAGACCGTCGCTTCAACAGGGCAATAGTCAGTGGTTTGTGATGCCCTGCCGCTTCGTTGAACAGGGCGGGTGCAAAAGTCTTTTGATCACCGCTGATTGTTGTTTTAGCTTCGGTTCCCTCTATCCAGCGGTAGGGTCATTGCCTAACCCATCGTGCCTCATGCTTCTGCCCTATTCGAAATTTCGTTGGCAGCTTTCAACTTGACATTGACTTCTTCATGTCGCTCTATTTTCTCCGCCGCCCAGGCTGGCTCCGCAGTATCATCCCCAAGACAGCTCTGAAGGTTGAGGAGGAAGCCTGGAACGCCTATCCCTACACAAAGACCCGCTATCGTGTGCCCTTCATGGAGAAATTTACGCTCGAGTTGGAGACCAAGTACCTAGACGATGGTGGTGATCGGGACGACGTCTTTGAGCTCACACCTGAGGCGAAGAAGGAGCGCGTAATTGGCAAGCTTTCCCACTCTTTTACTTGTTCATGCGTCCAGACACCTCTAATAGTTTGCCCGTCGTTACTGACGACGTCTGCCATGTGTCCCACAGTATGGTATGCGCAGCGATGAGGATGAGTTGTGCGTGAATTAGTTTATATTGATGGAAGACTTGGACAGCATCTTCCGCACTCACTCACGTCAGTCCTGTGAGAAGCCAATCAAGAAGACCCGAACCGGAGCCGGGCGCGGAGGCAGAAAAGGCTAGGTAGCCCATCTATGCGTACCACAGACGTCTGGTCAGTGCACACTCAAGAAAGGGACGGTTCGAATCCAAACTTAATGGCAGTGCCATAGAGATCACATGAAGAAGGAGCCATTTTATCGTGACTCTTCGTCTGGGGAGGAGAACTGAGTTATCACTATTCCCTCTTACAGGCCAAAATGCACTGTCCATGCCGGTCAGCCGTCTGATGCGGGGATTAAACGCAAGTGGCTGGACAGTCCGTCTTGCGTGTCACACACGACCTGGCCAGCCACACAACCCACCGGTGGTAGGCTGTTTGGAACTCGCATGTGTTAGAGTACTGGTGTCTAAATGCCGAAGGCGCTAAACCATAGGCGTCTCACATACGTGAGGGTGATTTGGGGCGGGTTCGAGCGTTGTGTATGCGTTGGTAAGGAGTGGTGTGATGGAAGGGCTTGATTTGCGGTGTTTCCCGCATGTGTTTTTACCATGGTGTTTTACCATGGAGGAGACGGATCCCTATACGTTAACTGTCGTCGTACTGTCCCGCAACTGAAAAGTCTTAAGTCCTGGCTTTAGCCTCTCTTGTTAGCCTAGAGCATGCCATCGCTGTTTTTCTTCCTGGAGTGCAGTCTAGGATCCTCGCCCTCTTAAAAGGTGCATTGACAGGAAGACCGGAGCGGTCATTCCGATCTAGTTTCACCTGGTTAGCCAGCCATCTCAAAGTCATATCGACTGGGCCTCTGATTATTGATCGCTGACCAGTCTGGCGTTGCACTTTGGTTCGTCCTCATCTGATCGTAGGTTTTTCCTGAGCAGAGCAGAAATACGGCGGGGTGTTCACGCAGTGCCACTTCGTAGCAGCACATCCTTAGGGCTTGAAGCGGGTGTCGGTATCCCTCTTCCACACACTGCGTTAATTTATCTTGGAAGCTGATCGTTTTGGCTGGCCTCTGCATCATTCAGGCTAACTAGGATAGGTCTGAGGTCCTGAGGATTTTCGTCAGGACAGATTCCGCCAGCCTCACGCTGTAGATTGACCACGTGTAATACTCGAGAGTAAAGGCGCGGTCCAGATCAGCTTGTACCCTGCCCACCCATCTCTCTAAGGCTCCCCTAAGTAATCGCCAGTAAAGACCGGGTTCGGTCCCGACAATTTTGTCTTTAGGTCCTTGCAACACTAGGCCGAGCCATCTGCGTCTTCCATTTAGGAGGGTGCACTTGGTCACTTGTTTTTTTGACTGACAACACACTAATGGACCCATCGGGATTAACTCACAAGCGCCCTGGGTTGAGGATTGCCAGATTACTCATGCATTCTGCGTGCGCGGACCATTTTGCCCGTCTATATAATTGGATTTTCTTGACGGAAGCTTCATTTGCTATAAATTATGCGTTTCTCTGTTATAGCTTAACGAATTTCCTGCCCTCCTATCTAGTCCGTTAACCGAATTCCGTGTAGGCTGTGTTTATCTTGTGTTTTTTGTTTTTTAAGGGGTAACTACTGCTCGGAAATCGGTATTTTATTAAAGGTCTCCTCAAGCATCTTATTATATATATAGAGAAAGAGATAGCTATGCTTTATTTTGAAATTAAAATTCCAAAACTTTCAGCAAAAAATGTCCTCTATTGCCTGTGAATAAGGTTGGGCACACAAACCACACAACACCGGAAGATCAAAAACGAATGGCCGAAGAATGAATATATTGACATCAAGAATCGTCCTTGAATGTGTCTCAAAATATCCACCAAATTGGACTTCTTTCGAAACGTCGCCAGCTTCGTGCGCTGATGATCTCATTTTTGTTGTTCGAATAAACAAATAGGGTTAAAATTCGGTATATACTGAGTGAAGTAGGCCAACCGACGTACATATAAAAGGATTCACATGCGAATGGATAGGAGAAAAGATGGCGGCCCAATTTCAAGAGCCCGTTAGTCGTAATGTTACTTTCGGTATATACATAGTAGGTGGTGCATTTGAGGATCTTGTGCTGATAGCGGCTTTTGATTAAACTTTTTCCAACATGTGAACTCGAAGTTTTCCAGGCTCTGCCAGTTACCGTGCTTCCTCCTCCTCCTCCTCCTCCTCCTCCTCCTCCTCCTCCTCCTCCTCCTCCTCCTCCTCCTCCGTCCTCCTCCTCCTCCTCCTCCTCCTCCTCCTCCTCCTCCTCCCTCCTCCTCCTCCTCCTCCTCCTCCTCCTCCTCCTCCTCCTCCCTCCTCCTCCTCCTCCCTCCTCCTCTCCCTCCTCCTCCCTCCTCCTCCTCCTCCTCCTCCTCCTCCTCCTCCTCCTCCTCCTCCTCCTCCTCCTCCTCCTCCTCCTCCTCCTCCTCCTCCTCCTCCTCCTCCTCCTCCTCCTCCTCCTCCTCCTCCTCCTCCTCCTCCTCCTCCTCCTCCTCCTCCTCCTCCTCCTCCCCTCCTCCTCCCTTCCCCCACCTGCTTAGCAAAATTCAGCTCGAATTCCTGACTGGTTTCGGCTGAGTTTGGTGTCTCCGATTGCCCTTTTGCCCCCTTCCCCTCTCGGTTTGCATTTGCCCTCTTCCTCGAGGTAATTTGCCGCACTCTCCAAAATCCAGTGTTGTCTGCCGGTTGTTTTATCGTGCCCTCCTCCCCCTTCCCTGTAGATTTCATTGACATTGTGACTGACCCACTGGCTGTGACAAAGCCGTCCGAGAATCCAGCCACCTATGTATCCGAAGTGACCGGGCGGGGCCCCCTATCGCGCAACTGGCGCGAGGAGTTTAAACAGGCCGTTCTCACCGGCGAGAAGTACGTCAGCATGGGCACGAAGCCGGACCGAACCGGCAGTGTCACCAAGGAGCCTCTGCCCAAGCGAATCATGTGCTCCTACAAACTGTGCCGCGTGAATTTCGCCTACTGGGGCATGCAGTCAAAAATCGAGAGTTTTATCCATGACATTGGTAGGTCTTATCTCCCTTCCACACGCCCTTCTCTTTCCTGTCCGTTCACCCTCCCATCACCTGTTCAAGAACACTGTTACCTTTGAATGATACTAGTCAGATTAATCCATACATCTGCGTAAATGCTGATCCAAATGGACCTGTAACGATAGAGTTCTTGATCAGATGTCTTAATGCGGCAAATATTCGGTTAAAGGAGGTTGCCCTTAGCAATGCCAACTTGTCAGTACACTTCGGTTTCCGTGAGGAACAGCTGAACTTCAATAAAATGCTTCTGACCTTGACACTGTTTTGCCATCGGAGCATGATGGGCGAAGAAGGAGAGAGTGCGGACAATGCTCTGTAAGTCTGCCTCACAATTAACTAATTTACGAGCAATTAACCGGTTCTACGTCCGCTCCTCGAGTTTAGTGATGGACATAACTTGTGATATTCGAACTACCATACACGTTTACATAAAAAGTGTGGGGAGATAATGGGAATTAGAAGGATAAGGATCTTACACATTGATTACATGGGGCATAACTTGAGGATTTCTCCAGATAGCAACATTTCTGGGTCAGCCTTCCAGGTACTTCAGTTGTCGTTTTGTGCTGCATATTATGAACTTATAGCGTTTTTCTCTGGTTTCCCGTCCAACAACTCTCCTTGATAAAATCTCTGAATCGGAACTCAGCACATTAGGATCGAAGAAAAGTATGTGTTGACCTATTTGGACTACGTATATAAAGCGAAACTGAACATAGGGGAGTATGCAAGGTTGGACTGAATTTTGACCAATCAGGTAAAGCCATACTGAACATACGGGAGTATGCAAGTTTGGACGGAATTTCGACGTTGGACATGCGGAGTATGCAAGGTTGGACTTACTTTTGACCAATCAAGTAAATTGAAAATGAACATGTGGGAATATCCGAGGTCGGACTGAATTTTGACCAGTTAGATAGTGTCCTTGTGTTGCTAGTATTTTGGCTGAACTTTGGCTTATCCGATTGGTTGGGTTATCCTCCAATCCTGTCGATAGCTGATGCGAATTTAGCACGCGGACGGCGTGTGGCTCAATCATTAAGGTGACGTCCCATCACCATAGAGCTGTTGGACTATAGAATGTTCACGGTAACGGTATTGGTCCCGTAAAAGAATCGGCAGATGTTTTATGTCTTCTTTGCGTTTTCTTTTCAAGGCGTGTTCCGCCACTTCGGATTGCGCATCGGCATTAGTCCGCTTCTCTTCGGTATTCGACACTTTTTGAGACATATGCCCGCGCCCATCGCTGCGTACCTTTCAATTGCGATAGGTTCGTTCGGTGTAGACACTGCTGAAGTCTAAATATACTAGCTTATATGCCGGACTAACCTTTGATCATCATTGGTGTTAGAGGTGCCAACTAGGAGTTTCACATTCGACGAAGAGGCGAACTCCGCAACTCCCATGCTTGCAAGCCTTCATCACCAAGACGGATATTCCTATCGCATAGTTCTGGTTCACTGCTAATCCTTAGGTCGATCATCTGGGCTCGACAGCAGGCGCAGGAGTAGTTTTAGCAGGAGACGCGATCACTAGAGAAAGAACTTTCTGCGCTTGACGTTTTGGGTCGTTTGCTGCGGTGGCCGCGGCGACTATCCCGCCCCTCCTGTCGTACAACCCCCAGTGGAACCGCCACCAGTTGACTGAGTGGAGAAAGCGGCGTGCATTCCTTATGTACGGATCCGTGAGTTTCACATGACGCCCGCATATCCGTAGGTCATAATTGCTGCCGCATCAGCTCTACCGCTTCCGTCCTTGCCCCAGTCTGTGTTTTTATGATTTGACTGCAATGTTCGTCATAGTCGTCAAAGTCTCGCCTTATTTTTCCTTGCCCAATTTGCTCTTCTGCAAGGAGGACGGGCCTTAGTTATCCTAGCCGGAGTTGTCGTTTGTCGATGCCAATCGCCATTTCTGTCTACCGTTGATCGGCGGACGACTACCCGAATTTCGGGTTGCGCTTACTCTAGGCTATCACCCGCTGGCCGAGTAATCTGCGAACGGGATTGGCGAATGTGCCCTTCTACCTGCCCCGATGCAAAGCAATGAAAATGCAGAGCGGCATGGAAAAGCCAAAATTATCCCCAGAGGATAATGCGCGAAGGGGTGCCATTTTGCTATCTTCCTGAACAGGTTGTTACGTAACACGCTGGTTTAGTCTAGGGGATAGTATGATACGGCAGTATGGCCGATGACGTCCATCCCGTGACCCACAGAATAGCTGCAGGACGGTGATGTGCACGTGAGTTATTTTATTGTGAGGCAGGTTTACGCTGCGTCTACCGCACTTCAATACCCTCGCGCATCTTGCTCTGATTGGCAGACGGTTGGCTGACAAAGCTCAGCAGTCCTTCTACGCGTGCCACACACGAACTGGTCCCCACTGCGTGTAGTAGTGATTTGCATTTCTTATACGTGATAGCACCGTAAGGGTCACACTGAAGAGGAGGAGTCATGGCGGCGTGACTGTCAGTCCTGCGAAGGACTGGATTAACCCGTCAGTTAACAGCTGTGCAAACCACGAATGGTGGCGCATCAGATTTATTATAGTGAGGAAGTTTTCCTGAGTGGGGCGAGCAGTTCTTCTAGCATAGTCTTATGTGCACTGGAAGAACTGCTGGCCGATGGCTGCTCCATGAGTTACCGCAACGTGTCCGTGAACCGCAGACAGACCGGTCCTCTTGCTATCGTCATCCTGCGATTAGGCTCTACCGAATGAAAACTCTCGAGTGAGGCAGCCTCGAACAAACAGTCCGCGTGACCGTTTGTAGTCTGCAAAATTATCCTTTAAAAATGTAAACCAGTTAGATCAGGCGTGGCTAAAGCCGTCTCAAACCAAGTCAATCCGAAGTATGGACAATGTTTTGTAAGAAGATTCTTCCGGTTACCAGTTGAGAGCTAGGTGACTGGGGTGCTTCAGCCTCACATCAGTACTCGCCTTTTTCAGCCTTGTGGTAGTAGTGACGGCGACTGTTTCCTAATTTATCTATCCCTACGCACGTGTCGATACTTTTTACCCTATGGAAAACTAATCAACTTTTTGTCTACATTTCGCCTTAGTTCTTCGGCATATTTTCCTCCACCACATTTTCTTTTCTAACAAAATTGCACATGTTTACTTCTCAAAACTAACCTAAGATGCACTGCATGGCTCTGCCAGTGTGTTAGTTACGCTATATCCTGTTAGTGTGGTGATATTGCGGACGTAAATTTTGGTCGCCGCTTCTCAACCGCAGCCGAAATATTTGCACAAATCACTTTAGTAAAACTTTGGTCTGCAATATTGAATCAAAGGACCGGTCTCCTGGAACTCTGATCCCACGCGAACTCGCAAAGCGAACGTGCAGCAGGCGACGTATGTCGTGAAATTTTGACTAAAATTTCCACTTGCGTTTTGATTAGGAAGGATTTCTTAGGTCCGTTTGCATAAGTAATTACCATACAGCTGACAACTAAGCGCAAATGCCGGCATTAAACATGTATATTCCAGACCGCCTGCAAAATCCATGTTATGTAAAGAATGAATACTTCAGTAGTGTGATTTTGCCGTGGATTTTTGATACCCTCGTCAATTGAAATGTATTTTATAGAAACCATGTAATAAATATCCTTTCATGTCTTCATTTTGCAGTAAATTACGTTTTCTTCAATGTTCATGCATAAAGAAGGTGTATCTTTCGGTTTAGCAAGTGTTATTTTACTTGCCTCATAATTTCAAACTCTGCTTACCGTTGCAATTGCGTTTCCGGTGTCCAAACTGCAATCCTTCTGCTTTCAATTTGCGAGAAACATGCATTCCTCCATGCTACTAAAAAATACCATATGTAACTCATAAAAGTTGGCAGTTGATAGGGTTCATGCTGTTTGTTTCCTAAGGAGCAGCATTAAAAGATGTTACTCGAGCGGACATTTCATGATCATTAACATCCTCTCAGTAAAAACCGTAAGACCCCATTTTTAAGTAGAAATGTTGACGAAGATCTTATTTTCTTCCAAAGGAGTACAAGACAGGGTTCTTTTTTGCATGGTTTCTGAGAAGTAAATTTGACTTTACAAGACATCATAAATAGAGGGAAAATTCACGTTAAATCAAGTAAGCATTTTCTTATTGAGTGCAGTTTTCGCAGGCGGTGGCGGCGGAGAACAAGAAGAAGAGGAAGAAGAAGAAGAAGAAGAAGAAGAAGAAGAAGAAGAAGAAGAAGAAGAAGAAGAAGAAGAAGAAGAAGAAGAAGAAGAAGAAGAAGAAGAAGAAGAAGAAGAAGAAGAAGAAGAAGAAGAAGAAGAAGAAGAAGAAGAAGAAGAAGAAGAAGAAGAAGAAGAAGAAACGAAGAAGAGGAAAAAGAAGAAGAAAAAGAAAAAGAATCACAATAAGCGCGTGTGAGAATCTACATTACCTCGGGATTGCAGGGGCTTTGGATTAGGCTGTATGGCAACGAATAATGCGATCTTACCCAAGCACTCCCGCTTAACCAACAGCACCTTTTAGAATTTTGGTTAATATTTCATGCGTAGAACAGCCCGCTATATTAACCATGAGATCTTTATAACACAGACTGTGCCCACCGCCTGTAGGACTGAACATGGACACGATTAGACAGCCAGGACGAATGAAGTACCGGCTGGCTGTGATTGATCCACCGCAGGGCACCCGGTGTGAATAGTATGAGCTTTATGACCATTCCCTAGCAGCCTCTTTCTATTACTTTTAGAATGTCGAGACTGTCAAACTTTCGCAGTATACTGAGTGTTATGAACTCTTATTTTTTTTTCGGACTGGCAGCAATTCGTCGGACCATGGTAAGTGCCCACAGACAAGCTTGGACCTGGCAGGATGAGTGGTACGGCCTGACAATGGCGGAGATCCGTCGGCTGGAGGCGGAAACGGCCAAGGCGCTGGCAGAGAAGATGAATGCCTCCGGGAATGGCAGTCCTGCCATTGTTGACCCTGTGGTCGTCAGCTCATCACCATCAGATGACACGCTTATCCATGTACGTGACTTACCGCCACTTTTTAACAATCTATCACCCCCTCCCGCGCCCTCAGTGTCATGCTAAACGACAAACATTCTCACGCGCAGCATCTTTCGTTTGCGATGAATACTGACTTATATGAAGGCGGCGATGGTCGTTACGCAGGTTGGCGATTCTCATCTCGTGATCGCCGGTATCTCTGCTAGCATTCGACAATGCAGAATGCTCTGTATCCTTGAATTCTCGTAGAACGGATGTTTTTACCCATATGTTTGTCTGTGCAAGCCACCGTGGCCTCCAGTTCATCGACTGGGTTAATTCCTGGCTTGTTGAACATTGGTTGCGTGAGAAATCTTGGTGCAGAAAATGGATGGGAGGGGGGCATTGCGAATGGATTGACTTGACATCCGAATTTTTAAAGAGGACGTCGGGATACAGCCCTCCGACGTTGCAAGACTGTATTGCCCACGGATGAGGTCTTTGGGCTGGAGACAACATTCATCCTGGTATGTGATTTTTTTGGTAGCTCGATATCCAGCCGCCCCTCCTGCGGCATGTCCGCTGTCTGCTGCAGGACTGCTTATTTCACAGCTAACCTTTCAATTATTTGCCGTCCGTGGACGTGGTTTGCTTGCATGTGGATGCCCCTGGACTTCCTACGCAGTTGTATACCGATTCTCCATCGTCGGATTTGCTCCCTTATTCTCCTCGGTTGAAGTATACCATTTACTTTGGTAGGGATGCCTTGTATGGCCGCTTCACAGGACACGGAACTAGGAACCGCTTAAAATAGGGGGCCTTACGGTAAATTTCATGTCTGAACACTAACGCTTACCCTGACATAAAACTAAACTGTCACCTTAATCTCAAATTAGCCCTACCCTACACTTAAACCCTACAGTTAACACGATAACCGAATCATGGCTCTAGCCTCAACTCTGACCTTAGCCTCAAACATAGTTCTAACTCTAAAATTAACCCTAACCCACACCTCAAACCCAAACATAATTTCCTTAGAATTTAGCGCAAAGCTGCACATGTTTCGGGTGGTTCCTTTTCCCGTTTCCTGTTTAGACGGCCATACAAGGCATCCCAACCTCGTCGTTGAAATGCTTTTAGACCATTACCTAATTTTTAAACCCTTTGTTTAAAAAGCTTCTTGCTCTTAAGATAAAAAAAAGTGTATTTAAACAGTAGGGCGTCTTATAATCTGCTAGCAAAAGGCGACAACCGTTCCAAAACAGTACAGCTCAGCATTCAACGATGATTGCTTGCGCTCCCGCATTGGAATCATTGCTTGTCGTAATTTTATCTCGAGGCTGGAACTGGTCGACACTGGCATTGGACACAGTGTCCACACTAGCGCTCTCCACGTGACCCATCACCCTGCCCAGACAAAGTCCGAAAATGGAGGAAGGAGGGAGGTCACGGCACATCCTGGCGGTCAGAAAACAATATGGCGGTCAGAAAACAATATGGCTGAAGTATCCCGCAGCACACGCTTTTCGTCATTCGATTAACTTTTTAAATCGGCATATTTTCCTTCCTCGACTCCTGGAGTCCTTCCCCGCACAACGTGTCGGCCTATTCATTACTTTTTTTTCCTTTTCATTTTTCACCATGAATTAACTCCCCGAAGTTTATTCCCCGTCTCTGCCTTCATTGTACAGTCGCAGTCTGATCTTCAGAATGATCCGTCCGCTGGAGCGCCTCTTTTTGGTTCCTGTATGAGTTTTAACTCGGAGTCCGTACAAGGTAATTCATTTTTTACCTTTTTTTTCATTTGACGTTAGCACCTTCGCCCCTTCTTACTGCAAGTTACGTCTCTCTCTCTCTCTGTTAGGTGCCAACATGCTCCACAGCATCGAAAATTCAGACGACGAGGACTTCTTTGATGCTCGTTGTGAGTTGCCTCCTTCATCCCCCTTGACCAAAGGCGTACTTCCCGGCTTCTTACATGTGTTATAAATGTTTCCTGCAGAGGGTTTTATTTCTCAACGATATGTTTTCTAGTAGATAGGGCAGTAACCATGTGTATTATTTGAAGGCCTCAATAAGATGACGTCTTCTAAAAAGCAGTCTGTGACCTGTCATGAAATATTTCTTACAGCAGACTGATCAAGCGTTAAGATGAGTGCTGTACAACTTACCATCTGAAACATCGAAATGCCTGATTTGCATACCCATTATGCCTTGTTAATTGCCCGTCCTTAATCTCTGACGGAGATTGTCTGATGTGACCGGTCGAGTCGTGTTTGATACCGTTCATGGTTCATTTCGTCATCTTCTGCCGACTTCGAGTGCCTCTCAACCACTTGCACGCGCTTGAATCTATCACGATACGCTAAGCGTCGTGGCCTGAAAGTTTGCTTTCCAGTGGAGCACCTCACGAGTTTTTGTAGGTGGCGGAAGAACTGGAAACCAGTTTGCAATGACTTCCTATCGCTGCGGCCCTTATGGCACCCTAATATTTGCCAGATCCGGGTTTCCTTTGCAGACTCTTTTATTTAGGACCAAGTAGTGGCACGTGCACACGGGTGGTTTGGCTTCGTCAGGCACTGCGCCTACGCCGGTTGTCTTGACATTATCTGATCATCGTTGCGAAGTGATTGAAACAAGAGGCAATGTGATAGAGGCTGTCTTTGGCGCGCGCCCACTACCTGGAGCACGCCGAGGGCGTCGCCGGTCGAACTGTCATGTTCTACCTTGTAATTTGTTCATCTTTCCGAAATGCCATTTTGTGCACATATCACTTCACACTTATAAATCTAACCTGTAATCAGGCATGATAACTAAGTGGTATGGGTGCCCAAATTCTTGATTCGTAGCATCTGTTTAGCTTCTTCCATCCACCAAACCTGTGAGCGTTGGTAGCCTTCTTGATTTGTGGTCTTTGGCAGAAACCTGACCAGAACTTGATATTATGTTAATTATAGTCCTTGCCCTTCTTCTTTCTTCTCCTCCCTCCCGGTCTTTTCTTCATCGACTAGTATTACTATTTGCGTCTATGTCGTCTAGTCTTAGTCTCTTAATCTTCTTCCTTATTCTCCTCTGCTTCATTTAATTTTTCTTTCTCTTCCTTCCCTTTCATCCTCTTTCCCCTGTTCCTCCTCCTCCTTCTCCTCTTTTTACCTCATCCTAGAACCTGTTCATTGTGCTTTTTCTCAACGAATCCAGTTAGCCTAAGTTTAGTTAGCCGACACGTAAATATCCACGTCTTTTGCCTTATTTTTTTTTAGCCACTAGTGTCAATGGCGTCTCCTCCGAAGGCGTGAACGCTTCCACAAGTGATGTCACTGTTAACGAGAAGACCTTCGTTCCCGTGGGGTCTGAAGGTAGCTGACTTTTGCCACTGTGCTTTTACTTCCCAAAACCTCTCCCGCCTTAGTCCGCAGAGGGTGAGAGGGAAGGACTGGTTCTCCGCTCCTGTGTATGACATCCTCTTCACCTATACGTGGTCTAGCGAGTCGGGGAATAAAAATAAACTGTTTCGGCCGAAGTAGTCTACTTGTTCTTATTTGTTGCTGTTGGAGCCTGCTAATACCCAGCCAAAGCCTAGTCTTACGTAGACAGTTGAGCCAATTTGGTCACCCTAAGCATTAACCCCTCTGTGGTTGCAGCGTTTTTGCAAAATTACAGTTTTCCCCTCCCTCAATTTTCAGAATTTTTGCATCCTCCTGGATTCTCCATGCGTCAATGCGCATTCGGTTGGCGAACAGTGCTCGATTCCCTTTCATGCGTGCCGTAGCAGTGAAAACCTGTTTGTGACTGGAAAGCAATAACACTGTGCTGCCACAGAGGAAATCCAAACACAGACTACGTCAGGCGCACGTACCGCAGCCGACTGCTTGACTTTGCCAAGCTCGTAGTCTTTGCGAGATCAAGGGGATCTTTTGGTTCAGGCGTGGTTACCGTGTCAGACCTGGTTGTACGGAAGCATAGTTGATTGCCAATCACATCCATCTGGATCGCTGACGAGTCTTCGTCTGGCCTGTGACGAAGGAGGCCCACCAACCTGTTAGGTGGTGACTTACCTCGAGGTTCTACGTACAAACTTTAACGATTTTGCCTCGTTCCGTCGGAATGTAGACCTGGCCGGAATTTTGCACGAAGTTTCTTCAGAGTGTCCCAACCGTTTTATTCGGGTTAATCGGTTTCCTGTTTGCCTCTGTGTGTTTGGTTTCTCATGGTGGTATAAGGATAACAGAGCAAATTTGAAGCGCTGTGGACGCAAGTTCCGTTTTCGGACGTCTGCCTGCAGCTGGCATCCTGGGCATTCCATGACGCCTGCGGACAACAACTGCTAAATTAGCAGGGTCAGTCAACTGTAGATGTCAACCTCTTGATATGTCATCCACAGCTGAGCGCTATACACGCTTCCACGATTTTAATGGCTAACGGCGAGCCCTTAACACGGAGTTGACAAAATGGTAATCGTACCGGTTCCAAGATGTCAACATACCTATGTGCTCAAATAATTTCCTTTCTGCGTGCCAAATGATTGGACTACCCTACAGTGTATACCAACACCCGCGTGCTCTTACTGCGTAAGTGCATACTGGGGTTGGCCGTCTGCTAACAAGTGCCTAGCTTCTGCTTTCATCTCACCCGTAGCCTTCTGTTTGTGGTGAGGATAACTGCACTAATGCTTGCATGCTCCTGTTTACAGATTATCGCCATCAGCTCTCCTCGGATGTGGGTCCAGGTCCGACCATTCTCTTGCTCGTCGTCCATGGAGGTAAGATGTATATCTTTATTAACAGGGAAGACATAACTCTCCTGCTAAATCCGAACCAACTGTTGCCAGGACCTATTGATTCAACTGCGACCGATAGTATCATTAGTCGGTGCACCAAACTAAAAAATTTCTAAGTGACTATTCCGGCGATTGCACCCATTTACGAGGGATTTTGAAACTTCCATTCAGAACTATATAGAGTTTCTAGAGAAATTAAGAGGAACCCTAATCTCCGCTGATGAGATAATGGTTTCCTTCGATGTCGTTTCTTTGTCCACATCCATACCACTTGATTTAGCAAGCCAATGCGCAAAGGAAGTCCTAAATTTCTATGACACGGATGTTCCCACGACTTCCTTACTTGAACTCGTAGACCTTTGTTTAGAAACGAATTTTCATTCGATCACAAATACTATCAACAACAAAAAGGAGCTCCAATGGATCTGGCTTTCTTGCCGAAGTGACAATGCAGAAATTGGGCTCTATGATTCTTAATAAACCCTATGTTGTGGGTACGATATGTAGATAAATCATGAGTTGTAACTAGAAACAACTAGAAAGCAACTATAAACACTCAACTCGCTAATAACCCATGGCAAGTCAAATCCGAGCGCTTTGACAGTATACCCCTGATTGGCTACATACCCGTTTCAGGTCTGACTGGTCAGACACCGTTTTCGTGAGACGGCTTGATGTAGTGAATGCTATTGCTGTAGTTGTTCCATTCAAAAGGCGAAGTTCTCCTCTCACCCTGCCATTCCCACGTTCACAATGTCCAGTTCCCAGACCAGTCCCTCATCCGCGCAACTGCACCTTCTCTATCTCTGGCCCTCATGCTACCATTTCCACGAAATACGAACTGGAACCGAGCCCTCCCCCACCTCCCTCCCGCGGGGAAGTTCTTCCTCCATCTGTGGTGAATCGACCGGGCCTTAACCCCGGTTTCGGCATCTTGCACCGCCTCTCAGCTTTATGCAGGCCTTCATTCAGGGCTTATTTGCGTTCATTGGGCCTGACGCCAAGCCCGGAATGTCTTCACGTACTTTTTGGCGTCATAGCACCTGAGCGTGAAATTTGATACCGGCACCCCGCTCCCCTCCCTCCCCCCCCTCACCGCTGTTCCGGAGAGCGTGCGCGCGTATTTATGTTTACGCGGAAATTGCTGCAGCTGGTGACCGTCACTTCGCTCGCCCGCGCGCCCGCGCGGACTGAAACACCTCGTTAAAGGCGCGGATACGCAAGAGTTTCACGGGATCCGCCTGCAGTGCTTAACGTTGTCCTTATTCTACCGACTTGAGTAGCTTGTTTTTTTGTTCGCACAGCATCTTTTTGGTGCGAGTTCCTGGTCTGACAATCGGGAAAAATCTCAAAAACACTCGGGGCCTCTGAGCTATTGGATACGGGCCACCTGTTTACCGACGCGTCTAAATAGCAATAACCGATTAGTTGTAGCATCCAACAGTACTTGTTACGGCTTGTTCGTCGCTTGCATCCTAGTCGCCGCCACTGATTTCAGCGGATAATTCTCTGCTACTGATTTCGATCATCCAGCCGCGATGCTTCTAATTACAGTTTCTCCTTATTCTTCATTTAGGCTGTCTACAAGATCGCTTGGCGGACGCTTCGAGTAAGAGGGTGGACGTTCATACCTTTAAAGCCACCCTGGAGTCTGTCATCTCAACCCACTTTCCCGGTCTGCGGTCACGTGTCTGTGTCCAGCTAGTGCCCTGCCCCCCTGTGGTCTCCGACACCCTGAACGCTCTCGACACGTAAGTTTTGTGATTTTCAGCTGCAACTTCTAACCCAGCCGCGGCCTCTCTGTCGTCACGTTCGGTCTTGTCTTTTGCTGCCCGTCGATGTTGAATGGATGTCTGCCAAGAAAACTGTGCTTTCAAAACGGGCTGCAAGGCAGATATGCTGAGCTAAAGTGTGTTTCCGATGGGCTCACGGCATGCATTTGTTGTGCAGTGCAGGGTTTGTCCAAATTCAAAACTGCTGCTTTCATGCGAGAGTTGTGACGACACGTCACGCTGCGTCAGCCGTTGCGCCCAATCTCATTACCAGCGGATCGACTGGCTCGAGCAGTCGTGTTGTTCACGGGAGAGGGAAGAGTGAGCGAGGCGGCTACTGGAGAGTCCATACCTAGGGAAAATCAGCTGAATACTTACAGTCATCAATCCCATGACGCTCCAAATGTTGTGACTTGGTAGGTTTCCAACTAGGCACCTAGGACTGCAATTAGCACTGCTATGGCTCCTTATGGCTATCTTTATAGCACACTCATGCACGTAAAACTTGACCCTCCCTTATGAACATTGTGAAGACCTGGTCGTGCATGGCACGCGTAGATGGGCCGTTCAGCTTTCTTCTCCACTAAGTCCGCATCCACCCCAGGTCGTCTTGACGCTGTATGTCTTGAGAGAGAAAGAGGGAGCGAAATTTTGATGGATACGGTGTTCTGCCTCACTAAAAACTAATTCATGCGCAAGCCATCGTCCTTTGCGCACTCTGTGGTGTCCACTGGGAAAGTCGTTTGTGCCGATCGAACTGTCTTGTTGATCACTGTGACCTCTGTGATGTTTCCTTACATCGAAATCGAACACATTTAGGAGATATTATGACGCTGTGGCTTAAAGAGAGAGAATTCGCCCAGCAATTTGCTTGACTGTTGTGAAGTGCCGTTTTATTATCAAATCCACTAAAACAGTATAAGAAACACCGGCAGCAGAAGAGAGCATTCGGAGGATACGTTTTAAAATCAACACATACTTTTTAAGCAAGGCTGACAAAATCACGGGAGAACAATAAAAGATTAGGGGAAAAATACATGCCTCTGTAAATCGCCAGATAAGGGCTTGAGGTGTGTGATAGGAACGTTACCGATGGATATAATGTAGAAGTTTACGAATTTTAGTAAAAAGAGTATCAATATGTAGGGAGAATGAACGATGGGACGTCAGAGTAACGCCAAGGAGCCGGAGCGAGGATACCTCGTTGGGAAGGACGGCTGACGATTCAGAACTAGGAGAGGATCGCAGGCGAAAAAAAAACATTGAACAGATTTTTCATTGTTGATTTGAAAACCATTATCTGCCGACAATTCTGAGACATGGTCCAGGTCATCCTTCAGAGACTGGAGATGTGTGTGTGCGGAACACGATTCGACATTGGATTGGCTGAGGAAGGCGGGTATAGCGTCTGGAGAAGGCAAATGTTTTCCAGGGCCGTGTCGCGCACCTTTTTTCCCTTTCGGGTTTGATTAGCAGCGCACGCGTAGAAGCGGAATAAATTTTTGGAAGGCCTCATAGTACACAATGCTCGGAAACGGACAATGGAGCTCTGTTCTTAACACCGAGAAGCTTGCGTTGGTTGGTAAAAACGTGATCAAGGGGGGCATCAGCGTGAGTATTGAAGAAAACAAGATCATCAGACCCCAACACCGTAAACGGACGTAGATTCACACGATTAATGTAACCACATAAAGGAATAAGCTGCTTGCAGGACAATAAAGCATTTTTTGTGAAAGTCAAAAAATGGGTTAGGGCACCTTCACAGTAGAGGGAAGAATAATAATACTAAAAAAATATAACGCTTGTAAATCTATTTAACAATTGAGGCTTACATTTTACAGCGATAACGTCTATCAAATCATCAGAGCACGAAAATAAGGACTTACAGTTAATACACCAATCCTTGTTGACCAAAATAGCCACCCCACCGCCTCTACTGGAGGATGAAGATTTTCGATCAGCTCGAAAGCAACAGAAAGACGGGGGGTGAATTAGTTGTGCATCAATGTTACTATTTAACCATGTCCATTGAATAAAAATCACTTCAATCTTACTGTGTTCTTTTTTCAACAAAAGTAGCTCCATATCGTGAGTTTTCGTGAATATCGAACGGCAATTTGTCGGCAGGAAGCCTGGAATTGACAGTTTTTCTTTCGGTTGACGCCTAAAGGCGATTCACAAACCGCAGCGGGGTTTTTTCCGCTGCGAAGGTCTTTGTTGATAAAAACTTGATGAAGCTAGCACGGGAGGATCACAAATCCGACATATTGGCCGAAAAATGCAACATCGTGGAAATTCTTCGGTTAATTTTGCAGTTTACGTGCATTCAAAAAGGTGCTAGCGTACTGTAGAGATGACCTCATATCCATAGTTCAGACAAACAAAGCAGTGAAAAAAAATCAAGATATCAAAGGAAAATAGGTAGAGGAGTATAGAAAATTTCCTCGTGAATGGAGAGCAAACAATAATAGCAGTTCAAATTCATAAGCCCGCCAACTGGGAGTATAGCTAGATTACACCAGCAGCCCCCCCCCCAGGTATTCGATTTCTCAATTTGTGCCCTTTAAGTTTAGTTGGAGTGGGTTGACGTTTCAGTACCTTTGAGACGAAGGCATATGCATACTAGGACAACGTCACTTTGGCGTAGTTGTGAAACGCAAGCCGGATTCTACGCCTGCGGGTCGCGATTCTCTTCCCGCCTCGATTCTCGGCGCATTGGATGCAGCGATCATTGACAGTGAGTAGTATGCTTCGGTGGCGATGGGTTAGAAATAGACGACGGAAGGTGGGAAAGGAACTTCTCCTTCCCACGTGGCAGTTTGTGCGGTCAACCAAATGAGCCCACTACACTTCAGGTAACTTGCTTCAGGTCTGTCAGGTCTGTCAACCCACTTTTCTGGGGAGGACAGATCGATTTGCGTGTTAGTGTCTCTTATCTTGAAGGCGCGTTCTGTAAGATGACGCTGTAACCCTCGCCTGAGTGACAGCTGTTCAGACTCTGCTGCTTTCCTTGCCCATTTTAACAGGCTTTTTTCAATCGTAGTTTCGTTGGCACCGACTCGTCGTTTGTCGTGGCTGTGGGACATGTGCTTTGAGGCCGAGCTGGTTACCACCAATTTACTGTCCGCTGTACAAAGCGCCACCTTGCGCCAGGTCGATATCGTTTGTGCTTAGTGTCTTCATTGACCTCGGCGGTTGTCTAGTTTTCTGCCCGAAATATGCTTAACTCAGGAAAAGCTCATATAGGTAGCGTATTGGTTTGCAGCTATGATGGCATCCACTGTTATGGATTTAGACGATCAGCATGATCTTGGCGCCTCCATGTGTCCTGGACTTGGGCAAATCACTAAAATTGAAGGTGATCACATGCAGTCCTATTTCTGTAACAAATGTCCCCAGCCATTGCAATATTTGTGACACATTTATCTCGCTCGCCTTACTTTTTCTGCTTTTTACGCCTCTAGCCTAGATCCACTATCCTCCACTGCGCAATCGTCGACCTCTAGCCGTCTGGTCCGCAGTTTTGTACCCTTGGGCTGTATACCCCTGCTCTTCACTAATTCGCGAAAGTATGCACAGGTTAGAATTGACTCTCTTTAATTGCCACGTTGTCTTGCTGTCGGGACTATTCTTTTTACTTAATTCTAGTTCTTAACCATATTCCCGGTCTACACCGGCAAGAAAACGAGCCTGTGGCTAACTGATTAGAGCTTTGAATTTCTGCTCAACAGGTCGCGGGTTCGAGCCTCGGTTAGGGTACCCCTAGGGTTGGCTATGACTGAGTGATGATGGCTAATGAGCCCGACGTGGCCATTCCAGTCTCCCTTGCCTTTGTCGGCATTATTAATCTGCCTTCACTACTATTGGCCGCTATGGGGCTGCTGGCGGTGCTTGAAATGAGCCCTAAAGCAGAGCGCGGAACGAGTGAGTTCCGCGAACGATCGGTGAGCTGTCTTTAACTGTTTCGTGCCCATCGTCCATCAGCGCAACGCAGTCTGCTTGAGATCTATGCTTCGAAGCTCGCGTCTGCCTACGCTCTATCACTAGGGACCGGTTCACCTAATGTGGAGTCGAGCATATGTTCACATCTGAGGCACCGTCTTGAATGCTGTTGGGCTTTCTTTAAGGAGCATTCGAGGACAAAAAAAATTATTGACTGAAAATTTAGGTGTTGCAGGCTTTTTCACTCCTATACTTGCTATGCTTTTCCGGCTGCTAAATCATGGCACCCGTGAAAATGACGTTTGCTGGTAAATCCGGCTCCGTCAACTCACTCATGACTGCCTGAATGCTAGTTTTTTTCACAATATGATCTTCTGGCTCGCTAAGTGACCGAAGATTATTCAGTATCACATTGGTTGCATATGTCGTAGATCTCATTACGGGGTTTTAGATGTGCCTAAATCGGATCAAAACGACGACGGAGAGTAACTTTGCTGAA
The DNA here is from genome assembly GCA_017591395.1 of Schistocephalus solidus. Taxonomy (NCBI): domain Eukaryota; kingdom Metazoa; phylum Platyhelminthes; class Cestoda; order Diphyllobothriidea; family Diphyllobothriidae; genus Schistocephalus; species Schistocephalus solidus. The sequence continues at coordinate 94,326 of WEDG01000333.1, read as the reverse complement.
CGCATTCGATGCTAAAATGATTTCCGGAAGTCAAAATTCCCTACCTAAGCAAAGGTGGATTGCCGTTGCTGTGTCTTCTACCCACTAAGACGCCGTTTCTCCGACCTTGGGCTTCCAGTAATGCTTGTCGAGGACAGCCGAGCATGATTTCGATGGTCTCTTTTCATTGCTGATGAGAGGTCATATGAACCTTGGGTGGTTTGAACTTTTGGGCTACCCCCTTATCCTCCCACCCCTCAACTGACAGTGACAGTGAAAGTTGCCGGAACGCGTTGACTCTCTTTCGGTAACGGTTGGGAAATACATTTGAATGGTCTCTTGTCTATAAATCACAGCCGTGTGGCGTAAAACACACATGGCGTATGTTTCGTTACCAGTTTATTTTTGGCGTGACTCATTTATCGTGGCGGGTTTGTAGGCAACTGTAAAGGCTCACTTAAACCCTGTCTGTATTTCTGTTTCTGTCAACGCCATAGTTTGGATTTGCCCTTTGTCAGTATACAGACATTTTCATCCAAATCCATATCACTTGTTACCGAGTGACAGCATTACGTGGAGTGCGCGCGAGCAGTAGCAATACGCGTGTCTGAGCCTCTGTTGGAAACCACACAACGCAGTTTGACCTGCACCTCGTAACTGTATGTCTACCGGAGCGAGCTGACAAGCAGCCTCATGGATTGCATAGCGTCCCCCTGGCGCCGACGACAATTATCATCAATTAAACGGCGCAAATGTGTCACTCTTGGAATGAGCCTATGCTGCCTTCTTAGGCAGACCGCATTTCAGAACCATTTGCACTGCAAGGCGTGCACTAATATTTGACAAGCAAACGATCAGATTACTCTTTCCGGAGCTCCCCTCTGATCCGGGTGTCTAACGTCTGTACCTATTGAGATTCGCGGTCCAGGTCTGACTCATATTTAACGGCAAGGAGCGTGTTTAGATCATACTATAAAGTGAACTGTTCTATTTTCGTGAATACAACCGAACTACTCAAGTTTGCTGATGAAACTGGTGCTCTGTGCTCATCGTTTATCTTGTTTCAGTACCTTTGGGTAGCATATTCAAACCCGTTCACTTTTGCACTGATTGGACTTTAAATTCCTCGTCTGATAACCAGCAACGGCATGGTCCTCCCACTAAGGTAAATTGCCTAGATCCCAGTTGTAACAAGTGCACGTAACTACTCCTTAAAACTCATCACTACATCGATGATCCCTGATGACTTGCGTGCGATCTGTATTATAATTCCCTAGGCTTGTTCAACATCCGCTTCACTCTTTTCCCAATCAAAGCCCATTCCATTTGCAAGCCTGAGTCCAAACGACTGGGCTAAAGGCGCCCGTCTTTGGATCTGCAACATACACCTTAAAAAGGCACCATAAAAATCTAGTTCTTGGTATCTTGGCGTTGTTTGATACATTTTCCGGTATCTTCAAGATTTCCATGAAAGCTAAATGGCTTATTGTTACGGAGCAGCTCAAATTTCCATTGAACCGAGGATTGGGCTGTACAAGCTCTTTTTTAATAGGCCCTTTATTAGACCGTGCACATGCGTCCTCGTGTGGTACGCGTGACACGGTGACTTATCGCTGCATTGGCCACGGCCCCAAATCACTCCCAGTCGACTTGATTCAGATCGACCAGAGGTGTATGAAGTGAATAAGCGCTTCCTGGCCTGGAAGGTCACCAACGAACGGTACGACTTGCTCCTCGTGTTCAGCACCCCGTGTGCCTTCGGTAGCTGGGAGTCAGACTCAATGGCCTCCTCTGAATTTGGGCTCTCTGGTACACCCGTGCAGTTGAGCTCTGAGCCACCCTCGTGAATGCCGTGTACGTTCATTGGGGATCATGTCATTAACAGTAGCTGTCCTAACTCATGAAATCTGAGGGATTTCATGAGTTACGGCCCGTTACACAAAATCAGCACACGCTGCGTCCACCAAAAATTTACATCAATAAAGAACCAATCGCTAGGAAAAATAAGACTTATTGTGGTTTACAAATTAATATTATATTGTCTAGAAATACTAATTTTTTTTAGAAAAGGTACAGATTACGAAAATGTGAAAAATCGTTTTAATTGAGTAAACTGAAGTCGTTCATATATAGGAAGGCTCTCCATGCAATTAAACGAGTGAATAAAGCAGAAAAAAAGCCAAATTACTTTTGAAAATAGTTTTTTTCAGAGTTTTGCACATTAATACTCCTCTAGATTAAGCGCAACGTAAAATATGGCCGTATTCAAGCAGCCTAACATGAAAGTGTATATTCCAACACCTTTTCAAGAGAATTGGTAGTATTTCTTCCGTTTGTATATTGTCTTAGATTCGTTGGACCAAGACAAGCAGATTTTCGCTTGAATGCGCCGATAGGAACGTCACAGGAATATAATATTTCATAAGCTTACATGTTCACAGGCCGGTCACTGACTAACAAATTTAAATAGAATCGTCAGGTTCAATTTTAAATGTACCATTTAGTGTATATAAACTTGAATATTCTATTTTTAAATTGCTCTATAACTTTTTATGTTTTCTTTTACGATGAGATAGTCTTTGAAAATGGGGTGAATTCTTTACGATTTTCAGTGTCTTCAGTCGACTGCACATAAATGTGCATTCCGTTCAATGTGGTTGGTAAAACCTTTGAAAATATTTACCCAAGTAGCGACATTTTGGGCATTCTTTTTAATGCAGATGACCGTGTGGGTTATATTTGCAGACTCACTTAAACATGAAAACTCGCTGCCATGAAAAATGAACGTCCACAACAAAAGCCGGGAAAATATATGCCTATAATTAGTTAAAAAATTCTATAATAAGTTACTATTTTAAAAAGTGCTTTAATTAAATGTTTTGCTGTCAAATGTCTGCGTAAATAACCTTTTTTAAAGTGAAGTCAAGGAAAAACTGTGACCGCTTGACCAAATTCTGAACTTCACTAAAAATTAGGGATAAAATTTCTGTTGAAAATTAAAAAACTCACTTTTCTCTTTCTATTGGAGCGTTTTTCGATATATTTGCTTCCTTCTCAGTCAAGTTCTAAGATTTCAAACCCACAAGAGAGTGGCCGAATCCATACTAAGATTTTGCGATTAAATGTAAATTTTCTGCCCCTTCTGTTTCAAGTTTCCTTATTCATTTATAGTAAACTGCAAACCTAAATGATCTTGGCAGACTTCATGTAGTCGTGACAGCGAAAAGTGATGAGGTGTCATCGCGTCTCGTATATATGCGCTTTAAGTTCCTAACTATCGGTGTGGTAAAACAAAGTACATTCACAAAAGTTTAGTACAGCGTTTTGTGCTAGAAAACGTCATAACTTTACAAAACGTGATTTTTTAAACTAAATATGCCCTCATTTTTACGAAAACAATGTGATCTCTCAAACTTGCATTTACCTGATTTTCGTGAAAACAAAACAAAATTTTCCGTTCTCTGAAGTGATATATTCCAACATTTTCAGGCTCATATTGATGTTTATTCATAGTACTGCGCACAAAAGCAAACGTTTTTGATCTGTAGCTTTCAATGGCGTAGGAAAACTCCTGGATAGCAAGAAACGTCGGATTTTGTCCCATTTAGCACCGTTTTCCCATCAATAAACTGATCTGACATGACATCTTTATTATTAAACAGATTTTTGTGCATTAATTTAATAAACAAACAGAACTTACACCTAAAAATGCCCATCCTGCTACTATCTCAAATTCTGATGTAAAGATTTCATGAGTTAGGCAATCTACTGTAAGTGGTACGCGTAGACGGATTGTTTATCTTTGCCAACTACTGCATCCGAGCACACACGCGGTTGTATTGACACAATCTTGTCGCCGGAGCCAGGTTGATGTGGTAGGTGCTACACTGGTCTGTCATTCGGAACTAATTCTGACGCAGATCTCTGGGACACACGTTAAACGTCGTCGTTAGCCACGGTCTGGCAGTAGCCTCATCGTCTTTGTTTTGTGTATCAGTCTGCAACTTATTGACTTCCTGCCTCGTTCGAGCTCCTCACACATCCGGACTCCGTTTAAGTTTGCAGACTTTGCAGCACTCTGTGGGCCGCCCTCGATTTTAAACGAAATGCGCCGTTCAAAATGTCCAATGGCAGTTATTGCCTCGTGGTTAATCAGCAGCCGCACCCGTATCGTATGAAAAGGGGAGGCGGGTGCCAGGCCAATAAATGGTCTTAACCTCATAGTGATCCCAGTAGGACAAGTCACATTATGGAGGTCGTGTCACTCCGGCCGCTTAGCCTCACGTGCCTCTTAGGTCTGTCAGATTCTCCCTCCCTTTCCGTCTGCTCCGCTGTCTTCAATCGTCGTCTGCCGCAGCTCTTACCTTCGACCCTTGTCCTCATTGACACAATCGGATTGGATTGCTGAGTTGGAGCGTTTCGCCTGACTTCTACGCGATTACTGCTTCCAATTGCTGATCAGTTTTTCAGTTCCGTCCCCTCCTCATTGTTTGTTATCAAGGCCGTTTTCTTATGTTGGCAGGATCTGCATACATTGTGCGAAACACTCAATGAACAGTACGTCACTTTCTGCGAATCTCCTGCCGGTAAAAACTTCTCGGGATACGTCAGTGTGGTCGCTGACAGTATCGGCTCTATCCTACTGTACGATCTTCTCACGGCAAGGGAACTTGCGTCGACCACCCATTCACCTACCAATCCACACACCTTATCCGGAGGCGATAAACCAGTGAGTATAATTTTTTTCATTTCCGTATAACTTGATTTTGAGCTACACTAGCCTGACACCCCATCCACTTTGCTAACACCGTAGTCAGTCATTTTTTTTACTTGAACAATCGCATGAGAATCAAAGACAAATTAAATCCTAATGAGCAGTTGGGGCAGTGTATCGCATGCCGTGTCAAAACTGTTCCTTTAACTACACAGGACAGACTGGATGTATGCTCGGATCGCGCAAACACGAGCAGAAGCTGGATGTAAGACTGGGTGACGGCTTATCACAAGTGGCTGCCCACACCTACGAAACGGGTCACGGGTTTAACTTCGCAGCCACGAAGATAATCGCCCACGCAAGATGCAAGACAAGCCGAAAATTGCTAGAAGCCTGGGCCTCCGGTGAGAACTCAATCAATCGATTTATCGATCTGGCACCGGCATACAGGGACCTGCGCAATGACCTCCGGACTGGCGCTACTGATGTCTGATTGGCCATTGCCCCTATAACTATTGGTCGTTTTTCGTTGCGGTTTTATCTCTAACGCTGGATTCCAGTCAGAGTTCGAAAGCTCAGGTCATTAAAGCCATGATTCCGTCCACTGAACAACCTTCTTCACTTTTACAAATCTCTTTCTCACTGCTCGACGTGTGCAAAATGGCGGAGCGGCATCGCATTACATGTCTACTCACTCCTAATTACTTGTTTTGATTAAGAATACTGAGAACAGTTCATCCCTGATTTTGAGTACGTTGCTCTCGCCTCCGATCAGAACGACCGCCTCAGCTTCTACAAAAGTACCGATCGTATTTAAAATCTATGAAATGCCGCAAGTTTTCAAAGTTGAAGTCCCACTACGGTATCGAAGGTATCGTTACTTGGTGCACCCAATTACGGTCTCCCTCTATGTCGTATCCGTTTTCACTTCCATATCGCAAAACAATGCAGCTCCAACCATTTACGAGGAATTATGAAACTTCCATTAAGAACTCTACGAATTCCCAAAGAAATCCCAACGAATAAAAATTTCCGCTGATGAGTTAACGATCTCCTTTGATGTCGTCTCTTTGTTCACATCCATACCGGTCGGTGTTGCAAGGCAATGCAGAGAAGGATTACTACAGTCCCTGCTGCTTTCCTTTAAATTCTTGCCTTCGTTTAGAAACAATTCTTTCGACCACCAGCGTAGTCAACAAATGAAAGGAACTATTATGGGATCACCTATATGTGGCTTTCTTGCTGCGGTAAAAAGGTCGAAACTGGAGTCTAAGACTCTTATCTCACTTATGGATAAATTATGCCTGCTTCTCGGGATACGTCGCTGACAGTATCGGCTCTATCCTATTGTACGATCTTCTCACGGCAAGGGAATTTGCGTCGACCACCCATTCACCTACCAATCCACACGGGAACCCTCCGAAATCCATGTGGTTTTGCACTAAGGACATTATGGTAGGGATTAAGTTGTGTGTTAGGGTTAAGGTCAGAGTTGGGGTTAGGATCAGGACTAGGCTACGGGTTAAAGTTATGATCGTGTTAACTGTAGAGGTTAAGTTTAGGGTTGGGCTAGGGTCAAGATTAAGGTGACAGTTTAGTTTTATGTCAGGGTTTGCGCTAGTGTTGAGACACGGGTATGCTTACCCCTCCTGAAATTTACCATAAGGGGGCGGGGTGGTTCCCAGTTCTGTGTCCTGTTTGGGCGGCCGTAAAGTGCATCCCTTCTGAATTCGGGGCGATAACATGGTACTGGAAAAGGAGGTCGGGAAAAACCCTCCCATTTCTAGATTTTGTCAATAAGCGAAGGACTGAGGAAATAGTACGCACATCTGTGTACTGCAGTTGAAATTACGCTACGAAAACACTCATTTCGTCTCTCGTAAATGGATACACCGGTGCTTGAGACAGTCAGACTCAAGAGAAGGGGAACCGGTAGTTCCAGTCAGACACCCAAACCAGATACCCGACGAACCTTTCCTTTCATCAACCATATGTCCAAAGTCATCTGAGGAAACAATAGATACAAGTGACATACAAAGTGGGGACTACTTTGGGCACGCAGCTGTACATCCGTAGGATAGAATTGGCTAATTGGATTGGAAGGAAGACATCCGAAAATGGTCTTGCAATTCGTGTAATTCAGTATATCGTGGTCAAACTGCGCAGTGTGAATAAACGGACAATAAAGATACGAGTCCCCCCTGCTTCACATTGTCATAAACACTCCAATTCCTTGGAACATCCTTGTCCGGGACAGTCAGTCAGTGACATATCTCTTGAAATTTTAACTGAAATGGGGTTTCGCTCAGGAAGGACTAATTAAGTGGGCTTTTAAGCTTGATTATCATGCAGCCTAATCCCAAGAGATTTCAGTCGTGTCGGGATGCCAACCTTCGAATGCGCTTCTTTTCGGTCGCATGAAAAAAGTTTTCTTTTTAAAAAAATTACAACTGCTTAAGCGTTTTTCTTACTGGTTTTCGATGTCCATATAACCATGGAAACCATACACAGGACTATTCTATATTTACTTGGCACTACATTAGGTATTCTTTCAATTCCATACCGAATGAAAAGTGACTTTGGACTCGAGATAATTTCTAATTGTGAGATTTTTGTAGACTGTAAAATGTCCGTTCATATCGGTCCGTGTATTACTTCTGCTTGTTAAGTATAAAACATGGTCCGCGTGCGATGCAAATTGTTGTGAACAGCAGCCCTTCGGCTACCAATTTTCGTATGCATTCAAAACCAACGTCCGACCGGATGTGCTCTGACATCGTAATCGCACGTCGTGACATAGAACAGCAACGGCATGTCGCGGGTACTCAATATATTGTTATTTTCGCGTCCCGATTCTCGGTGCAATAAAACAAAATACTATCAAACAAGTTTGTTTTTGCGACAAAATGTCACAACATTCCTAAAACCAAAATTTAAACCTTATATAGTTTCTATAAATCAATTCCGTTTCACATACTTGCCACTTCATGGTTTTCTTGACGTTAAATCAGATCGTATGATTCCAGGAAGGATGTATTTGAACATGTTCTTGCTTTTGTTAGTGCTCTTTTATAGTAAAACCTACATAAAAAACATATATATTTTAGATTTTATGCATTCGGAGCCAATATAGTGAGTGAGTGAGTGTGTGTGAGAGAGAGAGTCCTCCATTCGCCATTAATAGGATTGGGCACGCAAACCACCTAACACTGGATGATCACAAACAAAGGACTGCAATTATCGACATCGTGAAGAATCGTCCTTGAGTGAGTCGCGAAATGTAGGTGAAATTGGACTGCCTTCAAAACGGTGCCAGCGTCGTGCGCTGAAGACCTCGTTATTGAAGTTCGTTATAAACAAAGAGGGTTAAAAATCGGTATATAATGGGTGAAGTAGGCCAACCACTGTACACACAAGAAAATTTACATGCTAATGGAGAGCAGACAAAATGGCGACTCACTTTCAAGAGCCGTGTTGTGAAGGTAGGAAGAGGTTCTTCGCAAAAGTGGAGCGGTACTCGTGAATTTTCCAGCTCGTGACACAAGGGAGAAACAGATCAGTTGACCATCGGCGTGTGAGAGGAAAGAGGCCAAAGTCGCGTTAGCTGTCAGAACGGGAGTTGTGAAATGAGAGGGAACAATTACGACCCCCTGTGTTGCAGGCAGGAGGAAGGGTGGAATTTGGATCATCTGAACTGCGGGCGACCGGATTAGTTGTCGTTGATGTGGTAAAAGCGTAGAAGTAGATATTTCGTAATCGAAGGCCGTCGTAATGAACGTCTAAGGCAACGTGGCGGTGTATACTGCCCGCATTGATGTACCAAACCTCGAGAAGTTCTCTTGCCCGTTTTGTGTTGGCCATGGCGCGACATCACTGTAATCGCAATCGCTTCCGCGGTTGCACTTGAATGTATGTGCTGCAAAGACGAGGGACAGGGGGGTCACAGTGACGGGCGACTAGTTGGCGTCCATTAATACGATTTCCCAGGTATCGACCCCAGATGACAGGAATTTGAAGCACTTTTCCCCGGGTATAATTCGAAACAGGCCAAAAGTGACGGAACAGTCAGTTCTGAAAAAGCCCATTATGACACACTTACCCTTTACGGGTACAATATTTTTTAAACAATCAAGCGACGATTACGCTGCACCATAGGAAGAACATGCAATGCAGCTGAGCTCATCTTTATCAATCCTACTAGAAGCCTGCCAATCAACCATCCAAAGGATGACTTGCTGTTGCATGCCACCTCAAATTGGGTTCATGAATTCCCGTGCATTTGTGGATGCAAGTACATTGGGCGAACGCAAAGGCAATTGGCAACCAGGGCCGCCGAACATTTGCCTAATTGGTTATTTAAACAAGAAAATTATGTACCATGATCCTTGATTAATAAACATCTGTTGGACAGCGGTCACTCTGTTGATCTCAAAACAGCTTTCGGGCACGAACAACTCGGGCCTTGTGCTACTTGAAAGCAGCGTATATACGGTGGGCGAAACCCGGCCTATGCAAGCAATTGGACCAATCAATTGGACCAAGCAATTGGTCAATCTCCAATTTCCCGGTTAATCTTAACCCCTATATTTACTAATGACTGTGAGTTGTGTTAACTCCCCTCCCCACCTTTTATTTTCTCTCTGAAGTTATAAGCTAACGCCTTTGACCTGATTTATCTTTGTGTCGACCTCCGACCCTTGCTGTTATGTATTAATTTTCTGTGGCAATTCAAACTGCTGTCTACTTCCATTCGTTATCTGTGTTATCCAAAGACGGCTTGCAGTTGATAAGCCGTCACAAAAGTTTTTGGAACCAATAAATCCTGCTGTATATGCCTGTTTCAAATACACACAGGAGAACTTAGTGCATGGACTGCCCTCGATTGCGTTTGTTTGTTACTATTTGAGGATGGGATCCTGTATTTGAGATAGTGTTGCGCGTAGTGCGAATGCCGGTTTGTGAGCGATGGGAATACCAAGGCAATTTAGCTGCCGGGTGATCGCTTCCGATGTTCCCTGTAAATGAGGTAGAGAATAAAACTTCTGCGTGATTATTTTTATGTTTGGCGTGGGGCCTTGTGGATATGTCTGTCTGATCAGTTTTTGAAGAACTGCCTCGAGTACCAGGCAAACGCAAGTCCTTCTCTGCATGCATGTGCTTTAACTCTATGGGCGCTCATTGTTCGCATTCCGGGGCCAGTTCATCCTTTTCGAATAAATACTGTGACTATACACAGAAGTAGATTGACACCCAAAATGCAAGATACTGGAATGATCATCTCTAGGTTTTTTAAGAAAAAAAACGTTTTATTGGTATTTTGCTGTGTTTATATTAATATTAATATTTGCAAATTATTAAAGCTTTTTAATGGAAAAAGTATTTACTCATGACCTCAAATGAAAATAATTAGCGAATATTTTAAATATTATCTACAAGAGATCTACTAATGAGCAAATCCGCGAATAGACGGGGCCCATTTGCAAGAATATATTCGCTTTTGACAGCTCAGGAATATTCGTCAGAGCCGAAACAGAATGACGAGACATAGTTGAAGCCTTGCAATTTGACATGCTAACTGGATCAACTGTAGCGTCGCCATAGCCGTGCCCAAACAAGATGTTTAAGACACGTGTTTTGCGTGAGACGAGGATGAATGTGAAGTGAGAATGGCGTACCCATATTCACTGGTGCGCTCCAGTACGAGTGGGAACCGTCAGATTAGTGAACATTCCTCCACGGAAATCGCCCCATCTCCTCGTCCTCCTTTCCATTTAGTGCCCGGATTCAACTTTTTCCGCCAACCGTTACACTAGATGCCACTCACCCCTCTCCTCTGGCCGCTAGGCAAAAGGGCTCCCAGACACGGAAACCACCACAGTGGTCGCCGTTGGTTGAAATACAAATTACTCAACTCACAGATTTCTCTGTCTGAGGTGCAGCTGTGTTTGAATGCGGATAACGGTTTTTTTTTCACAAATCACCATTTCACTTGCCCCTCCCAATATCGCTAATCCTGATGAAGCAGTTGAGTCACTAGCCCGTGTGCGACTGCTGGCGGGGCTCGAGAATAAACCTCAAGGCACAACAGGACTATAATGTCTCCTACCACGATCGGTAAGCGCTCCTCTACCACTGTGAATGTACCTGATTGTAACCAACAGGGCAGTGATCCCTTGGCTCATTAATTAGACCATTGGATTTCTATCCAGCAGGTCGTGGATTCGAGCCTCAGGAGTGGCAACACCTGGGGGTGAGTATGGCTGGCTGACGACGGCTAATAAGCCAGAAATGGCCATTCCAGTCTCTATTTTCTCTGTCTGTTGTGTTCTTCTGCCTATACTGCTAGGCGGTCTGCGGCTACTGGCAGGGTTTGAGAGGGAGCCCCAAGGCCCAGCTCGACATGTAGGTCCTGCAAACAATCGCTGAGCGCCCGTCAATGTTAATATTCCCAATCTAACCCGACAAGACAACGAGCCCGTGGCTCAATGGCCAGAGTGCTGGACTTCTGATCAACGGGTCTCAAGTTCGAGCCTCAGGTACCACAACTTCTGAGGTTGGTTTGGCTGGCTGATGATGACTACTAAGCCACTAGTGATCATTCCAATCTCCCTAGTACGTGTCGGTTATCTTATTCTGTCTATACTAGCTGCTGAGCGGCTACTGACAGGGATCGAGGGTGAGTCCCAAGGCATCACGCGATCGGTTTATGCCCCGCTACTGCTGTCATTCGCAAGTATCTGTCCCGCTCTACCCCATCCTGTGAGACCGACCCTCTTATCGAACTGTTCGATTCCATACTGGTATCACATCACAGAGGACTGTTCCTTACGATTTTCACACGTACGCCCACCGTGTCGAACGATTTTGACAGCTTGGGATTGACGTCATTCGACCACCAACCGTCTGCCTCCGTAGACCCCGTTTTTGAACATGTTTTCCTCCGAGTTACCTGCAACCTGTCTGAACAGACAACTTGTAGAAAACCATATTCACCAGTCTCCGTTTTTTTGTACTTTAGCGCGGACTCTGTGGTGACTTCGAGCCGAGCCTATACCGTGCGGTATCACCTGCGTCGTTGGCCTTTGATGTGAGTCTTTCTGTTTAACCAATAATTCGACTTGTTTTTAGCAATCAGTAACACCATATTTGCTTTTCGATTTCACTGCTTCATTTCAATTCATCTCCAAACCCGCCTTTTTTATCATCTGTGATGCACGTGCCTCTTGTCCTTGTTTTTCTAAGACTACGGCCTAATTTTCTCTAAAATTTCTTTCTGTGATTTTGCAAATGGTATCAGCAACAATTTCCCTTTTCTGAGGTCGCCATGTCCAAACACTTTCTGCGCAGACCATTACACTATTCTGGTGAAGGCCCTTATTAGGGCTTTTCACAGTTGTTTTCGGTCTACCAAGGAATGACAGTGCTTAGTCAATTGCGTAACCAGCCCTAGGAGGAAAAATTTGTGCTTTTCGCTTTGGTTACATTTAGCCTCGACATTTTTGAGTTGCTGCACGACAACGTGAGCTTGCGAGCCGCTTGTTCTCTGATTGGCTTGTTGGTGTGTATCTGTCGAACAGGCGCAGACGTGTTTGTTAAGGCTCTAGAAAATTTTAATTTTCTCATTGGACAGGCACAACTGCCTTGTGCCAACCCTGTTTCGAAGGAAAGGACGCGCAAGGTTAGGTTAAGGGAATTGTCGGAGGAAGTCTTTCTAATCCTCTGTCATCGTGTTAGTTGGTTGGTCCTAACGCCAGTTGGCACAGGTTTTCGCTTTCAAGATTATCAGATGCAAATCGAGGCGAACACAATCAATCCCGAAATGGTGACATGATGCGATATACGTGTATTAGTGCAGCTTATATGCAAACGTCGGGTCTTTTAGTAAACACGCTTCTAGCTTATCCATTCATCTGACGGTATCGAAAACTTACCTTAAACTTTGTTTCCCTCCCAACTGATTTGAATTCTTTGCCAATATGCAGGGGTATTATGCAAATCTTCAATACTTGTTCCCGACAGGTCGAGAAGCATGTCGACAGCCATAAGGCTTGCATTTTAACCGTACCTAACCGAAGATTTTGTGATTGCCTGAACTTTATACCTGTGGGCGTCCGTTGCATTTTGTAACCCGGCCAGGATGGACTGCTTCTGTTTCCAGCCTTCCTTGAGAATTTCGTATGAGGCATGCATATTGGTAGGCCTAGTGTTCTATGCCTCGTCTGAATGCTGTCCTTTTAGGACCTCAGTGTGCACGCACAGAGAATGTCAGGTGGCGAAGCAGTGATGAATTTTGGTTCGATTAAGTGCTCATGACACATCTGCGCCAGGCTTAGGTGTGCCTGTTTTTGTTTCCGGTCAAAGTCAGTGGTTATGATTGGTTGGAGGAAGGCAAATAAGCCCGCAACAGGCCTGTATCAGTCTATGCCCAAACTATTCTGCGTAGAATATACTAGCGATGTTGGCGATGCTCGAGATCGAACTCCAAGGCACAACGGAACGTACGTGTTCCGTTGCGTGACCAGTGAGTGCCCTACTACCAATTTTAGTACACCCAGTCGCAACCGACAGGTCGCGCGTTCGAGCGTCAGCGATTGAAACACCTGTGGCTGGGTATGGCTGAGTTGTAAGGGTAATAGGCCAGAAATGGCTTTTCCAGTTAACCTTGTGTTTGTTGCTAATGCCATTCTGACTATGGATATATGTGTATACTCAGATTTAATGGTCTATTGGGCTAAATTAGCACATATTGTTATGCCCTCATTTGTTTCAGATCCAGGATGTTTTCACATTGGGTTCTTCGTTGGGTCTTCTGCTAGCCTACCGGTGTCACCTCGCAGAAAAGACTGCCAATTCGAACGGAGTTGGTCAGTGCTGCACCATGCCTTTCCTCTCTTTTTTTGGGTTTTGTCTGGGTCGTTTGATTGTCGCCGGCTAAATGGCAAACCTAAAACCCCGATGGTTGCCCTCTTTTAGGTCCCTCTCTGGATAGGCTGAACTGCAAGCAGGTGTTCAACATCTTTCATCTGGCCGACCCCTTCGCCTACCGTCTGGAGCCCCTCCTCCATCCCGCCTTCACTCACATTCCAGTCATCCATCTGCCAGCCTACCCCCAACGACAGCCAGACCTGCTCGAGAGCATTGATATGACCAGCACCATTGCGCGAAATCCCACCCTCTTCCAGCGGCATCTCGATGAGAAGGCGTCAGCTTCTGACCTTTCGAGCACTCCGGACAACTTGACTATTCTGGCTAAACAAATAGGTGAGTAGTTGGGCTCATCTTTTTCCCACAACCGTATTCCGGGAACCCGAAACCCCCCCTCCCCCTCCCCCCTTAAGAGCTTCTTTCTGTCCGCCAATATCGTCCGGTGAGGCAGGCCCAGACTTTCTAGGATGGAAGCCAAACTACTTACCGCGTGCAATTGCATCTTCCAGGAATTTTCTTATGAACCCTGTCGTTACTTTAGGAATCTAGGGAACGTGACTCCTCACGCAAACTCCGAGGTTTGTTCGTCCAGGAAGCGTTATATATTTGTCGAGCCCCAGCTTTCAATTATTATTATTATTATTATTATTATTATTATTATTGCTTAACGGAGGAGACTTGTTGCTGCTGTTTCGGTGCGCTTGGCCGTAACTCTATATTTTCAAAGCGTTTAGCGGTGAGAACCGGTCCGAATTTTAAAGGACTGGCTGAGCTAGTCAGTCTTGGACAGATCTTTTTTTTTCTTTCGATGTCTCAAACCTTTTGACAGATGTTTGTGCGACTGGTGTTTGTGCCGCTAGTGTTCCACGTTGTCACCTCGATGGAGGATGCTTATAACTCCACCTCCTCTTTCGATGGGTTTGTCGCGGAGCCGTGTCTATTCGGATTTCTTAAATTTGGTGTGATCGTCTTGTTCTGGTCTTTATGCATGTAATGACGCAGGACTTTATAGGCCGTAGAGAAGTCTACATGCTTATTGATAGAGTTGACATATAAATTCCATGCTTCAAGTGTCGGTCGTGTTGCTTTCAAGGTGTATCGGCCGAAGATGATCGCCTCTTGCGGGTCAACATGCGGTCCGTTTTTCTACTATCAGTTATAATCTGTGAGCTTGGGTCTACTATTAGTGTTGCCAGTTTGTGCTCATGTATGCGGGTGTGCAATTTCCGTCAATTTCTCAGATGAACAATCCGGGACTTTCACCTTATTATTTATTTACCTTTTCTCTGATTGCCTGGCCATCGTTGGTGGTTACAGCGGAAACAGGAAAATGGCAGTACCTGCATCCGTTGGGAACCTGGCGTTGAATCGTGTCGTAGTTGTTCCATTACTGCCTAACTTGGATCGGAACGTCAGGCAGTTGACCGGTGGTGCTGGCTGGTGCTGGAAGACATGTCTTTACATTGTCCCTTCAATGTCGAATTAGTCGCCTGCGTATAGAGTGTGCCCCGTCTCCCGGCGGCTTCTGTCTTCGTGCACGTAAGTTTGCCCGGGGCAACTACTGTGTCCACTCTTCCATGGAATCTGTTAATTGACCCATGTTTAGCCGCCCGCATTCAGTTGGTGCCTGCTCCTGCTAAGTTCTCGTCGTTGTTAATTTTCTGGTATAATTTTACCGCCTCCTGTCTCTCCGTCCTCCTCCCCTTCCTCTTCTCTAATTCTAGTGATGAGGACTTGGTGGGGCCGATTGCGCATCGATTATGGTCTGCACTGTCCAACCGGCGTTCAGAACATCCTCGCGCGCGCTCTGCCCTCTCTAGTGCATTCCAGCTACTGGGAGTCCAAGGATGCTAGTTATTTCATCGGGTACCAGGTGGGTGGCCCCTTCTCCGCCCTGCCAACTTCGTTCGTTTCCGTAGTAAAAGTGGCGATTTCACCTTCCCTCGTCTCCTTCACACACACCACCTCTGGAGACTGGTTGATGCAGCCACTTGCCATCTTACTACGTTTCCCTGCGAAATTTACCTCATTTTCTGGCTCGGCTGTGCTGTTGTTGCTTTAGATAAAAATGGCGACATAATGGGTTGAAGCAAGGGAGATTGAAATGAACGTTTCTGACTTAATAGTCATCAGCAGCCAGCCTCAGGTGCTGCACAACCGGATGGTGGAACGGCTGGTTGATGACTGCTAGATAGCCAGATATGGCCATTCCAGTCTCCCTGGTCTTGGTCGGCAAAGTTTAGTCGGGAATGCCATTCTGGCTGTAGTATACTATTCGCTGTGCGGGCGCTGGTGGGGGAAGAGTGAGCCCCAAGGCAAAGCGGGACGAGTGATTCCTGTAACCTGTCGGTGAGCGCCCACCTACTATTATTAGTATTCTTGAACGTAACCGGAAAGACAACGAGCTCGTGTTGCAGTGGTTACAGCCTTGAACTTCTATTAAACGGGTCGTGAGTTCCATCCTTCCAATGAAATCAGTGGTCCATCCATCCTCCAATGATACATTGCAGAACCAAAGCCAAAGTCGCTCCGGTTTCCTAAAAAGGAGCGTTTTCTGACGCCTGGTTTTTCGCGAAGCAAAGAATCGGTTTTTCTGTTTCGGAAAGGCAGGTTCTGTGGATGGCCCAAATTCGCAATAATACTCGCGCCTACATGTCGCGAAAGTGGGTGGTTCTAGTCTGTGGCAATTGTTACTATTGGCGACCTATTTATGTATACTGCCCATAAAATCTATAGCGTGGTCCACATTCAATTTAACATTCTGTGGAGAGTGCGTGCCGTTTTCCTTATAGCGTAGAGTAATGTATGGTTTTCCTTAGACAAAATGCATGTAGCAAGTCGTTTTTAAACCCTGAATGCAAATGTAATTACAGATGAAGTCCAAAGTAATCGGCAATTGCAAAAGTTTTTTTTAAATCAAAGTTACCCTTTCTTCTGAGATCAATTTTAAGACGTACTTTTCTACCAACTGGGTACAAGAAAGGATATTTGTTTGCATGCTTTCTATAAATATATTTGAATTTATAATAGAATCGCAAATCAATGCGGACAGTGCATCTTATTTCAACAGCCATTTTTACAGTGACTGGTGACTGGAAAGAAGCTCGTCCTGGCGTGTCCGAAATATCTTTGAATTAGGTTCCACGGTTGATAATATTACAACCCTATTTAAGAAATCTCTTCTGAATGAGACGAGCGACGTAACATGTGGGAGGGCACGTTATTCTCATAAGAGTGGGTGTTCATTCTTCCCTAAAAAATCCGCCTTTCAAGCCTCTTCAATTCTGCGCCCTAAACCTCCACTAGCATCAACTAGTAGAACTTCAGCCTGAGGCTGATTATAGTACTCTTGTAGCGCACGTAACCTTACCTGCTTTGCAAAGGGCAGTTAATTAGATTTTCCAATTCCGGATTTCATCTGGGTTAAACGATTTCCGCTCTCATTGGTGCCATCCTCCTCCCGCGCGGTTTCAAAATGCGCGCGCGCACATGCGACCGTGGGCCACGAAGCCTAACAGTGTGGGGGATTGGTGAAATATCAGCTTCCCCCCCCCCCCAGCGTACTGACTGTCTTCCTTCTTAACACTTCTCTCAAACAAACCCTATCTGAGAAAAGGCCTGTTTGTGCATTACATGAGTCTAATAAATAAAAAAATACCCTTTGACTTGGCTCATAACTGCCCTCCACGCCCCCACCCCTCCATCTTCCCCGAAATAGGCCTCGGAACTGCCCCGAATACGGGATCGGTGTGATTAAAGGGGTTGTTTTGTGCAGTGAACAGAAGTAGTAAAATACAGTGTTTCACCATACACACGATACCGTAAAAGTTGATTTTCTGCACTCATATTTTATGCTTATCCGTAGTTTTGCAATCTCTTAGGCATCGCAGCGCAGTACGTACCCGGACCGTTCTTCTTGCGTAGGCTGCAGTTTAGCGCATTGGCGAATCCTGTTTTTTTGTTGACATGCGTGCCGTGCTTATTATTTCTTATCATGCCGATTGCTGTGTGTGGTAATGGCATAGTTCTTCGCAAATACGCCGGCATATTACGGGTGGTATGTAATACTATGTTTGGGGTCATTGGTGGTATAATCCAGCCCCACCGAACATAGCGAGCACCCGTGTGCCATCGCATTTCACGAGTCCCACCTATCGCACTCCTTTTTTGCAGCAGCCCATTCATATAGGCCGTTGAACTCTCGGGCTACCGGTGGCGAGTGAAGGATTACGATGACGTCATCCGTGTATCTTGCCGTCCACCGCTGCCCTCTCTTCTTTGTTCACCCAAGGTAGCAAAACCGTGTCAAGACGACTGTCCGTGGACTCGAGTGCACTGCTTGACAAAAATAAACAGCCCATGTACGCGCGTTGCAAATGGTCTGGCTCCCACATCATGTAGCTCGGATCTCACATGACCGAGAGTGTCATAAAGGCTATTTTCTCTCAGTTAGTGAAATAGCTATCCTAGACAAAGACTCTCACTTTATGGGGAGTATGCATGAAAAGAAGTAGACGCAATCGCTAAAACAAGAGCTTCATTCGCCTGAAGTGTCGGATTCATGGTCGAACCTAGCCTCAGAGACAGCATCAGATAATAGTCCATATATGATGCTCTCTCTCTCTCTCTCTCTCTCTCTCTCTCTCTCTCTCTCTCTCTCTCTCTCTCTCTCTCTCTCTCTCTCTCTCTCTCTCTCTCTCTCTCTCTCTCTCTCTCTCTCTCTCTCTCTCTCTCTCTCTCTCTCTCTCTCTCTTTCTCTCTGACGATGTGTTCAAGCACGACTCCGAACCTGCTCCAGCGATAGCGTTTACTTCTTCACAAATGCCTCGCGCATTTTAACCTGAATTCTGCAATTTTCTGGGCTTGACGCGCTGTGATTTGCCCGATGGTTGGAAACATTCGCCTTTCCAGGGCCTGCGCTTATACGCAGATTTAGGTTCTGCACAGGTGTCTCGATAATAACCTGTTGCTGAAATGTGTTTTATACAAACCCCCGAGAAGCATGCATGTCAGGGTTAGTTTATACTATGAGCCCTGCGCGTGGATCACACCCTCTGGTGTGGACTTTGGTCTACATGGGTCTTACTTTCATTCAGGGGCATGGTTTGGCTTACTTTTTGCCTTTCGTATTGATGAAAACAGAACATATAACCGATTCGGCCAATAATTGCACTGTTAGCCTGTTTGGTGCTATATAGCACGCAGTCAAATGCATCATGTCAGGCCACGTTTTGCAAAAGTGCTTTTTGCCGAAAAACATAATATTTCCGGTTTTTGAATTTTCCGAAACGTAGTTGTTTAAAGCAAATAAGATTTCCTTTGACTTCTTTAACAGGTTTTTCACGGGAGCAAACATTTCCAAACTGCCAAACGTTGACAGGCGGGTTGGTGGCTATTTAATTTCCATAGGAGTGTCAGCAAACCATTTCGTGTTTAGTAAGGGAAAATGCCTTCCTTTGGATTTATGTACGGCACTTGGCGATGATAGGGTTCGTTACTTCTCCTCTTGTCCCTTCAATATCAGTATTAAATTACGGGTTGCAGTTTATTAGCTCGCTAGCCTTTAAAGATGAGTTATCATAACTTGTAAAATGCAATAGCGCTTTAAAGCATTTACCGAAGAAGTGTTTGCACGGCGTTCTTTTTCACGAGGACGGTCGTTTGGACTAAATTTTAAGGAAAAAATGAACTTAAACAGCAAAATTAAGGATGAATTGCACATACTTTCTCTGATAATGTGCCTTTTACGAACGTGTTCTAATTTGCATTCTGCCGAAGCGCGTTTATGTGATTTGCGTTAATACGCGGAAATACTGAGAACAAACGTAACACTTGCATTCGTTGATTAACGTTCACCAATCGCTAACGGAATTCATTCGATCCGCTCTGCATTCAGGTTCACTCTCAAGCACCGCCAGCAGCCGCACAGCAGCTAGTTGTAGAATAAGTAAATTAATATTACCGGCAACGACGGGAAAATGCAATGGCCATTTCTGGCATATTAGCTGTCGTCAGCCGGTCATACGCAACCCCATGTGGTGCATCACCCGAGTACCGAATACGCTACCACTTGACCAGAAGTCCAACGCTCTAACCATTGAGCTGGCAATATTCATCTGCCTATTTTACACACACACAACAATTGTTAGTGTTGGGCTTCTGATCAACTGGTCGTGGGTTCGATCCTCGGGTGCTGCACCACCTGGGTTTGGATATGACTGGCTAACGATGGCTAATAAGCCATAAATGGCCATTCCAGTCTCCCTTGTCTTTGCTGGTGATATTCATCTGCTTTTATTGCTACCAGTCGTCCACATCGCCAATGCCAAACTGCCTTTTCGGTTGCTGGTTGGTAGTCAGGAATAAAGAGTTGTGCTACTCAATACCTACTCCGCCGCCACCGTGGTTTCCATAATCGATCTGTTCTCTCGTGAGTAAGGCTCTCCTGGGGACATCGGTTCCGTCAACAACTTACTAGCTCGCCTCGCCGATTAAGAGAGTTTGGTAGAACCGTTCTGAGGGAGCAGGGGTGAAAGAGATGACGCGCGGAGGGGAGTGGAGGGTTGTTGGTCATGCTAAACACGGAGCTTGTAATAGGTTCTTTTCTGCGCACAAGACCAGCTTCTTCAACCTGCTTTATCCTTTTATAGCTCGCCGAATGTATGGAATGCAGTCCTGGGGTTGGTTGGAATGCAGCCGTTTCAGAGTTTGGCACTGATGCCTCCACGGACGCCACGTCCACCGTTGGTTCCGGTCTGTCGGATCCCGGTCCCCTAGTGCGCCAGCACACCGCTCCACAGCTGGCAACCCACGACTCCCCCCTGCTCGGTGGTCTGCCCCGAACGTTTCGCAGTTCCATCACCAACCGTCTGCGTTTCATGTCTCGCCCAGCGGATCGTACCAAGGTGGGTATTTGTCAGTTTAATCATGGTTGATGTCACCTCTCTTACGGTCTAAGCGGCCTATTTTGCGAATGGTCTGCTCAAGAAATGCTCAGTTTGGAGCTACCGTCGTCGTTTATTTTTTGAAGTCAGAGGGTCTGTATGTGCAATCAAGATTGGCTCCATTGGCTTCCCAAAGTAAACAATCTCCGCGTGGGTGGCAAAGGTCACGAACAGGCAACCAACTATCAGGCCGAAATTGGTCGAAAGGCCGAAATCGAGGGAAGACACGACAGAGAGGGCGGGTAGATTGATGCAGTGCGATTTTGGAGTTATTTTGCCTTCATTCAGCCCATGATAGCTGTGACCGGAAACAGAAAAAGGCTCTTTTAGTTGCTCTATATAAGGGGTCTAACAGATGAGTCGTGAGCGCTTCATCGAACCAGAGTTAATCAACGCCTCGCCACCTCTCATTCCATCTTCTTGCTGATGAGCGATTTATCCAATGAACGCACGCCTGTCTGTTGAGTTCCAGCAGCAATTAAGCTTCGTAGGTGCCTAGAGCTGTGGATAGTTCCTGATTGCTTAATGGTCACTTGCCAGTCTAATAAGTTAGCCTCATCCCCAGGTGTTTTTTCGTCGTTTGGTCCTCAAGCAGGCTCCTCCGCAGATGCGTTAAACCAAAACGGCACCAGCTCTAGCCAAATAGCATGCGTCTACCAGTCAGGCTGGAGGCCCCCTGCTTACTGTGGCCTTTATGGCACTGTCACTGATATGAGTTCACAGCTGCACCCCCCCTCCCTCTATGGAAGCCTGGT
Organism: Schistocephalus solidus; assembly: GCA_017591395.1. Lineage (NCBI taxonomy): Eukaryota > Metazoa > Platyhelminthes > Cestoda > Diphyllobothriidea > Diphyllobothriidae > Schistocephalus > Schistocephalus solidus. The sequence continues at coordinate 73,009 of WEDG01000333.1, read as the reverse complement.
ACGTTCTGCGGGGATCGGGTCATGTGTGGATCGCGTTGATGAGCCGGTTCAGCTTTGTCAGCCACTGTGCCCTCCCCCCCCCCCCCTTCCCTACGGTCTGCTTACTTTGGAAGGGAGGAAGGTGTGAGTGCGCTGGATGCTACGCCATTTCGTCCCAATATAAACTGATTTTCGTGCAATTCACCACTGGGTGGGGCATGCAGTGGATGCAGTCTTTTGTGATGGTCAAACTGTCATAATTTTGTCGTCTATCTCACGCCAGCTCAATCGTTTATATTTTGTTTGCCTTTCTCTCCATATGTTCCTCCTTCTGTCGACGGAATTTGCACGCGGGGTTTACTTCCCTGTCTTCCAAGTGATTTTGAGGGTTGGAGCGGAGTCTTTTAAGTGGGTCTACGGCGCGTCGTAGGAAAGCTGTGAATTACTCGTGCTGTGGGGGCCCTTGGTGGATGGACGCTAACCGATCGGTTGTAGGACTCACTTGTCCCATTCTGCCTTGGGACTCGCTGTCGCAACCAGCACCATAACAAGCCCATGGCCCACTGGTTAGAGTTTTCGACTTCTAATCAATATGTCAAGATTCGAGCCCTGGGTAGTACACCGCTTGTGGCTGGATAAGTCTGTCTGATGACGACTGTTAAGGCAGAAATGGTCATTGTGGTATCCTTTTTTGTTGTAAATGTCATTCTGCCTTCTATGTGACTACTTAACCTTAACACTATGTGACTACTTAACCTTAACAATATCAGTGTACAACGTAAACCTGCCTGCATTCACTTGACTGTTACTTCTTTAATTTGCTTCTTATTCTTGCTACTTTTATGTAACAAATAGGGATTTCAAAGGCGTAAGCCTATTTTCCTCAAATACACTGAACTGAACTGAACCCTTTTTTCGCCTCTGAATTCTTATTGGCTTAATCTTTTCTCCTGCTCTATCTGTGCATATGTGTGGATATATTTAGACCTTCTGCCTTTCCAACGCCATGGTGAGTTATGTACGTACGCGTGTATATGCGTGATTTGGAAGTTGTTCCCCATTTTATTCAACTCTCTGTTCTACTCGTTCCTAAGCTTTTCATTGTGCGCTTTCGTTGTTTATGTTTTCTCATTCTTGCCCTGCCAGGGTTGGAATTGCACTTGGTGGAGAGAGTCGACCGCTGTAGGATCCAGTTTGTTTAGTCGCCGCAGGTAGAACTTTTAATGCCTAAAAGTCACGGACTAATGAGGTTATTTACCTAACAATAAAGCACGGGAAAGTGATTTGCTGTTTTCGGCTTTTCTGCGTCATGGCGAATAATCTCGTGCCCCACCGCTAAGCTCTGATTGGTGAGTACATCAGGTCACTTGACAGTTATGTTCAATCGATAGAAGCGACGAGGTGAATTCCGGGAGGCCTTTAAAAAGAAGGCAACGCAGTGGCTAGAACAGGAATTTTTAGCTGGTCTTCATTCACACGCTCCCTTGCTTCAGACAGTCTCAGCAGAGGATTTGAGACAAGAGGTCATTGCGCTTGTTGATTGGCTATTCAGTGTTGTAATGAACTGCGCTCGCAACTGACTTCCGCTTCTACCAGGCGGTAGTAGTTTTCCCTGCGTATTCGTTATCGTTCGAAGCTGCATGCAAGTCATGCGATCGATGTTCTCACCATCTACCTCTCCCCCGACAGAATTGGTAAAACATCTCAACAGGTCAATCGTAGCCTTGTATACTGTAGTGCAGTGGAGAAAATCCTGACCGTCGCAGATGTGCACTAACGAGTTTCGGGTATTTTTGGGGAACTTTAGCATCTCTTGTTGCTGCACGCTGTACAGGCGCTTTGGGTTTTATTGATGTTTAGAGTCTCCGTGCTCGGTAACACTCCGGAGCATAAGAAACCAGACTTCAATAATTTATTTTCCGAGAAAATTAGTGCGCGAGCCCAGAGTAAATCCTTCGAAACAAACCTCTACAAACTCGAACATTTTTCGGTAAGGAATGGAATTAGCTCCCTTACGATGGCACTCTTTCTTTCTGCTCTACCTCTCAACTGCCTTTGCCAGGCCAGCCAGGTTTTAAAAGTGACCACTGGTCCTGTCATTCTCCGCATAGTAGCCGGATAATTTTCTCAACAATACCTCCGCCCTACCCTCCAGAATTTCTTGTTATCCTCAATGCTTACCTTTTCTTCCGCTAGAAGGCTCTTTTTATCTGGATGTAAGCCCCTTTCGCTTTGAGTTTCTCATTTGTTTCTGTGTGTGTGTGTGTGTGTGCTTTTTACAGACCACAAATCCCAACCACCGCGCCAACGATGTCATCGTCCTCGAGGGTCAACCTCAAACCATTACTGCTCGGTTCGCATTCGGCTCGCTGGATCTGTCCTCACTAACCAATGACAAGGTAACAGGCAGTGTCAAACGTGTTCCCCCTCCTCTCTCTCTTTCTCTCCTCCTTTTTTCTGTTCATCCCTAACTCACCCAGCTTTCAGAACATGCAAGGTTATACAAAACGCAACAAGGCAGGATGTTTACCTTGTAATTCGACCGTTCTTTGGCCCCTGCTGATGACGCGCTGTGGGTCAGGGCTCTGCATAAGTGTCACTGAGGTTTTTGCATCTGTTTTGTAATGCATGATCGGATTCCCACGGCTGGATCGCTTTCAGCTTGCGGCTACACTGACTACCAGCATAGCCCTAAAACGTGACAGACGCGATTATGCTCCAGACGGCGAAAATGCGTTTCCGCCAGGAGTTGGTCTTTTGATGTTAGCGCAAGCTAGCCTCCAAGTATTTGCTTACTTTGGCTTGCATATTTGCATGCACAGTGAGTAAAGGCAATTACATGGACAACAGCTAACTGTTTACATGTATTTAGCTGCTCCTTCGCGTGCATAGCTTGACTGTGCATTTAAATCATCGGTTTGCTTGAAACGCCCATATTTAGGCCTCTGTGAATGCGTTCGGTAGCCTCAGATACGCCTCGAATGTAAGCAACTGTATTCCACAGACTACCTACTCTCTCATCATTTGCAGCCATTTCTTCTGTCTTCCGATTTATTTGCCGTCTGGTAATTAAGTCACTGTGCAGTCTTACTGAACAGCTCAACCCACAGCACAACTGGTAAACTCAGGAGGAGAAGATGCGATCGCTAGAACAAGACGTTTATTGGGCAAGAACGTAATATGCGACACGTCTCAGGGAACAAGAGGTAGTTCAACGTGTAATACGCGATCGTACTACATTCCAACGCAACCCTTACTCTATCCGTAGTGCTCGTAAGGGTTAGAATTCGTCTCGGGATTAGTAGGAAATCACAATATTTCTTTGGCGGTAGGAAAACCAAAGTAGCAGGTCAAATGGCAACTTTCTAGAAGCAACTATTTGGACACCACGGGAGATTCAAAACGCATCCGTTTTACTTTGATAATGAAAGATCGCGCACAGACCGCGCCTTATTCTTACTGCCGTCAAGAGTTCGAGTAAAAGTGGGCCAGATCAGTTAGGAATGAGAGTGCGCATATTGGTTTTGCGTGAGGTAAAGCCACCAAATCTCGTAATCCGCAGACTTGTCGGTGCAAAAAATAGTGTGCGACTCTACTAATCCGGCGAAGAATACTTACTCTAATAAAAAAATTGGAAAATGTTAGGATTAGATTGGTGCTCTATTTTTCTTCATTTAGTCCCATCCATAAAAATCATATTACCACCATTCCCGCAGCACTCGCTGACCTATCCTTTGTTCCCAGAGTCAATTCACATATTACGTTCTTGCCGTTTATTGGTTTGACGTTTCGGATTCTCACTTGAACCCAACTAGCAATCGACTTTCTCTCGACATTTGCGGATGAAATTCCGTGGACGTGCATTTTCTAGTCTACTCACGAGGTTCACGTCCCCAGAAACTATGTACGGAACCCTCCCATATAAATCTATACTACCAGTAGTACTACTTGTTTAAAGGATGGTCGTTACAGGATTATTTTGCAAAATTTTACCCTCTTTGATTTAATTTTTCATTACTATTTCTAAGCCATCCCTACAACGTCGTTCCTGGGCCAGTCAACTTCAAGGTCTGTTCTTTATAATCCGTGAAATGATTAACTTAATATTCGTATGCCAGAAACCTCGCAGAGAACGCGGAATCAACCCATCACGTTTGATTCATCCAGCAGCGGAAGCGTCAGCGAACCACGTATCTGGAATTTAGCCAGTAGCTGTGAAGGTTCTATGACGAAGTCTTTGTCATAAAAAGTTAAACGCAAGAGGAGCCCACGCACGATCCTTTGTTTCGAACCCCCGGGAGGGTCTGAATCTGGCGCTCGAGCAACCTTATACCGGTCCGCAAAATGACCAATCAGACAGCAGCAAAATTACTAAAGCAATGGGCACCCAAAACGGGCACAATTACGGGCTGATTTGTCTTTCTTCATCCAGATTGCTCCCGACTAAGGCCTACGGCTAAGTCGCCCACTCCTTTGCAGAGGACCTGCTACCGGCTGACTGACCCAAAACGGCAGCTGCTCCTTGCTCCTCCCAAATCGCTGTCTGTCCAGCCCGTTTATGTTGAATCTGACAAGGTCTTGTGAGAAAGGGGCGTTGTATACCCTAATACATGTAGAAACCAGCTTTTTATGTGAGCTTGTTTAGTAATAGGCTAACTAATCACAACTGATCTGGCGATCAAACGCGTGCTTTCGATAACTTCTCGTCGGGCCGGTACAGTTAAAAGCACCGTAAGAACGTGGTACAAGTTTAAAAACCTGCAATCAATAATGTTCGTCTGTCCGTACAAGTGTATTGTGTAAGATGTGTGAAGAGGGGAAGGCTGGTAAGGATAGGTCGCCAGCTCAGACCACCTCCGTGTACAGGTACTGATTAACTTGCTCCTGTGGAGCTAGTTATATTGGTCGCACGAGTCGACACCTATCCAAAAGAATAAGGGAACACCTAAACAGCGCTATTCTTGCAAGCATTGTTGACTCCGGTCATAGTTTGTATCCTAACTAAGCTTTCCGTGTGATTTATAAGGTCCCATCGAACTACTTCAAGGCCCTGTGCCTGCGTCTTCTAGCACCAGCAGAAGTGGCTGCCATCAAGTTGAGGAAGCCGGTCATGTCAGCACAGAAGAACCTCTTAGAAACTCCGCGCTTCGCATGGCCAACGATCGATTACCTGCATACAATCCCCAGTGCCATCTGTTTCCTCTCCCCCCTCAGAACCGCTCAAATGAACTCACACTGCCGCCTAACAATTTGCTTGTTATCATCCTTCCCCTCTTCGCACATCTTACCCCCTACACTTTTATGGACAGATGAACGTTATTGATTGCACGTTTGTAACTTGTACCACGTTCCCACGTCGCATATAACTGGGCTGACGAGAAGTTATCCAAAGCACGCGTTTGCTTGCCAAATGGTCTTCTGTATCCTTTAATGAGAATTTTCGCCTAGCTAGCCAGATTCGAGGCTGAATTCGGGTTACTCGCTCCTAGTCCGTCTTATTTTATTTCTTTAACGCTTTATGTTCTCCTAACCTTCACATCAAGCTTTCTGTGTTAGTCAGTGTGGATGCTGGCCTTTGCGTCCTTTTGTTAACCTTTTTGCTCCTGCCTTCTCCCGCTCCCAGGTAGAAGTCTTTACCCGTCCGCAGTCGCTTGGCAGCTCCACCAGCTGGACGAGTCTAGGCTGTGAAAACACGGACACCAACGGCCGTCTCACCTTCACCATCCCCGAAGATCGGCGTCTGGGTGTAGGCATGCACCGCCTGCGTCTGATCGCCGCCTCTGATGCGGAGCATCCTCTCGAACTGACGGTTGCGATCGTGCCACCCGGCGCAGATGTCGTCATAAGCAGCATCGACGGCAGTTTCGCGGCCAGTTTGTCCATCATGGGCAAGGTGAGTACTGTCAGTCTTCTCGTTCCTTCTCCTGCAATGAATTTCGCTCAGACTACATTGAACTGGCCGGCTCATGGCACGCGTTTATCTGGCGGTCACGAGTCCTGGTGAGCTTATGACTGCTGCGTATGATGTCAATCCTTACACACCAGCCTTCACGCTGCGTACGCCAATCACCTCGTTCTTTGGTTGACGGGTGCATGAGACATGGACGATTGATTTCGATTCTAAGCATTCGTCCCTCCCTTCCACCGCACACTAGCATATTCCTCACTGTAACAGATCTGGCATGTACTTGATTCTATCATGGTGCGCCAAGCTTCGTGGCTTTGAAGGTTGCCAACTTACGGGTTAGCTCGATCCTTCTCACGCAGCAGTGCTTCCTTCTTAATGTGGCCTTTACGGCAATCTCGCTTTAGTAAGTTCCAAGCTGCCCGTTTAGGAGCTCTGGTACACGCTCAGGGCATTAGATCTTGTGCAGCACGCGGCTGTTTATCTTTGTTAAATACTCTGCCCACATGCACCTCCAGTCGTCTCGAGACTGTCTTGCCATCGGAGCGTGGTTCGGGGGAGGAGAAAGTGCAATAGATGTTTCGCAAGTCTGTCCCACTTTAAAGTAATTCACCCGCTGTACACGCGGTGGATGTGGTAGATTGCGCCACTCGAAACCTCCTTTGAAATTATTCACACTGGCTACTTCATTTTTTTAGAACACTGGCTTCTGCACGCAATCGAAATTGGCGTGGGCTGCATGGGTGCATGCGCGGATGATTTTCACAAGTACTGTACACAGATCCTATGTTTTTGGTTACTGCTTTTCATGTAATTTCTAGTGTCGGCTCCAGTTTATAGGTGTCACCCGGTCTCGTTTGACCTACTTCAAATAGCCTACTCCGTAAACGTGTTGTGTCTCGTTCTCTCTCTCTCTCTTTCTCGGATTTTTTATAATACTACCTGGTCCTGATGGTATAGAATACCGTTTCTGACATGTCTGCTTGACAGTTTTGAGTCGGCGGCGGTGGCAGCCACTCTCTCTTTTGGCAGACTGACACCCTCTGCCCTGCCAGCTGATTTCTGGTCGCGCATTGTGTTGGCTGAAACAATAATTGTTGGTTGTAGAGGGTTCTGACTGCATACTGACTCGGACTCTAGTCCGACAAGCCGAAAGTAAGCGCATTCTGAGACGATGCGGTAAGGATGCCTTGTATGGCCGCCTAACCAGAACACGGGAATAGTAACGCTGTGCCCAGTTAACATAGATGACCTTGAGCTTAATTTCGGAAGGCTTAAAAATGCCCGGGGCTTAACTAAACTGCCAGCTGAATTTTAACCCTAACCCAGTTAACACGAACCGAAACCTTAACCCTTAACATGCGACCTAACTGTAAACTTAGCGCTATCCCTCATCTTCATCCTAAACCTAAGTTCCCCGGAATTGGGTGCAAAGCTACATGCATTGCGGGTCGTTCCTATTTCCCGTCGCCTGGTACGGCGGCCATAATCATATTTCGGGATTTCGTAAGCGTCTTCACTTCGTCCTCTGTTTTATGCTGAGTATATTTCGTAGACAACTGTACTTTACCTGGCTGAGATTTTCGCCCTCTGTCATTTCTATCTTGATGTTCGCCGTTTCTTCGTCAGGTCCGCTTCTAGCCGTCTTTCTTAGATATTTTCTCCGACCCGTTTCCTTCCAAAGTCCCTAGAAGTAGTGTTTTCGTGATTCTATGATGCGGGGCCTTGCTTCATGCACAATATGTATGCAGACGAGGCAATAGTTGTCAGTCTCATAATTTAACTTTCTGGGTTTCGGAGAGTTTCCCGTAGTGGGCAAGCGTATCTCAACATCCAATGACCTGTTGTATCCATGGTCATGAGCCGAGCTTTTTGTACGTCGGTGGTGATCTCCTTTTCATCTGTGAACGCAATCAAGATAGGGACCACATGTTTAATAGTCTGAACTATTGACCCAAATTTGTCAAGACGAAGTATCTATTCGCAATCCTGAGCAAATGGTACGGGAATGGGATTATTTTTTGCTTGTTGTGACTGCTTAACTAATCACCCTCACTGTTGTGGTTAGGATCTCACTCGATCCCATTCTGCACGCCCGCCAGCTTGCTACTGGAGATAAACGAACGTTGTCATAGGAAACATGCCACATATAATACACAGGTATATTGCTGAGGGTGAATCTGGCATGACGCAGACAGTTGTTTCATGGGTGTAACTGATCATCAGTAACGTCATATACCTTGTGTTGTAAGGTATATTCAGAAGTCAAGTAACCGCGTGATACTCAATGATTTGATAAGGGTTTCACTCGATCCCATTCTGGCGTACTGATGATCAGTAACAACTGTGAAACAGCTGCCTGCGTCTTGCTTTATGCACCGTTAGCAGTATGCCTAACTAATGTTGCTTCGAAATTATTTGATGATTAATCTTGGAAGTTAATAAAAAACGAAGGATTTCACTTCTAATTTCAAGAAGTAGATGGTAATTGGAGATGACAACAACAACAACTCAATCTTTGAATGTTCTTCAGTTGTAAAGGACGGAGTATCCGATTGACTTTTTTGAAACAGATTGCTGGGTGATCTTCGTTTCGCATATGGAGATATTGCAAAAACTTATGCATGACGGCGCATATTACGCTTTGCGATGATCAGTACTGCCACCCCATGTTAATTTAAAACTAGCTACCGTTTGAAAAGTTAGTAGCGTGTTAATTGTTTAAATAATCCTTCCATGTTAACAGGACCCTAAAGTTCGACCAGGCAGTGTGGACATTATGCGGCATTGGCAGGCCCTGGGTTATCTCCTTATCTACACATCTGCCCGGCCGGACATGCAGCACAAACAGGTCTCCATTTGGCTAGCCCAGCACAACTTTCCTATCGGGCTCTGTTTCTTTGTGGATGGCATCTTCACGGACCCGCTGCGCCAAAAGAGCCTTCTTCTTACCGCCCTTGTTCAGCAGGTGTGCTTGTCTCTTCTAATAAAGAGGTTGTCTTCTTACGCTGATATGTTGTTAACACTTTTCAGGAATACTTTTACTGTGTCAATGCGACAGCCTGGAGGAGCTCTGCCCTTCACTCTCCATGGCAATCCATAGATGCCCATTTGTGTCCTATAAACCATAGATATACGTGAGTGCCAATTTCACAAGATGTTTCGTATCTGTGACCACGGCCGACTGGGCACAAGCCCGTGAATCAAATGATAAGGCTTTTGAATTGAAAATGCTAGTTCTATTGACCCGCTTCAACTTTCTGATCTCTCTGCCTGGAGTCAGCGTATGGCCGACTGCTCATGGCAGTTAAGCAAGAAACGATCATCGGAATCTCCCTTGTCTTTCTTGATTACAAAATTTAACTAGGTTGGCGTGTGTAAGCTTGTCTCAATGGTCCGTTGTTGCGTATATATGTTAACGGAACGTTATATCTAAAACTGCACTTCCTAAAATTTATTTTGACTCGACTTTTCGTATCTCCTGAAGGCTCATCTTCATGTCCACTGTGCCTACGGGTCCAGTAAAGATGTCCCACTTTACCGATCACTTGGCCTGCAACCTAACCAAATCTTCGCTATTGGCAAGATCTCCCGACGTCAGGCTCTAGAGGCCACTGTGAGTACCGTCTGCCTTTTACTATGCTTTCTAAAATTCTGGCGAATACCTGATGGAATTGGACTTTAGACGTTTCGCTCCAGAAGGGAGCCCTGTTGAGTGTTCAGCCGCCGTTATGTTGTCAGATAACGTTAACTTTCTGATAAGTTTGTAACGGATTGTCGAATATTATTGACTCTCCCGCCACAATAATCGGAATTCAGTTCTGGTTTGAAGGTAAAGGGGAAAAACGCCAGTAGGAGCCGTGCATTCTGTACTGAAACTCAGTGGTGATTAGATTCTCCGACGTTCTGGGCCTGCACGCCTCTGTCTGCTCTGGTGATGTGGAAATAAATAAATAAGTGTCAGCTTGGCGATTTGATTGGATGGTTGCGGAATTTGTGCGTGGCTGTAATTGGGCCGTCCTCGAGGCCACATGTATGCGCGTCCAAGTTTTCCGAGTGCTTGTGGTCACATGATACCTAGAGTGGCAGGTGTCAGAAGCGGAAGACTTATAAAGGTCCAACTACGCTTGTTTAAGCATGACGCAGTAGGTGATATAAGTCCGCCCACTCTTAGTCCCAAGACACTGCCTTTTGCTCCTTCTATGCATGTACGTGTGCTGCGGTGTGGTCTTCGAAAATCACCCTTGATTTGCGCGAACTCCCTCACACACAGCTGGCATTAAGACGACAGGCTCGTATCAGTTTTGAGTAACCAACTGCCCAGTTCTGAAGGCATGGGTTTCTTTGCGTGGTGGCTCTGATCGAGAGCTATCGACTGCAACAATGGCCACCTCATTGGAAATTGATGCCGATCTCACGCCAACCCCATACGCCCTTGCATATTAATGTTAGTATTCTGAAAGTGTGAATTATAGCGTCTGCCAACAAGTTGATCTTACTAAGTTTCCTGCTCTTAAGTGGCTGTGTAAAGCCGCCGCGTGTAAAATAATGTGGATAACTGCAACCTGCAGAGACCTCTATGCGGTCGTACTATGCTCGTAGAGGCTCTTTTGCATATAGGATCTGGGATATCTTACTGGATGGCGGTGGATAGTAATGTTTTCCTGTGGTTTGAGTAGAGCACCACCATGATCAGGTTCGAACCCAATTAACACGGAAAATGGGCAGACAACCGAATGAGAGGTGTAGAATCTGGAATGGCTTTTTCGAACAGCAGTGGCCACTGTTGAGGCCAAAGTCCCTGCTGATTGTGTGGCTTCAAGCCACAGAATGAGGTCATAGTTTTAACCGTTTTATACGCTGGAGCTAGGTTGAGTTTGACTGTGTCGAGCGACCTTCGTTGCATTAGTCGTGGGTTCGTGTACTAGACTGGTATGTGCCGCATTAGCCGAGGGTTTGCCTTTCTGCGACTTTCTTTGAGGATGGGCCTACGAGAGAATCCGAAACTTCCAGCTAATAAAGCTCTTGTTACGTTAACCTAAACCGTAGTCCAAATCTTAACCCTAATCCTACAACTTGCACAAACGCTTACTGTAACCCGAAAGTTACCCCTTTATCACCTTACCGCTAGCCTTATACTTTACCTTTAGGTTAAGCCTAACCCTAACCATGAACCTAACCCCTATGTTCCTTAAATTTGGCACAAAGACATCTGCATTGCGAGCGGTGGCTGTTTAAGGGGTTCATATAAGTCATGCTCGCCTTATGGCCATGTGTAGGAGACACCGAGATTGAAGATCCACCTCGTGACTCAGTAGTCTTCACCGCTAACGTCTAAGAGCTGTTCACTTCCACAGCCCTCACGGTAGCCATTAGTTCCGACTATCCGCATTGGCATTCCCACTCCGTAGGATCGGAGCCGGGTTTGGCGGCACGCTTAAGGGGGGTTTCGGTCGCGCCGGCTATCTGTGTCCTCTCCCACCGTGTCCATGTGGGGGGTGGAGGATGGAGTGCGATAGATACAGTGCAATTCTACTGCCACTTTAACCTAAGTCACAAACAAGTCACTGTCCCTGCACACGTTGGACCTCATCAAAATCGACGATCGAGTTGTCAGGAACATCTGTCAAGCTTGAAGATCCAGTTCGCCACTCAGTGGTCTTCGCCGATCTGGTTTGAGAACTGTTAATGTTTACATCCCTCTCGGTAGCCATCAATTTCCCTTAATCAGCCTTAAACTCTCTCACTCTCTGCCCCGAGACTACCAGATGTCCTGAACGTACGTACCCCATTTTCGTCACATCAACAGGCTATTCGTGGGGGGCTACGCAGCCCACTTGCAGGACCTGTTGGAGAATGCTTCGCTCTGCAAGCCTGCTGTTGGTCCTATCAGCTCGGCCGTCTACCGCTTCACCCTCGACGCGCCCTCGTCGGCCGATGCCCGCACCGCCGTCCGTTACCCCGTCTTCTTTGACCTGCCCAACGACCCAGTCGCGCCTGAATAGTCGCCACGAACGCAATACTCTACTTCCTATTTTTCTGTCTGCAGAGTGATCGGTCCACTGATGCCACCGCGCGGACCGATTATTTTTCTCTACTCCTCACCCTCTCACACCTACATGTGCATGCACAGACACTTTTTCAAAGGCGTGCGTACATGCATGTTTGCTCGCTGCATCAGCCGAAACTTCTGTTATCGGAGGTCAAGCACAAGTCACTGTCACTAATGTCATTTGCTTTCTTTCCCATCCCCCACCCAAGAGTCTGTTTTCTTATAGTCTCCCTCTTTCTTCTCCCATTTCCGTCGAGATTCACTATACAGATATATTTTATATGTTGTAATAATTGCAGCCTTGCATTATTAAAGGCATAGTCTGCCCTCTCCTGTCGATACCATTGAGTAAACGTGTTTCCTGTCTGATGTTTACGCTCCCACTCGATGTCGCCACGTGCGACAACTTATCGAAAAATGAAGGGGATATGATCGCTGGAATAAGAGCTTTATTAGTCTGCAGTTTCGGATTCTCACTCGAATCCACCATCATAGACAAAATCAGATAAGGGTGGGGGATTGCACCTGCCGCACCTCTGCTGGCAAACTTATCGATTTATATGAACCCTTTTCCCCATCTGCGGGGCCGACAAACCCTCCCCCAGATATTCTGACCTTGTAGCAGGGTGGAGGTAGCCCCTTTTCAGTGTAGCAGCACCGATGGACGTCTGGTTGTGTGGCCTGGTATGTGCTCTTAATTTTGTGGTGGGTGGTTCGGACTATCTCATCTGAGGCAACGTCTATAAATTCAACTGAAGGCATCGTTCTCAAGTAGTGGGAACGTTGGGGAGGACGGGGAGGGGTAGGTAACCATCTCGTCTTCCACGCGCGTAGCCCTCTATCTGCGATCGAACGTGCGTCCAGTAGGCGGAAGTGTGCAGCAGATTCATGGAACAGCCTTATTGGCTAGAAAGAAGTCAATGGTTAACGCCTGCCCTGCTGGACTTCTGTGCGTTTTGTGTTAAAGGGCAATAGGTGTTTGGCTGCGAGCTGACGCGCGCCCCCGAACTTTTTAAGTGATCTGGAGCGTTGTGGGGGGGGCCAGCGTGCTTACTCATTGACCACTGATCCGTGGCATGGTATTCCCCCACGCTGTCCTACATCGAGTTGTCAAATGCTGACGCAGGCTGTTGGTAAATGAACGCTGGTTGACAACAGGTGAGGTTAGGAGCCAAGATCTGCTACTATCTGTCCCGTCTGTGTAAACACTCGGTTCAAACCAGCTTTACCAATAAAGGGATAAGCGCTAGTATTCAACCCGACGCCCATGGTTTTTGGCGTCAGCTGTGACCGACAGCCAAACCTTGTTAGGCAAGCACTACTGTCATATTTAAATTAGCCGTATAACGGCGACTATGTAATGGGTTAAGATTGTTCAACCTTTCGTACTACCTACCTTTCTACTGCTAGATCAACAGCAGAATATGCATGGAGGTATAGTAATGTTGATACCTACGCGTGACTGCGTTTGTTTAGAAAAAGCAGGAAGGCAGCCATTCCTTTGAAAGATGGACACTCGTATGCTGTGATCCGAACAAGCCAACCGAGGCTTATCGCATTTGAAAAATACTACCTCAGTTTTGCCTACTCCCGAATAAAACCGCCGTCACATTACCAATCCAAGAAGACTGAGGAGTTAGGCTAGAAAAGAGCGTGAATTCCTTTAAGTGCAAACTGGACGCGCATCAAGCATCTCAGTTCCATTCCCGTTGCATGTAATTATACTACTCTCAATAAGACAGTAGTCCTTTAAGTGTATTATGTTACACTCGTCAACGGCTGCTTATCCCATGGCATTATGCAATCAATTTCTTTTCAAGTTTCCTTAGTTATCGATGCTTTCTTAGCCACTCTGTAAGCAGTAGAGAGTTCAAAGGCTTTCTCCTATCTTTCCATTAATTAAGCTGAACTCCGACCACCCGGTAGTAAGGTAATTCGCACTGCATAATACGCGGAAACCTCCAACGTAAGTCTACCGCAATTGCCAATCAGTGCACTAGAAGAGGCATAACAACGCTCTGACTGAACGGTCTTTACGGATGGTGCGGTAAAGGCAACAATTTGAGATGGAGGCTTCGAGCGTGCAAATTCTTACCGGACAACCTATAGGCCCCAGTGTTGTGAAAAGATTCAGCGTTGCGCGGTTTTCTGTTTTGCCTCCTATCAGCGTACCTTGTGAGGTGTCACGATTACACTTCGAGATGTGACCTAAATCCTTACTGATAGTTTTGCTACGTGTGGATACGAAAGGTATATCAGTCCGACGAAAAGGACTATGGCCGAGCATATGCCAATTCATTTAAATCACAACCCCTGAACAGAAGCACTGGCTGCAACAATGGGAGAGCACTCGCTGAACTACCGGCAGTCCAGGTCACTGACGTGTAGATGAAAATGAGCAAGAGCCTGCCAAACGTCGGAGGCTTGCAGGCACAAGAAGTTGACAACTCGACGATTCCAGGGGGATTTGGTGTTATACCAATATGACACAAAGCCCCGGATTAATCTAAATGGCATGAAAAAGCACTGTAAGACGATGCCAAAGGAATTCTTTTAAAGGCCAGCGTGTTCTTCTGGCTGGGTGGACGCTGTCTTTACCTGAATGAAGCCACGAAGGATGATGCGGGATCTTCATAAATCTGGGTTGTCTGGCAACTCCATTCCTTCTCTCCGACATAAACTGTTCTTCTCTGTCTCTTCCCGTCTTGGAAGGCATCATATGTGGGGAAAATGCTCTACCCTATCCGAATGTTTTTAGTTTTCCAGTTAGCAAAACTGTCTAACAAGATATGAAGGCGATTTCATGTAACTCTCACCGCCAGGGGACCTCATTGAAAGTTGGTGGACCTCATCACTGTGCAGAACTGTCACGTCGTTTAAACGATCGCCTCCCTCCCAACGAATGACCGAGTCATGTTGGTAAACTTTTCGCCTTATATGTGGCCATAGAACCTAAGGAATGCCTGGCAGGGTACTTAGGTTAGTGGAATTCAGGAGAATCTAACTTGTAAATTGCGTGACAACGAACCTGAAGATAATTCCAGTTCTGCGGTCATGCTGCTCAGTATTAACGACGTCTAACCTCGTGGGAGTGTGAGGAATAGGTTATCTATTTAAAAATCTCTCTAATACGGCATTCTGCCGAAAGATGTCCACGCACGTGTTGCCTTCACTCAAGAGGCGCCGAGGTTTTGACACTGTCACATGAACAATGTGTCTGGTATCGTGTGGAGCAATATGAAGTTCCAATCTCCAAAAAGGAAAAGGAAAAAAGATCAATAGTAATGACATAACAGCGTTTTGTTTTAGTATTTTAAAATATTCCCGTTAAATAGGTGAAAAAAATTCTTAATAGGAAGTCAACAGCAAGTCGTATGCTCGTGACCAACGCCTGTATTCTCACTTTTACAGGCGTATTTGACTCCTGTGTGTATATGGCTTGTATACAAGGATCGAGCGACCCGTCTGTAACATGCTTGACCGGTGAAATATAAATATCAGTCTTCAGGAAAGTGACAAAGACCACACAGCTTTTAACGTTTTTTTCAGAAACCACCCGAGAACTCACAAGGGAAGCTGCGTGAGAACACCCTTCAAACGAAACCCGACCCAATGCAGCTACATATAAGAAAAAACACGTGGGTCCATATTTCGACGCGATCAGTTTATATGGAACGGCTATCCGAACACATTCATAAGCCGTGGCCTAAGTATCCGCGCATATCCCGCATATTATGGCATGTGCTGCTATACATCAAGCACGTGTCAGAAGCGACCGAGCGCAGTGCTGCAGAACTAGATGTTGGAATTGCCCACCGGCCCACAGCTACTATGCGCAGCGAGGTCATGAAAATCAAGGAACACTTAAACTCCAGTGCGCGATTGGACGTGGTGTATCGCATGCCTTGGGAGTATAAGATCGAATATGGCAATCTGGCTTCCCTTTCGGAACCGAAGTACACGGCCTACTTTACGCGCATAGTAATTTGAATCAGTTCTACGTAACGAAGCACGCTGCGTGTGTTTAAGCATCGAATAGCTTTCAATCCCCTAACAGGTACTTTGCACAACTGTAATCAAGCCCGATCGGGTGGTCTCGAGCTGCGCCTTTTCACGCGTGATGATCCAGCCCAGCAAATCTGACCAGCTCGACCCATTGCCTCCTCCAGCGATGGAGACCGAATATCAAAGGTTGAAGAACCACGTCCATGTCTTCATGGCCTGTGTCGAGCCAGGTTTTGAGTTGAGACCTCCGGGTGGGAACCGTTGAAGGTACCTCTACACTGCACGGACAACGAAGAATGTGAAAAAACCACCGCGTCGTCCTTAGTGATTGGCTTGGTATAGCCTCGCGATGTTTTCGCAGCGCAAGCGGACTGTCTCATTCGAGATGGGGGCGTCCATCAGACAACTGTTACTCATCTACCAGTTCTGCAGCCAGCATTTGCAACGGTATAGCAGAATTGGGCGGACAGATGCAGTGGACAGTGCAGGTGGACCTTCGCCGAGATGAAGATGCCGCGTCGGATCCATAGACACTCGGTGAATAGCCTGAGTGCAGAACCGATTTGCGAGGCAATTCTGTCTTTCCTCTGTCCATTTCACAGCATTCTCGCTATTAATTATGTGAAACCGTGTCCCTGTTCATACTGGCAATCATCAATCTCAAGACCTATCTTCTCCTGATCAGGGATGTAACTCGAAACCACTTTAGTCTTCCCAGGCTTCATTGATAAATCGACGGAATTCACTACTTTGTCAATCACAGAGTGTAGATTAACAAAGCTTGAGGCTAGCAGGACGATATAGTCATCGTAGTGGAGATCATTCAACTCAGCGTCCTTTTCCGAGAACCCAGTCAATGGCATAGCTGGACAGAATAGGTGATAAAACCTTGATGAGCGTCAGATGGAGTATCACACAGTTGGCTCAGATGGTTAAGAACCAGAAATAACGCATCTTGATCGTGTTTAGAATTATTGTTTGACGTTCAATTGACGGTCTGACGGCATCAAATGCAGTGGTGAAGACAACAAAAGGGACGACTGGCTGTCCCTTGTAGTCATGGCAAGATTCAAAACTGCGCCGCAGTGTAAATATTTAGTTCGCGCATCCACGCCCGGCCGGGAGCCCAGTTTGGTTAAGCCTCGACCTAGAGCTACGTACACCCTAGAATCGTTTGCGAGTGACGACAGCAAATGCCTTTGCAGCAATGTCAACAAGGCCTGCATCGTGGTCGTTCTCACACTTCGTCTTATTTCTCTTCCTGAAGGTAGGCCCAAAGATGCTCGAGGCGCAGTCATAAGGAGCCACCTTGTCTCGCCACGCTTGTTCAAAAATCTCATAAAGCCAGAACTTCTGAGTCGAAAAAAGACCTTTATATTCCAACGGAAGTACCGAACGCTGCGGACGCATTGCTGCTGTGCAGCCTCGGTATTGCACCGTCGACTTCGCCCTCAGAGGGGAATCTCCTGGCACAGCAAAGGCTGGAGAGAGATAAAACTCCGCTGCAAAGGAGAACGAGGGCCTGATGGGTTGGCCACTGAAGTTGAGTGCTCCAGGTGCTTACCTCACACATCGCGAATCATGTCACGCAGTTCACCGCTAGCTGAACAGTTAAGTAGGTGGAGTTTTCGAGAACTGCGCCTTGGAGGTCACTAATTCAGCCCAATATTTCTTCCGGTAATTTCTAGTCGACTTTAACGTCATTTCCCGCAGTTTGCGGAAGGACTCAAGATAAAGAAACCTGGATGTATTCATTTGGGCCAGACAACTGCAAGGCTGATCAACTCACGTCGGCGCCGCTCGGTGAGCCTGAGAATTTTCTCGGCTGCCCCATGGACTGGTGGTTTCAGTGATTACTACTGGTCACTGCATTCTTCGTCGGCTCGGGAAATAAGACTGGATTTAGGTGCTATGGGCCTCCGTAGTGTTGGGTCCGTCAAATGAGCTACCTATCTCGGCACCACAAAGCAAATTGCTATAGGGGACACCAGCTGCGGAGTCTTTAACCAACAAGAATTTAATCGACCTGAATGGTCACACGGCCGTCGTTTGAATACCATTTCAAATGTCTGTGGCTATGATGGAAGCACCTGTTGTTTGGAAAAACTTGGTTTTAGACAGCAACGATAGGCATTGTCTCACTACTGTCGCACCAAGAGTCAAGTCCAAAGCGACCAACAATGTGGCTGAAGAGTCAGCGACAGGCCCAAGAGTCCATTTATTTCGCATCTAACCTGCTTTGAAGCTCGGTCCACTTTTCACAACCGGGTGACTAAAAATTCGCCTTTCAATTTTGGTTAACCTTTTGGTATGCTATGATAAGAAACTCTGGAATCCGTATGGCACGTGTCAGATTTTAAAGAGTCCAATATGGGCACTGTGATAATGTGACCATGAAAAGCTTTTTAACTGACTTCTCGCTGCTTCGGGTACCCTGTGGGCCGAACTTGCATCCAAAGGACAAATTGGAGACAAGTGAACCGTATCTGCATCGAAGCCTTGAATCCCCATTTTATGCCAACTCATATATCACGACTCTCGACTTCTGCTACAAGCTCAGAAGTGATGGGTCCGGATCTTTTATGGTTTATCGGGTAGTATGTAGACACTGCACCCTGTGGCTTTTCGGTCGTAAACAGTGGTCTTGA
The DNA here is from genome assembly GCA_017591395.1 of Schistocephalus solidus. NCBI lineage: Eukaryota > Metazoa > Platyhelminthes > Cestoda > Diphyllobothriidea > Diphyllobothriidae > Schistocephalus > Schistocephalus solidus. The sequence continues at coordinate 54,420 of WEDG01000333.1, read as the reverse complement.
AAGGAAGCGAAAAATCGGAACTATGCCACAGAAAATGTGACGACGTGACAGGTGTCCCGCGAAGATAGGATCTCTCGTGAGACGACTCCACGAATGCAAGGCCTGCTCTCTTTCGTGTCCATCCAAGCTGCAGAGCCTTGCGTCCTAAGGTCACACGTTCTGTTCGGCATGATCGCAACGAGCTCGAAACTAGAGTCACTGGAGAACCGGAACCCTATAGAGCCAATGGTGATACCAGCTGGTTGTACAGGTTCCCAAGGACGAGCAGGTCTCCTGGTCACCGGTGATGAGCCGAGCGGCAGACCAAACCTTCCAGTGGAGGAGGAGGACTATGCCCACGCTCTGACCATTTTGACTGCGATACACCAGCAGCGAATATCACAGGGAGGCAAAGAAACAGGACACAGAGGACACCGTTCCTCGGTGGAAAGCAACAGGTGATAGTAGTTTGACAGGCCTCTGACTCAAACTTCGACAAATGAATTTATTGACTGGACTGACATCAATATGCCGATTCTCAGAAAAAGCTGACAGCTTGCTGTATAAGAAGCACCGCGGTGCTATCTCTCTTAGTTTGCTGTATGTGTACCCCTAGTACGGACGAAATGGCAGGAGCGCTGGACGAACACAAACAGTTTGGGGACGCGTCAGGCGTTATTTTGGCTGCGCCTCTCTAACAAATGCCACCCACAGGGCGAGTGTGATGGCATACCTAGGTGTAGACTCACGCCACGCCAAACACTTGTGCCCATGGGATAGCTGGCCGGCTCGGACATTGTACTGAAGCCGGGAAGCAAGACGAGTGAGCTAGACTATGAGGACTCACCTACATCTCCCTTAAATATACTGATACTGAAATATAATGATACTGACTGCGGTTCCTCGGCCGTCAGCGCGCAATCCTCACTAACAGTTGACGCGCCTACAAAAATGCGATGAAAGCCGTAACTTGAGAGGCTGCCAACTGACGGGATAGCTCCGTCCTTCACTCAGATTGGAGGATCGAGCTGCAATGGCCCCTTCTAACTGTGGTAACTGTGTCACTCCCACTTGGTTGGGCTCCGAGTCCTCCACCGTTGTCGTTTGTGGTTGGTTGTTTATTCGTTTCAGCCGCCGATCGTCTTGAAACCAGACCCAGGAGGGTGAGGGAAAAGAGAGTGCGTTAGATGCTTCGAAAGTCTGCCATCGACACACTGAACCCAAACTAAATACCAAGTTAACTCTAGACATGGGTTTGTTTAAAAAACAATGCTATTAACGTGGTTGAATACTGATTTAAAAGTGGAAATTTTTTAGAAGGCGTGTACAGATGTAAATAACGCACTGGATTTTCGAAGGTATTGCTAAGTACCCTCACCAAGTAAACTGAAACAGGTCACCATTCTTGCGCCTGTCAGGCAGTGGGGCACATCGGATTAAAGGCACTCTTCGAACAGACGCAGGGTGCACAAAGGGCGGAAAAGTAGGGGTTCCCTTTCGTGGTAAAATGACGCTTTTTTACAGGTATGGCAGTTTCTGCATCTACCGAGCAATGACGATCAAAAATACTGACAATGACAGCGAAGCAGGCCCCAGTGAGGATCAAGAGGTAAAACGTCATATTAGGAGCCATCCCCCGTCTTGCTGAAGAAGCGGTGGTGGCCGTCACCGAGAGGGACCACCGAGGTTCGAATGCTGCTGCTGTTGCTGCTGCTGAGCAGCGTACGCCTCCACCAGAGCGGCAGCCGCAGCTGCAGCCGCAGCGTCACCAGCATGCCTCTGCTGTTGTTGTTGTTGCTGCTGCTGCTGTTGTTGAACCTGCGCCTGGGCGAGCTGCTGCAGGTGGATCTGCTGAGCCGACTGGCCCGTGGTGATGCTGCCGCGGTAGCTGGTTGGCGCTGGCGGTAGGAATGTCGGCATCAGGCCGGCAGCGGCGGCGGCGGCCGCAGCGTTGTGTGGCCCCAGGCCGCCGGCAGCGGGGTTGATGAGAGACGATCCAACCGCGCCAGTTGGCGCCAACTGGTGCGCGGCGCTATTGGGCGCATTGAGGAGTTTCGATTGGATCATCAGCGCAGTCAGTGAGGAGAGATCCGTTTCTGGTAAGGTGGGAGGGGGAAAGAGAGGTAGGCTACAGACGAAACCTTTGCAGGGGAGTCAGCGGGAAGAACAAATTAACCAGTTAGCCTGCGCTAACTAAATACACGATATGGCTCTGTACCGCCACAAGCGTGCCTACACTTTCCGCCTCTGGCGCTCATGACACGCTACGTGATCACAGTTCTTCAGCTGCTGGATAATACACGCATCGAGCCCCGGAAACGACGCGCAAAATCTGGTATCACTTAATCAAGTGGATAATGACTGATACTCAACCCCACATCACTCTGGCAGAGATACGCGCGCGCAGACCCAGACCGCCACCGAGGTTCTGTACAGAATACCCGACTTCTACTGGTTTCTTGAACATAAATGGAATGCTGAAGTGTCTTCAAACGCGAAAATGTCGATTAGTGATCGGATCGGCAATAAACTTGCAATTATCATTTCGGTCGTCATTACCGCTGTCGGCTTAGCTCATTTAATGACCACATGTCGCCATAGTTGTAGTAATCCTACGGTGCACTCCTCGCGCGTACTTTCGCGCGGTCTTGTTCTCAAACAATACCGGCAATGCAAACTGGGCAGTCAACGTCAAGAGTGACTTACACATGCTCTCGATCAAAGCACTGCGACGCATGCCTTTCGCGCCGAAAACATGTTCTTTTAAACTAGGGGCCTAGGATCACGCAAACGCATGTGAACTAAGTAAGAGTTTGACCATCTCAAGCGACGACGTCCATGAATGTCCCACTAGATCATACAAGCAGCGGCGATTTGAGTAGACTTTCGCTACATCCACCTCACTCCCTCCGTTTGCTCCCATTTTGCTCCAGTGGCGAAACCATGTCAGTAAAACCGTAGGCATGTGTGGGTGTAGAGGCTGACAAAGTCAACGAGGTCGGTTGCGCGTGCCAGACACGACTGTGACCCTTAAATAGGTGAGAATGCAATAGCGGCTTCATAAAGGGGGGTCCTTTGTGTCCTGACACTCATTCCTACAGTGGATGACTCAACTCATGCCATGTGTTATCGAAATTCGATGAATGAGGTTGGCGTACATTTGATCTTGGTTTGTTGAGCTGGTTTGAACCTCAGAAAGCCATTTACTAAAGAAAACTGCATTTTCAATCTTGTATATTGACGGGAGCAGGGCGAAATTGGGCAAAATCGGAGGTTGCTGGCTATTCAAGAAATTTCCCATGCTACATAGCTCAGAACAAAACCCATTGTTTTACGCGTTGTGCTTTAAAAGACCATTTATATAGGTAAGAACAGCTTCAAATAAACCCCTTCCACCGCTGGAAAGCTGAGCAGGTGAAGACAAATGTAAGGAATCGTACTGTTATCTAAAAACAAGGAACAAATTCATCTCTAATTTTTTTCCCAATTGCTGACGTTTTTGTCAGAAAACGCAGTAAGAAATCGTGGATACCGGTGTGTTGTTTTACCACGCGAAGAATCTTGACCGGAAACAAAATAGTTACTGTGGGGATGGACGTCAACGGAAAGCTACGATAAAGTGGTAGCATTTGATAAGATACTTTTTGGCATTTGATAAGCATTTGATAAGATACTTTTTGGCATAAAATAGTATCCGCTAATGCGGAATTTGTAAACGCAGGGGGCATAAGACTAGCAGTTGTCGCGAAATCTTAGCATATATTCGGCCACTCCGATGTGCATTTGTAATTTTGTGCATTTTGCTATAAAAGAGCATTAATATAAGTAAGAAAGGTTTCAAATAAATCTCTTCTGGAACTGGAAAATGTGATCTGAGGTCAGTGAAAATCAAATGCAGGAAAGTGTAAGGAATCGCATTTTTTTCCACAAACAAGAAATGAATTCAGCTTTAAAAATTATTTTGTGTAAATCGCGTATGTTTTTCGCCATAAAACGTAGGAATAAACTTGTTCACCAACATTTTTGTTGTACTACGCAAAAATGAAGACCGTTAACAAAATACGTACAAGATATTGTGGAGATGGACTAAATAATACTCTATATTAAAGTGTATGTATGCAATAAAATAGTTTTTGCATAAAATAGTTTCCGCTACTGCGGAATCGGTAAACGCAATGAGCATAGGACCTGCGGTTTTCGCAAAATCTCAGCATATATTCGGCCAGTACGATGTGCATTTGCGATTTTAGAACGGGGCCTTAAAGTAAATAAATAAAGTGAAAAAGCGTTCCAATATAAAGAGAAAAGTAAATTCTTCCCTTTTTAGCAGAGCATTTATAACTTATTCTCAGGGAAGTAAAAACTGCTCAAATTTTCGCATTTTGACCCTGGCAGATATTCGTCAGCTATATTGCTAATTCAAGCACTTTTTAAAGAGGATAATTATGACAGAAAGCTTTTCAATTGATATTGGGCATATTAGTTGCCGCATTTTGTTTTAGACGTTCACTTTACTCGGGCATGAGTTTTTCATGTTTGGGTGAGTCTACAGCCATGACCCAAAGTCCCATCTGTATTAGAGAGAATGCCCAAACACTCAATCCTTCGGTAGATGTTTTGAAGAGATATCTTATTTTTAAGGCTCTAATAAACCCATAGAACAGAATCTAAAGTTATGGCAACAATGTCAGAAATTTGTACAAACTAATTTCTTAAGCTAAATTGTTTGCTTGCCTTTAGAAAAAAATGCGATTCCTTATACTTGCCTTCACCTGAGTTTCATTGAATTAAGATCATCATTTCCGGTTTCGGAAGGAATTAATTTGAAACCTTTCTTAGTTATATTAATTTTATTTTATAGCATAATACACAAAAACAACTAACTTTGCTCTGTGACAGTAAATAGCATGGGAAATACTTTGGATGTCAAACAGCCTTCGATTTAGCCCAAATCCTACCTGCTTTCATTCAATTTTTAAGATTGAACATGCAGTGTACTTTAGTAAATGGCTTTGCGAGCCTCAAATCCATCCAGAAAATCCAAAATAACAAGACCAAATGTACGCTAAACTACCCACTCGAATTTTAATCGTACACTGCATGAGCTATGTCACTTATTGTAGGTGTAATCAACTTGTCACATCGGCGGACATTCTCAGGAAGGGGTTCGGGGGTGCGTCAGAGGAGCGGACTGACTTAACACGAGAATGGATTCCTACTCAGAGGACCAGTCACTCGGTCTACCGGCGCCCGTGCGCCAGTCTAGACTGTCCGAGTCTGGCAACCAACAGGAGATGAGATTCATCGAAGTGACCGACGAGGCGCAAATGCCTGTCTAAGGCGTGCGCGCGAACCGAGCACAACCTAATATACGCACGCCGTGAGCCACTCTGGCCTTCGTTCTGGTCCAAAACAGCTGTTGCGGAGGAGCGTCAAGTGCATTAAATTGCCTAACTCATAAAATATCGCGAAAAGAATTGAGGCGGTTGTACGGCACACAGATGGGAGTGTTATTTTTGCTCATTGAATTGACTTCATGCGCAGAAAGTTATTGAAGGGAAAAGGGTAACCGAATACGGCATTGCTTGCTACGCTATTAAAAGCTACGAATAAAAACATTTTGTTTTTGTGCTTAACACTATAAGCAGACATTAATATAAGCCGTATAATTTTCAATATACCCCTTCACCGAATGGAAAATTTAGTTTTTCGTTGCAGGTAAGAGAAATCCCATTTTTTCGAAAAGACAAGAGCAGATTCAGTTTTGCAAATTTGTGACATTTTGCAACCAAAAACTCAGTAGTAAACTTAGGTGCCTGTGTTTTGTTTTACCGCACCGTTAGTTAGAGCCTCAAACACGCATATTAATTGCTGAAGTGTGTTGCGGGCGTTTATTTCTCGGCAATCAGTTTTCACCTTTTGATGAGTCTACAAATACGACCCAAACGGTCATCTGCACTAGAAACTTGAAACTTACTACTGCGGTAAATCCTTTTAAGAAGGTTCTGATCAACACATAGAACAGAATCTACATCTATGAGCAAACGAATGAAAATACTGATAAGTGTATTCACTATTTTTCAAGGACGATCTGAACCTCATCGTAATCGAACACCCAAAATACTTATGAAGAAATTTAACAAAAGTAAAATTCATCTTAATCTGCATAAAATGGTATGTTTACCATTTCACCTAACAATTCTATTTAAATTTATTAGTCACTGACCGGTCATCAGCAGTTTATGAAATATTTCTGTGATGTCTCTATCGGCGCAATCAGGTGAAACTCTGTTTGCCTTAGTCAAACGCATCTTAAACAATGTACAAACGGAAGAAAATAAACACCGATTTTCGTGAAACTGTGTTGGAATACATGCTCGAAAATTAGGCTGTTTGGTAACGGCCATACTTTACATCGAACGTACTCTAAACGACTACTTCCGTGGAATATACATGAAGGGACGATTTTCAAGCGTTATTCTATTTTGCTGCTTTATTCACTCGATTTTGTTTGCACGGACAGGTTTGCTGTGCATGTAAAAGGTGATATTACTTACGTAAACCGATTATGCTTGTTCCGGAATTTTCAACTCTTCTAAAATACATCGGTTTTTCTAAATAACGTAACAGGAATCTTTAAACCACAATATGCCTTCTTTTGAAGAACGGTTGTGTCTTAACTGTTTTCAAAAATTAAAGAGAACGTCGCGTGGGCTTATTTCGCGTAACAGAACTTTTCCTACGAACGGCCGAAGAACACAGTGGAGTCAAATGTGACAGGATAAAATTGAGACAATACTAAAAGGGGTGGTGATTACGACCACAAACTCTATTAGGCGCTTACCTACTTTCTGCTGTTTATGTCACTTTAAAATTTACAACATTATGACGCTCACTCAGGCATCACGCTATATCAAAAGTAATTATGTAAACAATGGCTTGAAAACGTACAATAGACTACATTATACTACTTATTTAAAGCACTATGTTAAAGAGCTTCAGAAAAAGGACTCTACAGATAACATACCCCAACTTTGGCAACAATGTTTGCCTGTCTTTTGTGCCAACGAAAAAGCCAAACGTGTCAAAGTTATTCTTCCCACTGTCAGTGAGGACGAAGTCTCTCTGGAAGCATCGGATTATTTTCATATTCATGCTACTAGCCTACATTTCAGTAACCACGATTTGCTCCTCAAAGAGGTTAACTAAATTTGAGTCTCGTTTCTGGACTAACCTGTTTTGAGTAATTATTAGGAAGAGTTTATGCGTAACTGTCGGACTTGGATTTTTCAATACGCTAAAAAACATCTTAACTTATAAACTACCTGTAAGTATTCGCGATACGGGTTTAATTATTGCTTGCCATTTATCAATAAAAAATTGTCAATCAACCTACGCATAATAAACTAGGTGTTTCAAATTGTTTGAAAAAAGTACAATATAAAACGTGTTGCTATCTCGGACAAAACACTCTTCAGAATAAACACATAAAAGTGGTTAAAATAACCCGGTAGGGGTGGTTTAACCTAGGCAGTTCTGCACCCAGGAAGTCAAAGGAAAGACATCGTCAGGGTGTTTGCCCACGGTACACAGCCAAGCGGGCAGTTTAGGCAGTGTCTAAAACGGTATCGGGTATTCGGCATATGTCATTAGAGTGAAAAACATCAACGAAAACGCAACAAAACAAACAACCGAAAATCAGGCATAGCTGGTTGACGGCGTCAATGAGGACGCGCTGCGACGCGGTCTGCCTTTCACAGACCCGCTTACTTTACCGTAAGGAAACCGGTGATTTCTGGATGTGACGGCGGTCAAATTTCTGCACGCTGTCCGGCAGACCTCTTCAGGTGATAAATGAAATAGAGGGGTGGACTTAATCAAGGTGAACTAGGCGCACTTCCCGCTGAAAACTATTTGACCTATAAGAAGGCCCAGTCAATCAATTAATCAAAAAGCGCAACGGTCTGCCTGCTCCATATTCTGTGCTAAGACTTTGCCTGAGAAAAAAGTTTGCCACGCGGAGAACGCGCGGATTGCCACTGTTCCTGTTGGCGAGCCAAACTACCCAAGAGCTTAAACGGATGACGAAATCCGGCCGTCATCAACTCAACTGCGGGTCATCGCGCCAGATGCAACCACGTGCGATGAGCGTGGGAACCGATTATATTGACAAGTGCGCAGGGGCACAGCAACGGCATGGCAACTGCATACGGCAACAGCTGGCCGGTCAGACAAAGATCACACCACCTGCAACTATCTGCAATACACTCGGGAACTGTCATTGTTGATATGCCTGTGGTGGCCTAGCAATTACATCCTGTAAACACGGCAAAACCTGAGCGACCCAATACCCTCTGCCTCTGAGGATGGATTCGAGTGAGAATCCAAAACGTCAGATTAATAAAGCTCTTGTTACAGTGAGTGTGTCTCATTCTCCGCAAGGCCCAGTTAGATAGTTCAAACTGAATGTTAATTCCGACAGGTGGTGTTGCACATAAGGTATACTATCCCGGAGTGTCATCCAACAAGTGGTTAGCCAGATAGGTGTGCTTACCCATGGGCATTTTTCCACCGACAGTAGCATAACCCATCAGGCATTGGAGAGATTTTTGAAGTCCTGTTGATTAACCTCATTGAGGACCTGGTTGTTGGCAGGATTGAGCATAACAGCGGGGCCCTCGGCTGCTGGCTTCAGCTCCTGTCCGAGGATATTTTTCGGCCTTGTGGTCTGTGGAGGAAAGACCACGGCCAGCATCTGCTTGTCAGTGTAACTGAGAGGGCCCATTACCTGCGCAGTTGGCTGGGCATTGGCAATTACTGGCGGCTGGTGTCCTGGGCGGAACTATAGGCGTAATTCAACAAAAGTAATAATAATACCCGTGGGCTGAACTGCAGAGGAAATGATACTCCTTTGGCTTAAAAATAATTGCTGTGCACGCGTGCGATGTATTCCTACGAACGCACATCTTGCCCAGAATGAGATTCCCGACAATTAAAAAGAAGACTGAAATGGCCAGTAACGGCTTATTAGCCATCATCAGCTAATATTCCAAATCTAAACCCCCTGGTGCAATGGGATACAGCGTTGGGTAGTTCACGAGTTCGAGCCTCGGGCGTCGCAACGCCTCGGGTTGGGTATTGCTGGCTGATGACGGCTTATAAGCCAGAAATTGCCATTCCGGTTTCCCTTGTCTTTGCCGACATTGTGTGGCTGCTGGCAGGACCAAAAGTGAGCCCCAAGGCACAATGGGAGGAGTGAGTCCCGTAACCGATCGGTGAGCATCTCTCTATCATTGCACGCTTTACTGTCCAGAGGTATGCGCTGAATTCGGTTGTTCTATTTTCCAGACGAATACCCATTTTCTAGACTTGTGCCTTGTTTATTCCTGAGTATTTGTGAGTAGAACCAAGTTATTTGACTTACGCGTTACTCTAGAATATCGCATTGTCCGGTACACCGATACATGACTCACTGGTCGGCCAGTCTACTAAAAAAATCAATTTCGTCCTCATCCTAAATGTTTAGTGATTACTTTGACTGTGGAGCAGCATCGACAAACCAAGTGATTACTACGCAGATAACAAGCAACGGTGAATAAACTACGGCATTTGGTGACTTCAGGGCCTGCGATCATGTAATTATGACACCAAATACGGCCACCAGCGCCGAGTACGGGGGCTGTTCATGAGGCGAAAACTACCTCCTACAAATACTGCACTTTCTGTACTGTCTCTCGTGAAACATCAGGCGAAGTTTTAACAGGTGACTGACTGACGCTACATTTATTCCTCCAGTATTGCCACCCTAGATCACCTGCCCTTTGAAAGCTGGTTAAAATTTATGCTAGCATTCACTTTAGGCCTTTGCGCATCAAGTAGAACTGCACTCGTATCCCTCTTCAAGAGAAGGAGGTCCATTTGAAATAATGGTGTCAACCGGAGAATCAACTTGAGAGCTTTTGGGCTCAAACTGTACAAGGGACACGCAGACGCAAGCTGGCCTGACTAAATGATCTGACCACTCCGAGGTCTGCTGTGTTTAAGGATGTAGTGGAATAATACTGAAGTTGGGAGCACTTCGGGCAAAGCGTATTTGATCTCAGGCTCAAGTTCGGCGACAACGCCCCTACCAGAGTTTGCTGCCATAGGAATACGGTAGGGCAGTGTGAACAAGACAAGATGCCCAGTATCGCAAGGGTTGTAGGAAAGACTATTGTTAGGGCTGCGAGGAGGGTTTAAGCTCGGATATCGATTCCGAACACTGGTGATAAGCCTGATCAAAAACGTTCAGTAGGATTGAAGCAAGAAGGGTCGATTTTGGTTGTCAGTTTAAGGTGGTGTTGACACGAACAGGTATGCATATGATTTAAACAGTCGGGCTCGTACCTGGAACTGTGCTGGAGCCTTCCCCAGCTGCAGAGTTCCCGCCGAACTTAAGGAATCCGTTGGATAAGTTGGCCCAAATGTTCTTGGCTGCATTTCGGGGACAAGTAGAAGCGAAGCCCTTAAGAGTAAATTACTACTGGAGGAAGTACCTCTTGGCTTTTTCACGCATTGCGGTTGCTTGTGATAGTTGCTTGAGGCGCGTGAACAGGGCATTCCGCTCAGCCTTTAACGTCTCCACACGTTTTCGTGTCTCAATGATCTAGGCAGTAGAGTAAAAATATCACCAAAAACTGCACCTCTCTGCGCGTATTTTCCAGAGACTCCGCAAACAGCTTTGTCTGCCTTTTACGTTCCTCGCGTTCCTTCCTCAGTCGTTTGTAATAATCATCTTGTGCTCGCTCTACGGAAGAATGCGCCAAAACGGAGTCATAACTAACCTTCAGCCTCCCTCTTACGCTTGTTCATTATGAACTTTTTGAGTTTTTGATACATCCCTTGGTTTAACTTGTGGCGCTCAATTGTAATCGCGTGCGGCATCTTCGGTGGCAGGGCAGTTACCTAAAGGGACTCGGGTAAGTATTCGTCGGAGCAACAGGACGTGAAACATATAGCACACACGCCAACTGATTAACGGAATTCTTTAATAGTAACAGAAGCTAACTAAGAAAAACAAATGAAAGCGAGAAGGTGACATCGGAGGTTTCGGTGGGGCGGGCTGGAGTTTATCGAGTTAGACCTACGGCATTCGAGCCAGGGGATCGGGCTCTAATCGAATGTAGCTGGGGTGGGGAGGGGGCAAAGGATGATGTAGCCGCCGAACCAACACAACTCGGCTGTTGCGCCAACTGTGGGCACCTTTATCGTATTATGCACTGTGCGTCCGACAGTCCCAATATAAGTTTTGTTATGTGTGGAAAACTTTGCGGAAGATGAAAGTAAATGCAATGGAAGGAGTCGGTCGGGTTCTGAAGAAAAAAGTTGTGGGAAAACGGGTTACCAGGGAAGACGGGTTACCCGTTAGCCTAGCTGCTGGCGACCCGAAGCTTCCACGGGTGGCAGATGGTGGAACGGCCTTCAGTGAAGTTAAGCTGCGAAATAAGCAGACTCTGTGATCCAATGGATAAGCAGTCGCAGTCTAGCAAAGACAGTGCTATCAGGGATGCGGAGGGCTGAGGTCTGCCACACCGACTGTCTTATAAAATGCCCTAAATCCTGATGACGCACTGACATGGCGACCTTAAACTACCATTAAATCAGTTCGCTTGCCATCGCTGCCTTGTCTTTAGGCTCTTGAGCCAAAGTGCTAGAAGAGATAATCTCAAACAAACAATCCAAGGGGCTGTTGCGGACGCGCCTGTGCTAATAGAAGCGAAGAGTGGAGTTCCAGGAAGTAATAGCGAACGATGCACGATCACCGGAACAGGAGCTTTATTCGCCTGGATTAGCTTTACTAGCTAATACGGCTCTTGTTCCACTGATCGTGTCTCCCTCTTCGCGACCCAAATGTATCCAAAATAAGAAACCTCATGAAATGTCCGATCGCAGTACTACGAACCATGCTATGGCGTCCGCGTAAACCGACGCGCTCCGCAACTCTGGTCATGTGGTGCTGACGAATAGTATACAAGCTAAACTACTCAAAGAGAAACGGACTCTTGGTATTGGATGCTGGGATGTTCGAACTTTTCTGGATCCAGGTACCCAAAGTCTGACGGCAAGCAGTCTTCGTCAGTACCATGTGGGTGCCTGTTGTGTTATAGTCTTGCCACGAGCCTTGATGGTCACCCGTCAAACAACGCGTCGATCGAAACCTCAAAGGAGAACAGAACAGCAAGGGCGGAAAAATAGTAGTGCATTGCCATATGGTAACAGCAATTTCTACAGTTAACAAAGAACATATCAAGGTCAGACGACAATCGGACCAATCAGATAGTTGTCTTCAGTGGGCAGCATCCCAACTGGTCCCATGACTCACCCTATCGGCAGCTTGCGCGACCACTGCACGCACGACATGTCCGCGAATCGCTATTTTCGCGTGGTAGTAGGTCAGGACGGCGTACGTGCGAGTCGGTTAGGGCGCCTCCTCCTAGCAATTCCGCTATTTGAGCTGAGTGGTACGGTTTGAGATACGAGTTCACTTGCAATGGAACCGTCTTCGTTCGCGTTCGTCCCGATCGTTTAAATGGTTGAGGAGATCGGCTTGCCACTGAAACTGTGGGTTCTGGACTTGCTCATGGCAAAAAGAATGTGTCCAGCAGTAATACTAGTGGTAGTTTTGGACGTGGATTTGGCGTGTCAGTGTATTCAGTGTGTTTTAGCTAATGTGCGTGGCGCAACGAAAGGTCAGATCCAACCCGACTCTCATAGATGACGACACCGCACTTTCGGTGAACACGCTTAAGCGTTCACTTTCCTGATTGTTCCTGTAGTCCTTTGCCAGAACCGTCTCACCCTGATGGAACAAACTTTGCTTTGCTCTGTTGGGTCGGTTGAAATGCCTTTCCATCGGTGTCGGATGGATTGTTTCAGCACACACACATTGACAAGTGGCAGTGGACGGATTACGTCTAATCGCGTGCGAAGCTTACGCTGCATCAAAGCTTCTGCAAGAGAGGCCCCATTTGGAGCGTTCAGGTTTGGCGTTGACCGATAGTTCAACAGGAATATTTCAAGAAATGCTTTTGTAGTCCCCTCCCATTTTGCCCTTAAGAGAACCTGCTTGAACGTGTCAACGAATCGTTTAACCCGTCCGTCGGACTGCGGGTGATATGGTGGCGAACGCAAGTGGTTAATGCCTGACTGCTTACAAAATCGGCGAAGGCGGCTGATGTAAACTATCCTCCAGTATCGCTCACCAAAGTTTCGGGACAGCCAAATCGGCTGAACAGTCGCTGAAGAGTGTTTACTGAGGCTCCGGCTATCGTGCGATCCAGGAAAAAGAGTTCTGAGCATTTGCTGTATGCATCGACGGCGATAAGGAAGTTCTGACCATTGATCGGTACATCATAATTAATGTAGACCCTGGACCACGGGGCTTGTGGGACAGGCTATGCCTTAGAGTGCTCCTTGTTTGCGCTTTCGATGCAAGGGTGCATTTGGTGCAAGAACGGGTCAGCTGTTCGAATTGTTGGTCAATGCGAGACCAGTACATATAACCGCGATCGAGAGTCTTCATGCGATTGATGCCCGGATGTCTAGTATGAAACTGCCGCAGGACTTTTGATTGCAGTTTCTGTGGGACAACGAGAATTTCGTAGAAAATGATAAAGACGCTAACGGTGGACAGGGAATGTCGTTTTTGGTAGAACTGCTGCAATTTTTCTGAACGTTTGCGCAACACTGAGTGCGGTGATACTTAATGGCTTGTCTCAACAGCGGATCCTGTTGGGTTGCGTTTCGGACTTCCTCAAAAGTGACAGGAAGTGCATGAATAGAGTCCATAAACAGACTGTGAACCTCTGAATCAACGGAGACGGACACGATGACTGTGTCCTCAGGCTCGTTTGTCCGCGAGTTGGTTGAGGGCGAGAGTGCGTCTGCCTGGCCTATGTTTGTGGTAGACTGGTACCGGATATCGAAGTCGTAGCCTAGCAGCATAGTTGCCCATCGCTAAATACGATTCGCCGAGTACACAGAAATGCCTTTTTTCGAGCCGAACATTGCAAGAAGAGGCTAATGGTCCGTTAGAAGGGTGAAATGATGGCCATAAAGCATCTTATGAAACAAGCTCACGACGAAGATAATAGCCAAGGCCTCCTTTTCGATCTGTCCGTAGTTGCTTTTCACAGACGTAAGCGATCTTGCTGCATGACAAATAGCCTTTTCTGTGATGTCGGGAAAGATGTGTAAAATTACGGCACCAATTCCTAGTAAGAGGCGTTCGCTGCAACGTCAATCTTCATATCTGGGTTGAAGTTTGTTAGCAGTAAGTCAGAGCTCAACATGGTTTTCACTTATTCAAAAGCTTGTTAAAATTCTTAAGACCAACTCCATTTGACATATTTATTGAGCAGTTCATTCATCGGATGAAAAAGGCGGTGCATTTCCGAAAAGAACGAGCTGTAGTGACTCATGAGACCCAAGAAAGAGCGTTAAGAATTTTCATCCTTTGGTGGAGGCCTCTGCTTGATGGCGTCAATGTTACCAGGGTCTGGGTGACGACCATCTTCGTCGATTATAAACCCAAGGTATTTTACAGAAGGCATGAAAAATTGCACTTGGGCAGACGCAGGCGGAAGCTATAGTTTTGAATTCGGCTGAGGACGGTTTCCAGAAGTTGCAACAATTCATCTGGATGTAAACTAGTGACAAGTATATCATTCGGCTAGGCAGCGGCCCCCTCAGTGCCCATCATCCTGGTGTCCATGATTTGCTGTAAGATGGCGGAAGCAGTCTTAAGACCAAATGGCAAGCGGGTGAACTGGAACAAACCACGATGAGTGTTAATGGTCAGAAGCTCCCGGGATTTTTCGGCTATTTCGATTTGGACGTATGAATCAGATAGATCCAGCTTGGCAAAGCAATTTCCACCATTTAGCTTAGCAAAAAGATCTTCCGGCATGAACAGGGGATACTGATGTGTAAGACCGGTAGATAAGTCAGCATAGATTCGAACTTTTCCAGTGGCTTTCTAGACGGTCAAAATAGGTGCGGCCCATGTAGAGAAGTTAACTGGCTGAAGCACGCCTTCGCGCTGAAGAAGCTCAAGTTCCTGGTCGACTACTGTAATTACAGCAAAAGGAACTGGTCGTTTCGGTCGGAAGACAGGTTTTGCATTCTATTGAAGACGGAGAATGACTCTCATCTTGGTGCAGCAATCATGACCGTCTTAAAAAACTGAGGCAAATTTCTCCTGTAGAGTGGACATCAGCTTTGCAGCCAGCTGATTCGACTTGGCGGGAACCGGCCAGGATGACTATGCACTACTGCAAACACGGTTAAGTGGCAATTACAGAGGACCGAGTTTCTCGATCAAGTCAAGGCCAAGTAAGTTAAGATTCGGGTGGTTAGTGAGGTAGCATGTTCCTTTAAATTTAATGCCATCAAAATAAACGTCCCATTCAAGCTCATCCGTGAGCTGGAGAGTTCCTCCAGAAACATTTAGCGCCTTCTTGTTCGACGTGATCATCGAAGACCGTCCAATCAAATGTCAAGTACGTTTGGAGGTGAGGGTGATGTCTGAGGCTGTATCAAGCTGTAGGCGTACTGCTTTGCCATTTATAATTACCTTGAGGTACTTTCTCCATGTCTAAAAGTTACTCTTGAAGGAAGCCAAAATAGAGTGAGACTTTGGACTGAAACGAGATGAAGGCTGTTTGGGATGCCTCGTCTTCCTATTGCATGGCCTCGATTCGGAGGGTTGGCCTGCCGGGTAGTGATCTTCCTTGTGACCTCGCTTGTGGCATTTCTGACAAACGTGCTCATTGTATCGACAGAATCGAATGAAATGCCAAGTTCCACATTGCAAACACGCTGCTGGTGGTTTCTTGGCTGTTGAATCCTGAGGCTTATGTGCTGACATCGACTTTGTGTGGATTAAAGCATGAACGCTGGTGGCGGCCAGTGAGGAACTGGGTTGGTGCACAATGGCAGATTCATGCTTAAGATTCTTGAGCCACTGACACTCAGCCATCAAGGTCCGCAGGGTGGAGTCAGGGTCCTGTTCAAGTTTTTTGAGCAGATAATTTCTGATTTCAGCATCACAAGGTGACTGAAGAGCGCACACATAGACTAGGCACTTAAATTGATCTTCTGTCATCTTTCTGAGCTTGAATTTTTCACACGCGGTTAAAAATACTGGTAAGGGTCAGAAAATCATCGGTCTCGTTCTTTAGCAGTTTGAGGCATCAATATCGAATGTTGAACAGTGATGACTTCTCCCCGAAAGTCTGACAGTGGTTTGACTGTTTCATCGAATGTGAAAGCACTAGAGCTCTTTGGTAGGAGCATGTCAATGAACCGCTCGTACCGTTTTGCACCTTCCACACATCATCAGCTTTGGAAAATTCAGCAAGTAAAATATCTTCCCAACGTTTGAAGGCATCAAAAGTAACACCGGAGTCAGGATCGTAAATAAAATTGGTAATGCAAGCAGTAACTGCGTCAGCTGATGTTGACTGCTTCCTAGAGGATTCTGGAGCAGGAAAATGTAAACTGAACTTCTACATCATAGATTCCATCATCTTCGCGTGAGATACCTCGAATTGGGCCTGTTGTTGCTGTACGATAGAAAGTAACTGTTCCGCGGAAATAAACATGGTTAGTTCTGCGTCGTCCAATTGTTATTGTCTTACTACAAGACTTGATGGTAGCCCATCAAGCAACGCGTCAATCGAATCCCAAAAAGAGAACTGAACAGCAATGGCGGAAGAAAGCCAAGTATTGCCGTATGCTAACAGCGATCTTTAAGATCAACAAAGAACGTACGAGCATTTTCAAGTTCAGACGGCGATCGGACCAATCAGATAGTGGTCTTTAGTGGGCAGCATCCCGACTGGTCCTATGGCTCATCCTGTCGGCAACTTGCGTGACCGTCGTGCGCATGGCATGTCCACGAAGCGGTAATGTTTTATGGGAGTAGGTCAGGGCGGCGTACGCGTGAGTCGGGTAGGGCACCTCCTTCTAACATGCTGCCTGTCTGAAGTCAGAATCCCCGACACAGGTGCAAGAGAAATAAAGATCCTAGGAGTCAACTCCCACTTCACCCTGTACCACAGCATCCCATGCGACACGTCTGGTGGACACGGTGTGGCTATTGCCCTCTCGCAACAAGCGAAACGTGCACTACTTGCATAAAAACCAGTCAATGACCAAATGGCTTACGAGCGACTGAAGGGTCACGTTACTAACATCTCTGTTGTCTCCGTGTACGCACCACCATCAAATGCCGAAGAATGCGATAGAGAGACCTACTCGCAGTTGCAGGATTTAGTAGAAAGTCTCTCTCACCGGGATGTACTGATTGTTGCGGGGGGGTTTAAATGGTAGTACTGCACCCGGGGACTCGTCAGTCACTTTATTGGTCAGTTTTGGCTTGGCTCTCAATGAGACAATGGTGAGAGAATGCTGAATTTCGTTGATCAGAACCGACTGTTTTTCACGAACAGGTGCTTCCAGCACCGTCACAAACATCTGCTGACTTGATATTTAAACGACGGTCATACCGCGAGTCAGATCGATTACATTTTTGTCGGGTTCACGATAGCAGATCAACGCGCGGGGTGCCGAAACTGGCAACGCCCATGGATCTGACCATGTTCTCGTTCGCACATACCTGAAAATTCACCCCTCATATGTATCTAAAATGACACGTGCGAGACGCCCCCATGTCACAAAAACCCGGCAACCCAGCACTACCGAGGCCCTGAACACAGAAATCTGGTCCTATTTTACGGCTCGAGCCAACAGAGAAGGCAGTGACCAATGGTCATCACTAAAGACATCCGTCCATGGAGCAGCTTAGAAATTCTCGGATTCACCCAGCGGCGCCGCAGTGACTGGACCAGTGGAAGAACCCTGCAGTCTTCTTATATGGCTCGAGTTAGGACCCGTAACGATGCTTCCTACCACCAAATCCGGAACACGACCGCAAAGTCGGCTAGGGATAACCAGCAGAAATATTGGTCTGAAATAGCGATCTCAATAGGGAAGGCAACAAACGTTGGTGACATTAGCAAACTCTACCAAATTATCGGCCGACTTAGTTACTTTGTTGGCGATATGAATGGTGACTTTATTGTGGACAACTCGGCCAAGGTTGATCGCTGGCATGAGCACTTCGACCACCTCCTCAGCTGTGATGAGCAACTAGTCACACCCTCACACCCTTCTGCAGCCGAGTTTCATCCATCTCCAACCTATGCAAAGTTATGCGACCCCACCCGCGGGAGAAGTTGCCGATACAAAACGGAGTATGCACAGCAACAAGGCACCCGGATAGAACGGTATTCCCACAGAAATCTACAAGACTTGTGTCGGCACACTGGCACCCTGGCTCCATGAGGTGATTGAGCAAGTGTGGAGAGACGACGTAGTTCCCAATAACTGGCGTTCGGGCATCCTCTTGCCTGTCTTCAATGAGGGAGATAAGATAATGTGAGGAATACCGTGGTAATATCCTAACCGATGCTGCTGCGAAGGTCTTCACTATTGTCCTCCTCAGACTGCTTCAGTCTCTACGTGACTCTAGGATGAAACCCAACCAAGCCGGATTCCGAGCGGTGCCTGGACCAGATATTCAGGTTGAGGCACATTCTGGAATTCCGCTATGGCTACCAGCAACTGACGGCCATCTGCTTTGTTGACTTCGCCGCTGCGTTCGATTTCGTCCATCGTGAGTCCCTTTGGCGAATAATGGAACTAGATGGTGTTCCGGTCAAACTCCTTGCTTTGATCAAGGCCTACTATCACTCCGCCACTGCGCAAGCCCTCGTACATAACAACCTCTCCTAACCCTTCGATATCCGATCTGGTTTTCGACAAGGTTGCATCCTGTCGCCCATTTAGTTCAACTACGCCATGGACTGGATTCTCTGGAAGGCCCTACACGGTTCTGCTGTTGTGGAATTTGCACCTGGACGCCGCGTGCATGACCTAAACTATGCTGGTGATCTCGCCTTGTAAGCTTCAATCTTTGGTGATCTACAGTCTGCGGTGTCGCGGGTGAATGAGATCGCTATTTCGGTCGGCCTATCCAGAAAAACTGGGAAGACCAAATTGTTTTCAAGCTGCATCCCTGACCAGGAGAAATCACCACTCGGAATAAATGGCTGTCAAATTGAAGAATTAATTTCAAATACTTTGTGGCGAGGATGCTGCTGAATGGACAGAGTAAGGACGACATTGTCTCCGAATCGACGCTGCTCGCCTGGTTTTCTCAATCCTTAGAAAGTGCCTATTGATCCGACGGTACATCTCCTGTGCCACGAAGATACGCGTGTACCGTGCATCCTTCCGGTCGGTCCTCCTCTACGTTTGTAAATGCTGAGCTCCACGCCTGGAAGATGAGCGAAGACTTGAGGTATTTGACCATCGTTGCCTTAGGACCATCCTCCGAGTGACGTACACCGACTACACCTCAACTAAGGCAGTCCGCACTCACTACTAAAATATTACCATGATATATCAGGCCATAGAAGAAAGACGACTGAGGTGGTTTAATACGTTCTCTGTCGACCGCCTCACGACCTCATTTCTACTGCTCTCGATCCGCCGCCTTTGCCCACCTGCTGGCGTCGAACAGGAGATCCACTCAAGACCTGGCTCGACACGGTTCAGAAAGACATGGAGGTAGTGCTTGCACTTTCGGTATTCGGCGTCCGTCGCTAGAGGAAAGAATGGGCTGAGTGGTTCAGATCCACCGTCGTGAGTCGTCACGCGTGGAGGGTCAAAATCATTGCCATGATTAAGGCCTTCTATCGCTCCACCACTGCGCGAGTCCTCTTACATAACAATCTCTCCCAACCCTTCGATATCCGATCTGGTTTTCGGCAATGTTGCATCCTGACTGGATTCTCGGGAGGGCTCTACACGGTTCTGACGGTGTGTAATTAGCACACGGATGCCGCCTGACTGACCTAGACTTTGCTGAAGATATCGCCTTACTATCTTCGAGTTTTGATGATCTACTGTCTGTGTTGTCTCGGGTGAATGAGATCACTACTTCGGTCGGCTTAGCCATAAACACTGGGAAGACCCAATTTTTTTCGAGCTGCATCCCTGACTAGGAGAAAGCAACCCTCGGGACAAATGGCTGTCAACTTGAAGAAGTAGGCAGTTCCAAATACCACGGGGCGAGGATGCTGCTGAATGGACAGAGTTAGGATGACATTATCTGCCAAATCGAAGCAACTCGCAGGCATTCCTCGATCATTATAAAGTGCCTATGTATGCGATGCGACATCTCCATCGCCACGAAGATACATGTGTACCGTGCATCCGTCTAGTCAGTCCTCTAGGGTTGTTATTGCTGGGCTTTGCGCTTGGAAAATGATCGACGACTCGAGGTATTTGATCATTGTTGCTTAAGAACAATCCTTCAGGTGAAGTACACCTACTACGTCTCACACGGGGCGGTCCAGACTCGCTGCGACAATATCGCGAGGATATCTTAGGCCATCCAAGAACGATGGCTGACGTGGTTTGAAAACGTTCTCCATCGTCAGCCTCATGAGCTCAGTTCTACTTCTCTTGATCCGGTGCCGTTGGCCACCTGGATGTGTCGAATAGGAGGTCAATTCAAGACTTGGCTCGATACAGTTCGGCAAGACATGGAAGTGGTGCTTGGACCTTCGGTATTCGGCGTCCATTGCTAAAGAAATGAATGGTTTAAGCTGTCCAGGTCCGCTGCCGCAAATCATCACGCATGGCGAAATAGAATATGTGGTATCATCGAGGCCGGATAGACCAGACATGATCGCAGCCATAACAAGCACTAGCAAGTAAGACGTCAAGTTGTATATAAACGTCTGAGGTGGAGAAAACAAAGTATTAGGGACGGTTACAAGCTTGTCGACGAGATAAGAATGGCTGACGAAGGAAAAGTTAATTTGAGATAGATATGGACGTGTGGATAGGAGGGATGCATGGGAGTTCAAACAAAGAAGGTCAAAAGCCATTTCCTACAATGGATTTATTATTAACGCGAGCGCAGCATAATTGTGGGCGAGAGACCTCGACATGGTGAAGAGCGAAAGGGCGACGAATAGAAGTACAGATAATAAAACTCCATAATGAGGGAAAAGAACAGGCTTTAGATTATTTTGAAGATCGTCTTATACTCTTCGCTTCGAGGATAGGACGACACTTTCATTTATTTGTCCCAAGTGGTTTATCATTGATAGCATAGCCAGAGCATTTTGCACCAACGCGGTAGCGCTTCGCACTTCTGTAGTATTCTGTAGTCTGATTATCTGAGCCGCCAACCCTAATTCGAGAAAGTAAGCCCTTTGGATGCCTATATGACTGTCTGTGAAAATGCGCTTAGGCTCAACTAGGAGATTCCGACATTTCCCCTTCTAGGGCCCTTCGGAAGTTCGCAACCTACTCGACCAGGGATGACTACGACGTTTATCATGAGACGGTTAAACAGCTGAAGAGATTTAGTAGAGCAGGTGCGTTCACATTTCGCGTAGAACCTGTCATCAGGCCGACTATATGACAATATCGAGAACATTCACCGTTGTTGACTTTCCTAACGACCTTTCATCGATATGCCTATGTATTTATGCATACTACACTTTTACACGTAAATATCATAGTATAAATGTATTGCTCATAAAATCTGACATGTCATATTTAAATGCAGGCTTAAATGATAGGTAGCGAAAGGGTATAAGGTAATGAAAAAGCTTTTGAAAAATGGGAGAAAGCGCAAACGGCCAGGATTGCAGTCTGTGGCTCATGAGCCACAGATCGAATACTTACAACAGAGACAATCCGCTAAGGTTTTGTTAGAAAATAGCGCCTAAAGATTAGCCAATTTAAACCCTACTATTATGCCGGATTAATGGCTATATTTATTTGGGAATAACAGATTCATAATTGTTGTGTTGCTTTTCCATCATAAGTCCGTCAAACTTGAATTTAATTTGGAACTTCTTCGTAAGGATACACGTAAATATCATTGTACCCTAATAACAATTCGGACGCGAATCGGATCCGAAAATTCGTATCTCGTTTTTCAACCGAGCAGCGGAACCCCTTACTCCTTTGGTTGACGACCATACTAGGTAAACGGTTAAAAAACGATCCCCATTACATACTGATCGATAAGTTATTAATGATAAGGTGACTCGCGGAAGACTGAGTGAGCAAGTAAAATATATTTTTTTAAAAAAAAATATGCAAAGCGTAAGTGTACAAAAATAAATCTTATAAATTTCTCCTAATCAGTAGTCCTGTGTTGATTGACCCGGCAATCCCTCAGCCGTTTCATGGGGTATCCACCCTGTAATGAAAAGACAATAAAATTAGTGATGGTGAGTAAACAATGCGCATGTTTTTATGTAGTAAATGTTTGTATACAACGTTGATAATTAAAATCTACTAACCGTCAGCACAGTGCCCCAGGGCTGCCTTTAAGCCACTTTTCTGCAGTCTGTCATATGCCTTTTTAAAGGCATTTTTGAAAGCTCGTTCTAGCTGCAATTTGTCCGTCTTTTGCGGAATATTCCAAAGATTGAACACATCTGTGGTGCACATGAAGTAGTTAATAATGAGAAATTTCTTACTCAAACGAATTCAGTATAAAGGGGAGAGGAATAAGGCTTTTTTTCCTGGTGGCGACCGTAGAAAGTTAGCCGGTAGGTCATCTCATCGGCGAAGAGCGATGTGAAAACTCGATCAGCAAAATTGCTGACGCTATCGCCGCCAAGGGAGGCCAAATGGGTAACCTATTTAGACGATAAGTTTTGTCCAGACAACCTACCAATTGCTGCCTATCTGCCCTCTCTGCGACGGCTTTGGTCAGTGCCAAATCAATAAACCAATTTTATTTATTTTTATTTATCTATTATCTACTTCGTCATGGGTCGACATTTAATTCAGTATAATTCAGTATATATAAGGGAGATAGGCAGAGCCTTTGAAAACCCTATTTACAGATAGACGCTAGCAAAACAAGCAAATGTTACATGGCGATAGTCGTTTGAGTATATCAATCATTGCTGTCGACTAAATATATGTTCATCAAGTAAAAATGCATCATGTCTTCTTTAAAACATTTGTACGCTTTCAGCCTGAACAACTGAGGCTGGCAGTTTGTTCCATTCGTCAATCACCCGTTGGGAAAAGAAGTTTGCCCGCACTTCAAGTTTGGCGTGATTTCTTTTCAGTTTGTATTGGTGACCTCGGAGACTTGTCATGTTTGCCAATTCAAAAAAGTTGGCCATCTGAAGAGCACAATCAACTCCTCTGACCAGTTTGAAGACTAAGATCATATCCCCTCTGTATTGCCTATAAGAGAGAGGAAAAATTTTAAGTCTTTCTAGGCGGCCCTCATAGGGTAGGCATTCCAATCCGCTGACTAGTTTCGTTGTCTTCCGTTGAACTTTCTCCAGCAGAGCGTAGTCATGTTTCGTCCAAGGGCGCCACGCCTGAACGCAATATTCCAACACCGGCCGGATAAATGTTCCAAACACGCGCCCAAAAAGCTCTCCGTCAAAATTAACGAAGGACCTCCTGATTGCGCCTAAGATACACATAGCTTTCTTTGCGATATTTGCACAGTGCGACGATGGTTTGAGAGTTGGTGTTATCCATATACCCAAGTCCTTTAGAATATTTACCTCCTGGATTTGGTGACCACTGATGGAGTACTGGTATTCAAACCTAATCAGCCTTCTGGAACTAGACCGCAGTCGGATTATTTGGCATTTGTTAAGATTAAGGTTCAGCAGCCACTCATCACACAATGTTTGCAAGCGATCTAAGTTTTTTTGTAATTTTCGCGCATCCTCCGGTTTTTCAATCGAGTTCCATAACTTAAAATCGTCAGCGAACATTACCTTCTCGCATGTTAGACAATCCAGACAGTCGTTTACGTATATCAGAAACAAAATGGGACCCAGAACGCTGCCCTGCGGAACTCCACTGTGAACGGTTTCCCAGTGAGACTTGGTGTCTCCGATACAAACACGCTGGCGCCTGTCTGTGAGAAAGTCGGCCAACCATTTGAGTAGGTTGCCAGTCACACCCATTTGACGGAGCTTAAAAGATCAGACGTTTGTGTGGAACCCTGTCAAAGGCTTTTGCTAAAGTCAATGTAGACTGCATCGACTGACAAACCCATTTCTAATGATTTTGTCCAACTTTCCATGGATGTGAGCAAGTTTGTGAGGCAGGATCGACCCCTTTGAAATCCATGTTGATATGAACTACGCAAGTTATTCTCTTCAAGATGCCTCATCAGTTCCGTTTTAATTATCTTCTCCATCATTTTGCAACAGATACTTGTGAGGCTGACTGGTCGGAAACTGTTTGGTGATGTCCTCTCTCCTCCTTTATAGATGGGGGTTATGTTGGCTATCTTCCACTCGGTAGGCAGAGCCCCCGCCTCCATCGAACTTTCAAATATCTTGGAGAGCGGAAAGGCCAGCTGTTTTGTGAGTTCATTTAGAACTTTTGTGGATATACCATCTGGGCCAGGTGATTTAGTGGGCTGTAGCTGTTTCAGAGTTTTTTTCTTACTGTGTCCATTGGGAACGACACCGTGCTTATTTTGTTTGTAGATGTGGCAATCCTGTAGTATTCTTCCTCGTCAAAAAACGGACGTTCCTCGGTAAACACGGACATAAAGAAATTGGATAAGAGGCAGGTCTTATCAGAGTTATCAGTTAACCTGTTTCCCTGATTGTCTTTAAGACAAGGAATGCAGTCGCGATTTCGTTTTGCCTTATTAACGTAAGCATAAAACCTTTTCGAATTTCTTGGTATGTCTTTGACTATTTCTGACTCAAAGGTTGATCTTTCTTTTCTCAGAAGATTCCGACACCGATTTCGCTGTTTCTTAAAAAGCGGAAAAATGTTCGGGTTGTTGATATCTGGCATATGTTTTCCACAGTCTTCTTTTCTTCTTGAGATTCCTTTTAATTTCCGATGTCAACCACTCGGGTCGGGAGACGCATGATCGCCTTTTAAGTGGGCAGAATTTCTCTACCGATTGGTGAATCAATTTACTAATGAAGAACCAGGCAGCATTAGGGTCAGGTACATGTGCAGGGCTCCAGTCTATCCCATTCAGTAATTCTTTCATTTTTGGATAATCCCCTTTCCATACATTTCTCTGCCTAACTGCACGATGTTTGGGTACAGAAAAATGACTGTACTCCCAAGCAAGAACACAATGATCACTTCGTCCAAGCGGCACGTAAGAACTAAATGCAAGGATGCAATTGTCATCTCTACTAATGATTAGATCCAAACAGCTTGACTGCTGCCCATTTCGGAACCGGGTCTTCATTGTGACATGTTGGGTAAGAAACTCGTCATTTACCAACTGAAGTAATTTCTGTTCGAATGAATTTTCCGATCGCGAGCAGTACATTGACACCCAATCGATATCGGGAGCGTTGAAATCTCCAAGTATTAATAAATGTTTGCTACGGCAGATTTGCTTTACCTCTGTGATGAGTGCTTCGTCCGTGTCCGTTCGCGGTCTTGGGGGTCGATATACCACGGCAATATGGAGGTCTCGTTGGTTTGAGACTTTCAGTTTACAACAAAGTATTTCGCAAGACGAGATCCTATTTGGCGAGGGCCCATCCGGAATGAAGTCAATGCCTTCTCGTATAAACATTGCGATTCCACCACCCCTACGTCCGTTTCTATCCATGCGGATAAGCTGAAAACCGTCAATTCGGGCTTCTGTGTCTGCGATTTGTTCATTTAACCATGTTTCAGTTAGAGCTATAAAGTCAGGTTGTAAATGGTCCAAGACCAGTTTAATTTCATCCATTTTGTTCAATAGACTCTGCACATTTGTGTACATCATTTTAATCTTGTTTTCTTCTCTCGATTTCTGAATATTTTTGGTTCTTTCTTCAACATGGCGATTTTTGCTGGATATTTCACAAGATATATCCAGTCTCCTGTCTGGGTTCAAATCTATAGGCATTTGGTAGGGCTTTTGACCGGCGTGGTTGCCGTCAATTTCACCGGATGTTCCCATGAAAACGAGCGCACCGTTTTGACGATTTTGTTGTCTTCTACTATTTTCAAGTTTTGTTCCCCCTCGTATTGACGTCTTTTCAATTCTGCTACCAGTGTCCTCCTTTTCATCCGATCGGTGGGAGAGTAATCCGGCTGAAAAAAAACTCCACGATGATTCTTTTCGTAGTTGGGACTTTCGAGAGAGCAATAGATCTACCTGCTGTTTACTCCCCAAAACGACTTTTTAATGGTCTTGGTCGAACCTCATGCGTTTCATTTGTAACGAGAGGCCCCAATCGAAAGATCTTTTTGATGTCGACTGTCACACCAGTTTCTTGCGTTTCATTCAATAAATTTTGGAATGTCAGCAGATCCTGTTTTACCCTTTCTTTTGGCGTTTCCCCAGTAGCCTCTGAGACTCCCTGAACTACCAGACAAAATGACCTGTCAGGAAAAAAACTCGTTTCTGCATCCTGCTTTCTTTTAGTGATTGAAGGTTGAATCATACCCTTTGATACAGTCTTTAATACTGTGTTCAAATTTGTCTTCCTCGGTGAGCCTGTTGGTTCATATGCAGACATCTCTATGGACCTTTCAAGCTGCGTGAGTTCTCCTGACAATGCGTTTGCTCGAATAGCACCCGGGAAACCTGCATTTTGGTTAATGGCATCCAGGTCTGTCGATAAGTCGTAGGCCACTTTTCCGCCATTACTTTGCTGGCTACCATGCCCTGCTTCATTGTTGTTCGATGGACATGTAAAGAGCATGCTGCTTTCGCTCGTCCGATGCAGTAAAAGAAACCTTACGATTACTGTTTTTTTGGACTTTTCAGAGACCGTCGATCGCTGATTTACTTTTGTGCAGTCGGATTCTATGTGCACCAGATTTCCCGAACCTGGGGAAACGCAAGACATAAAATTTCCTCCTCGCTTATTTTTTTTCTGGTCATCTGTATTTCAACTGACTCAGAGGTTTGTTCTAATGACTTCGTTCTTTTTCTCTTTTTGTTTCGCTTAATGTTGTGCCTATTGACTTCTACCGTTTCCTTGTGATGATTGTGTTCTAGCTTGCTGATGTTTTTCGGCTCATTTGCATCGTGTTTCGGCGAGTTTATTTTATTATGTTTTATGAGGACTGATATTATTTCCGATAGGAGATCGAGGTCTCCTTCTTATCTCAAAACTCTGGTTGTTAGTCCTCGGCATCCATCACAGTGTGCCAGCCCTTCACTGTTTAGCTTAGTTTTGGTAATGTTCAGTAGTTTACTGCTTTCTTCATTATTGCTGCTTTGTGGATCTTCTCGGTCTGCTGAGAGTGTCTTGAGTATTTCGGGTAAGTTTCTGTCACATGAAATCGAAAACGGTTTACAAAGATAGGAGAGATCATTATTTTTGTAGTGTACTATTTGTTTTTTCTGCTGGCTTCCCGGGCGTGGCCGAGCGGTCAAGAGCATCGGTAGCTAATCGAGAGGTTGGCGTTTCGAGTCCTGGCTGAAGCGGTGAATAATTTTCTCGCGTGGTCGGGTCGTGAACATTTGCGTTTCCCATGCCAGCAAGATCTCTACGAGGATGCATTAAGTTTTAACGAGCAGCTTAAATTATCAAGCGAATAGTTTACTGAGCACAAAAAGAAGTGCTTTTCCTAACCGAATTCACTATCGAATGTTAATACGAAGCAAAGAATGATGCAGCCTTCGAAGTGATCCAATGACAACTTATTTCGTTTAGTCCTGACTTTGGGAACAGATTATTGGCCAAAAATCAAAAGCTTGGAGACGAGCGAATTTCAAACGGAGGTCCAACGACGCCGCAATGTAAACAATATGAGCAATAAATGCGCCTATTCGTTCAAAACCACTTTAAAAAAACAATAAATGATAGGAAGAATATTCAGGAACGACACAGCCGTTTGTAGAGGTCAAAGGTCCTGGATATCTTCAGATCTTCAAGGGGTTTTGCACTTTTGGTTCACTGAGCGGTTGACAGTATTTATTGGTGAAGAGGCTGTTTTTATCAAGTCGACGAAGGTGATAAACAAATTCCAATTCAATGTCGTTTTGTGAGGTAATTTGGCACAAGAAAATTTCCGGAAAATTCCAAAGAGCAATAACGTTCGTGCAGTGGCGGTTTTAATGTCAGAATCAGAACAAGCGAAGTGTTAACGATTTTCAAACTGTCCAAGTCGGAGAAAAAAAAGATACGTGGTTCCTTTGCACACGATGACCTTGAAGCTGATGTTTGAATGTTGTACAATGGACCCCTTGCAATAGGCTGGGGCGCATGTGTGCCGCAGCTACCAATTTGCTCATCCAGGCGATGCCGTGTGGCCACCACCTCCACTTTCTAAGCCTGCAAAAGCCTTATTTCTTGCATTTGGTTTCGCATTATCCATCGAAGAATTGCTTTTATGGCTGATCGTCTGGGTCTTCTTGTTTTATTACCACGTCGCCTCTTTCGTTTGCGCCAAATCCCGTCTAGGAAGATTATATATGGAAGGTATTGGCTTACCCGCATGTGAAGAAGACTGGACAATAGGCATAGTTAGGCTAGAACCGCCGCTACCAGATGAATTGTCCTAAACAATGGCAACGGAGGTAATTGTTCTGCGTACCGATGACGACGAGAGGAACGGGATGTTCGTAACGAAAACGTTGGAATCTATAGGGCCCAGTATGAAATCCATCTTCAGACATAATGAGCTACAACCCAATAGGGAAAAAAGGGATGAGGAATGCAAAAATATCTAATCATTCACTGCCTCCCTTCAATTCCCACGAATAAATAGCTGTGGGACTGTTGGGTTGTAGGATTGGTGGACAGTGACCTTTGAACGGTGAGAGTTACAGTGAGAAAAAAGCCTAGTACGAGAAGATGGGGGAAATTCGACTTCCGACGCAGTCTTCAACATATATATTTATGTCTGTGATAGCTTGGCTGATTCCATGATGTCCATCGTCCGTGTCCCATCGTCCAGTGATTTCGATTAAAACCAAGTGACCGTTTAAGGGGAAGCATGAGTATTTCCAGACGGTGGACGGCAATGGGCTTGTTTTGAGTACGTTCCCTAATGTAGCGGCCTTTAATTTATCATTCACCGTAGTTATCGCTTTAGGTGACAACCGGAAATGCACTTGTCTTGGGCTATTCAGCCACAAGTTCAGAATCCGTCGCATAACACCAAGGTTAACTAAAATAAAAGATCTAAAGGAAAGGAAGTAATCATTCCCACCTTACGTGCTAGCAATGGTGAAGTGCCGATACGATGACAGTCGTCTATGACGAAGAGAAAATTTGCATCCGTCCTCAAACGCTCTGAGTTGCTATCATATACTACTTTATCTACGTAATTGCCGTTAACGCTACACCTCTCACAGCCATAATAGGCGTTAACATTATTAATGTGCTTAATAAAAGCTCTCGCTGGAGCATCGCAAATTACAGCTGCTAAACGAAACCCAAGCGTCCTCTTGATATGTTTGACATGCAGACAATCTCTGGCCAAAGATTTTAATTCCTATGCGAGGGGCCTACATAAAGTTTGTACATCTAAAGGCTTTCCATAGCCACAGTGAATTCCCACAACGAATAGTTCACAAACAAAGGGCTCCATAATTCTACTTAGGATAGGCCAAAACCCGCGCTTAGTTTTCTTTTTTAGGGAGCCCATCAATAGCTAAATAAGTTACAACAATATTGCCTATTAGACGCCTGGTAGGGTCTAGAAACTGCTCATTTAACTGTTTCACAAGTACTAAATGATCGTACTCACCACTACCCATTGCCGTCACCGTTGAAACATCACTTTCCCAGCCAACAGCGTTCGTGCGTCTGCAGGAATGTCAGAGGTCAGCCGTCTTTAAGCTTCAGAAGACTGCTCTGATGAATCAATGGCATACGCAAGCGTATTGCCCAAGAACTCATAGCCTCTTGAAACGTAGTTTCCTCTTTACTTGTAGGTGTGCTTGAAGAGTTGTTTGGTGCCACGTCAGATACATCTGACGTTTAACTTGCATCCTCATCAGCAGAGGAAATCTCTAAGTCGTCATATGACGAACTAGAGGAAGAGGTCAGATGCTACGACGATTAAGATGAGTCGGATGGAAAGATTTCCCTCATATTCTCGGCAATTTGACATAAATCATTCATGAAACCTTTCTGGACACGTCTCCTAAGTGTTTTCGTAGATACTGTTCTAAACATTCTGCAAAAAAAGCAAAAGAAACGGTCAATATAGATAGAACAGGGGTGCAGGCAGTTAAGCGACCGCGTCGCAGCAAGACAGCTCAGGAAATAGCGTTGCGCGGCGCGCGCGGGTATGACAGCTCAGTGCCCGATCGATTTGCCAATAACACTGCGCGCATTCTCTTGCACAATAAGCGACGCATTATCGAGGTTTACTAGCAATCAATCAAATTCCAGATGCGATTGACGTACGACCGTTTAATGCAGGCTTTAATGATAGGAAGCGAAAGGGTATAAGGTGATGATAAAGTTTTTGAAAAATGAAAAAGCGCAAATGGCCAGGATTGCAGTCTGTGGGTCATGAGCCAAAGATCGAATACTTACAACAGAGACAATCCGCTAAGGTTTTGTTAGAAAATAGTACCTGAATATTAGCCAATTTAAACCCTACTATTATGCCGGATTAATGGCTATATTTATTTGGGAATAACAGATTCATGATTGTTGTGTTTCTTTTCCATCATCAGTCTGTCAAACTTAAATTTTATTTGGAACTTTTTCGTAAGGATACCAATTACAACACCGCTTCCTGGCGTGAATTATTCGGATTGCCTTCGTAATCCGGCACCGTTTTCATGTCTTTTATGACTGTGTTTATTTATCTGTTCCTCCCTTGTGGTAGAACTGTTTACACGGCTGTTCGGATCCACTTATAACAGTTAATTTAAGACCGCGCCAAAATAGAACAACTGAAAGCAAATTTGAGCGAAATTGGGAATGTAGTGCACGGGATGAGCACCTCTGCTAAGGATGTATATTCTATGCTGCAGTTGCCATTGAGACTTATGAATCTTGTTTATTCAGCTGAATATGGAGGCTGGCTTTGTTCAGGAGGCTTAATGCGAATATTTAGTCCTAAATAGGTTTCCGGGGTTACAGATAAAATGACTGGCGTTCATTGGAGCAAAAAGGATAAGGAGTACTTCAGAAATCGACTGCCTGTTCTATTCAGTCCACCGGTATACCATTGGGCCACTTTTCTGGGTCGACATACAGCTAAGGTTTCAGAAACAAACCTGAGTAGATGCTTAGAATGTTTGATGATAAAATAAATAAATTTCTTTCTTGGGCGAAAGTTTAAAAACTTGATTTTGAAAAGGCTTCGGGATGTCAATGGTGATTTGCTCCACTGAGCAGTTCGGAATCCCAAATTGCTCCACCGCTATATACGGAAGAGCCCACGTTACAGGAACCCGATTCACATTATGAGTAAGGATGAAGGTTGTTTAAGGGAAATATTTGTTGGTCATTTGAACTCTCTTTTGAAATTGGTTTGAATTTGGTCTTAAATTCACTCGTCTCCTAGCGTTTTGATAGTTTGGTGAGTAATCGGTGCCCGAAGTTAAACTATGACGAGTTAAACTGAAATCTGTCTTGTCGGAAACCTTTTCGCTCTAAGGTAAGTCAAAATTTTAAAACAATTTGAAGTTTTTGACCACGCTATTGAAAAATTTTCTTTATAATTGTCTTAGCTTCGTTGTCACTTCCCTACCACCACCAGTCCCACCTTGCCCCCCTCTTGCCCCCTCACTGAGAAAATTTTCACAGCGGGACCCCATCATTTCCTCGCATTTGCAGTCCTCTTTCCTTTATATCGAACACCTAGCGCACATTTCTTTCCCTTAAAATCGGCCATTGATGTACTCCCTAATTTGGGTACTATTAACGCCCTCATGTTATGCATTCAATATGGTTTCCTTTTGGATCCATTCAAATCATTCCTGTGATGTACCCATTCACTCATGATATAGGATATGTGCAGAGGAAATTTGCGAAGTATTTTATTTGAAAAAAAAACGTTAAAAAATTATGTACCTGCGTAAGAAACGTTTGTCATAGTCTGCGACACTGATGCCGTTATCTGGAGGTGGTTCCTAAAATAAAAAGAAATTTTTTTGTTACCGAGGCATGTCAGGCTACATGAGCATTATGAAAAGATTTACAAATCCCAAATTCTGGATAAAAATACATGCTTCTCAATTAATTACGTTTAACCCTGAAATACGTTTACTTTAAAGACATTGAGATAATTACCATGTCTTCGGACGCAGACTGGGTTGTTCAAATTGGACAACTGGAAGGACATTCCGGAAGCTGTATGTGTATGCTGGAATATTTATACATTCTCAGTTACCTCCCGGCATTTTTTCTCCCACCGTACCTTATTCTTGCACCGTGGGACCAATCAATAGCAATTCTGCTAATAACAACCATAGAACACTTAGTGAAGCTGGAATTTTGTCGAATTGCGTCTCCAGACGTCAGGGAAATGCTGTGACCTACTAGTGAAAATTCCATAGAACAAGCAGCCAATAAATGACCGTTTTTTCAGTTGGTCCGTCCCAGCAGAATTTTAGGCACAGCGATGATCAAATAAAAGACTTTAAGAGGTTACTCATGAACTCTCTTTCATTCTTTCCCCAAACCACTGACAGCCTTTCTATCTACAAATTCACGAATGACGTTTCGAAAAAAATATATCCTAACCACCTCATTGGCATAATCCGGTGTCCTACTCATTCCTCCAATGAAGTAATTGTTGACCTCCTCTATGCACAGGGGCACACGACAGATTGACTGGCTAGCCTTGGCGGGGACACACACTTCCTTGAGTATTTCGTTCAAGACAGTCAATTTTTGTTCCAAATTGCGAACCATCTGCTTTGCAATGGAATCGAATTTTTTACTAGGTGATTGTCTGCCACCTTCCAAAAATTATTACCGCAGAGAACGTAGGTCCTTTCGCATATCATTGATCGACGTTGAACGGACATCTAGGGGTTTTTCAGGTAGTAGTCTGAGGTTCACATTTGTAACAAATACTTACCGATAAGTGAACGGTGGGGTAGGTCGCGTTGGTGTATTCCAAAGCATGGATAGACCCGGTATATTCTCGTCATTCCTAGGCCTAAAAATAATATCGCCAAAGTTTCTTACTGCATAATCGGTGGTGGCCTCGGCTGGCTAGCCAGTCTCCATTCTGGCTCTTTTTGGCTGGCGAATAATTGTCTCCCTCATCTTCGGAGGCCGAAGTGAGCTGGCATGGATGGACATATTAATAGCATTGAAAACTTTCTTCCTTCTTTAGCCTCTTCCTTGCTCAGTTGGCTCGGAGCTGGAGGGGTCATCCGTCTCCTCAGCCTTTTTCGCCAATTTTTGGGTCTTTTCGAGGGTCAGGTTGTCTTTAATCACCCTCACTGTGTAAACGTTGGTGGTTGCAGGTGGCTGCAGGATATTCCGCAATAAATAGTCACATTCCTTTGCATTTTTTTGTGACATGACACAGTTCAAATCCACAAACCATGCTTTGGCCACAGCGGCTACCCTTCGGTCATTGATATAAATAAATAAATAAATAAATTGTATATTTAAGGCCCAGAGAGCCCCGTCATTTCAAGTTGATAATCAACAGGGCAGTCAATCTACGTACACCACACGAACAAGGGATGCAAGGATACAAGCAAATCATAATGCATTAAAATCTATTACAAATGTGTATGGAAACTTTTAAAAATACCTGTGAACAAAAACCCTTTGAAGAAAAGTCACTGTTTTGGAATGTGGGAAACAAGGGAGGGAGAATAAAATGATCAGCAATGTTTAAAGCGACATATTTACAGATAATGTCAGAAAGGGTATACATAATAAATAATAAATTAATTGTATATTTAAGGCCCAGATGGCTCCATCATTACAAACTTTTTACCGTGGTTTAACTAAATACAAAGTGAATAATTTTTGCACTATGTAAGCATCCATATGAACAGCAGAAATGAGTAGTATGGTAAACATATCCGATTCAAAACGATTTGCCATTTTTAAAACAAGTCAACAATCTTTGGAATATACGGTGAGCTGGAAAAGAAGCGGTCGAAGGACTGCTTGCGAAATCTGAGGCTTTAAATATGAAAAGGCTGGAAGATGAAATGGATGTCGTAAAAAACTCACGGCTGTCAACAAAACGGACACTACTGTATTCCAGTAGCCAAAACAGATGTCAGTACCCATGGTCTGTCACCACTTCAGTCGACAGTACATAACCATTGTGGAAGATGGCAAGGGAGCTGCGGGGTAACTGTAAAGATCGTGGTACACCCTCATCCTTGTCCAACAGCATAGGACATTTTGGCGACTCAGGCGGCCGTCTTTCTGAAAATCGCCTGCGGCTACGTTTGTTGACTCATTTATTGAATTACGAATTATTTGTACAAAAGACTCAAAAGGAAAGGCCAAAAAATTACCCAACACTCAAAACCGCCTCACATCTTTGTGTAGGTGAGCTATAATATCCCTAGATCTTCTTAGTCACGTCCCACTTGAATCACACTCTTATTATTACAATAATACTTCCGATTTCAGTACCATTTTTATAGCATTTTTTTATTATTCACTCACGAGAATCTTATCAAAAAATAGCATGTCCTCATGCTACTGGTAATATGTGTACACGTATATGTTTTCTCTCTTCGAATAGCCAGCAGCTGCTTATTTTCCGCACGCTATTATGTAAACCAAATTTTTACATTTTTATGATGTGTCAGAGCACACGTAACAGGAACCAATTTCTGTTATGAGAAACAAAGACGGTTTCGATATATCTGAAATTTTAAAAAAACAATATTGAACACTTTTCGCAGTTCTTTCACTCGGTTTTCACCAGAGAAGCTGTTTTTTTCCCATCAAGTTACGAGACTATGCGAGAGCCAAGTATTCACGATATGGTTTTTCAAGAAGATATGGTATTTGAAGAACTACAAAGTCTGAAGGCAGGTTAATCCACCGGCCCTGATGATATTCCAGCAAGGCTGCTCCTCGAACTTGCTCAAAAGCTGACCAAACCGCTTTCCATTCTGTGCAAGAAATCTTTTGATACGGCAATTCTTCCTAACGACTGATAAACAACCCACATTACACCGCTTTACAAAAGCGATAGTCGAGCGCTTGCTGCGAGTTTAAGGCGTGTCAGCCTTATCTTAAATCTATTGCAAGGTTATGGAGAAGGTTGCCAAAAAGGAATAAATGATCTATTTAGAAACACATAACCCCTTACCTAATGCAGAATATGGCTTTTGTAGGAGAAGATCGTGTGGTAGGAACTTACTTTACACGATGCAATGCAGGAAAAAAGCACTCGATGCAAAAGACACTGTGCTTGTGGCTTCATTGATTTCATCAAAGCCTTTGATAGGGTTCCAC
Organism: Schistocephalus solidus; assembly: GCA_017591395.1. Taxonomy (NCBI): domain Eukaryota; kingdom Metazoa; phylum Platyhelminthes; class Cestoda; order Diphyllobothriidea; family Diphyllobothriidae; genus Schistocephalus; species Schistocephalus solidus. The sequence goes on along the minus strand of WEDG01000333.1, from coordinate 18,970 downwards.
ACCAGCGTCTCCTTTACAAAGTTGATAATGCTGGGTACTGGAGGCAAACTTCTTACGTGGATCAAGCATCTTCTTTTGTGTCGTTCCCAAGTTGTCTGTGTAGGCGGAGCGCGATCAAGGCGCACAGTCATCGAGAGTGGAGTCCCACAAGGTTCAGTGCTCAGACGGAACCTTTTTCTCCTGTCCACTTATGTTTGTGTACAGGAATTGGACTGTGACTTTGCTATATTTGCAGACGATATACAAATCTTGAAGGTCATCTTTAATTCTGCCAATAAGGACATCTAGGAAATCTAAATCAGGTCACTGATACGCGACCCTTCTATTTGAGCGGTATGCAACTCCGAAAAGCAGAAACACAGGAGAATCTTGGCGTTTGGATGACAAACCACTTAAAGCCTTCTGCGCAATGTTGCGTGGCGGCTAAATCCGCCAAATCAATGCTGTACGATATCGAGCGGGCATTTAATGTTTTTCGACGTAGACTGCTTTTCTAAAGTCTTTGGAACGTTTTAAGGCCAAATATTAAATATGCAATCCAAGTCTAGTGACCGTGGACCAAGCAGGACTAAAACAAGCTCGTAAGGGTTGCAGCGGTGAGCCAAAAAAATAGTAAGAGGTCAAGGTGAACTTTCATATGAGATTCATCTAAATAAACCAAAGCTCTATCCTCTGAGTTATAGGCAGTTGAGCGGAGACTTGATACAAGCCGTCCGTATCGTGCATGGCATGGATTGCAACCTGCTATGTGATGACTTTTTCAAACTTGCCACTACGAATAATCTCCAAGGTCATCCATTCAAACTAAGTGTGCCCAAGTAAGATTAAATATGAGGAAGTATTTTTTCACCAACCGTGTCGTGGAACCGTGAAATAACCTACCTTTGTGACTACTTAACCATAACAATATCATTGTACCAAGTAAATCTGCATGCATTCACTTGCTTGTAACTTCTTTACATTGCTTCTTATTCTTGCTATTTTTATTTAACAAATAGGGATTTGAAAGGCGTTAGCCTATTTGACACAAATACACTGAACTGAACTGAAAAGAGATTGATGCCCAGAACGTTTTGGGTGTTTGGATCCCGAATTCACTCACACTGTCGCTCAATTGCTCAAATGTGGCTAAGTTGCCAATGTCAGTCCTGTACCTTGTCAAACGTGTGTTGTCTTCCTTTGATGATGACTGATTCTCAAAGGTATTCCGAACTTTTTTTGAAGCCGCCACTGGAGTTCGCCATTCAAACTTGGAGACCCTGGACCGCTAAGGAACACAGCCTTCTGGAAAGAGTTCAATGGCATGTAGCTATTTTCGTCACTGAACAGGGCTCACTACCCTACGAAACCCGATTAGCTAATCTTAAAATTTTTCCTTTGAGTTACAGGCAAATATGGGGCAAAATTATTCAAACTTTCCGCATCCTATGAGGTCGGGACTGCGGCCTTATACCAGGAGACTTATTCAAGCTAACAAACACAACCAACCTACTGGGTTACCCACTCAAGCTATGTGTGACTGGTGCCAGGCTGGACACACGGAAGTTCTTCTCTAGCAGTGTGATTGAATTTTGGAATGTCTTTTCAGAGTAAGTTGTTGTCTACATCAGTTGAAACTTCTAAACGGAAACTGAATTAGCATTGCCGTACGCACCACGATGCCTTCCGACTGCTGTCACCCTGATGCAAGTTATTATTGTTTATTAGAATACTTTAATTGTTAAGTTAAGTTTGTTTATAACATATTTTCTACCCTTGTGTGCACATTCCCTACTGAAATTCCTCATACCGCCTGCAGATCCGAACTCATTCTTCTTTCCCCGTATCGTACATGAGCTCACATAACCTACTAATAATGGGCACACGTGTTTCCAAAATACTGCAGACGCAGGAACATGTTCAGCTATCTGTAAAATTTTGAGATTCCACTTGCAATATTTGATGTTCGCTTTTCCAAATTTTTGATATATTTCTGCTGCATGTAACAACAAGGAAGTTCAAAGGTATTCAGCTATATTTCTCCCAAATAAACTGAACTTAACTGATGTTGAAAGTACCAAAACAATCGGACCTCAATATAGCCGTGGTGTATCGACCTCCAGGACAGTGGACGGACACATACAAAACACTTATAACCGCGATAAAGCAAACACATAGCAAACACGTATGTATACTTGGAAATTTCAACTCTTCCGACATCGATTGGGAATTGATTTACTACTCGTGACCGGAAAATTCATTTGAAGAGAAATTGCTTCAGTTCTTAACTGCCACTGTTGTAAAGGGTGCAGCGGCGAGCCAAAACAATTTGTAAGAATTCAATGTGAACTGTCATATGAGATCCTCCTATATAACCTGAAGCTCTATCATCTGGGTTATAGGCAGCTGCATGGAGATTTGGTTTGGAGCGCAACTGCCAACTGAGCCAGAACGATTGATATAAAGAACGTCGTTAACAGAGGCAGAGAGGGATATCTAAAAGGTGATGTATCAGTAACAGTATATTTGAGGGAGATGAAGGTGAGTCACCTTTGAATTCCCTATTTGTACATGAGAGTTGTTGTTTCAAAAAATAGTATCTCGATATATTTGCGAGGCAAATTGATGTGAGCCAACTGGCTGGAACATAATTGAAAAAATCAGACAGGGAAAAAAATCCCAGTGATATTCAGTAGAATAAAACTGTCACCCTTGGGGAGGAGGTCCAACGGAGGGCATCGTGGGGGTCACATGAATAAGCACCGAAGTGCGGAAGGTGCAGCCAGATGCTCCCTTGCTTATTACAGAGTCCGTTGAGTGATTTAAAAGGCGGAGATATCCGCCCAGATCATCCTCGGTCCGTTGCGGTTAAAATCAAGGGATAACGTTCATACACCACATGGACGATGGCCACCAGGTCCAGCTGATGTGAACACTCACGGTGTTACCAACGAAAATAACAAACATTAAAGAAATGTTACTCAAATATAGCTAATAGTCTCCTATACACCTTATTTTCTGACGTCATTCTTGCAGTTTTTAGTTTGTGTTGTATCTCGCACCATTAAATCGATCTAACTTTCGCTTAAAAACCTCCAAGGAGTCTGACGTAACAACATCCAGAGGAAGATTATTCCAAGCTTCAACTACTCTTTTGGAGAATAAATACTTCCGAGTGTCTAGCCTTACTCGAGTCACACGTAATTTTGGAGGATGACCTCTCAAGTTAATTGTTGTTGCTAACTTGAAGAAATCACTTGAAACGAGACAACAGTCCTGGACGCGTAGTATGCCGAATTTTAGTATCAGCTCCCCCCGAAGCTGTCTATAGCACAAGGGAAAGAGATTGAGATTGGCCAGCCGTGTTTCATGAGGCTGTGAGCCATGTCCAAGGACAAGTTTGTTTGCTCGCCTCTGGTCCTTTTCAAGGATGTTGATGTCCTTCGCCACCCAGGGTCTACAAGCTTGGATAGTGGACTCCAACTGCGGCCGCACGAATGTTCCGAAGACTTAAGCGAAGCAGGCGGTAGTGAAGGCTGCAAAATATCGTTTAATGAGGTACAGAATCGACAAGGCGAACTTCGACACCTTAGCGCAATTAAGGAAGGGTTTAAGCGAGGGCGTGATCCAGACTCCAGGTCCTTTTGGGCATCAACTCCTTTCAATGGAAAGCCATTCAGACGGTAAACCGTTCGGTTCATAGGATTGCTTTTCCCGACTCGTATGATGTTGCACTTGCTCTCAATAAACGCCAAGAGCCAGTCATTTGACCATTTCTGGAGTCGATTTAAGTTTTCCTGCAAGTTTTCTTCATACGCCACAGTTTGAATAACACGCCAAAGTTTGAGATCATCGGCAAGCATGGCAATATTGCAGTCCAGGTCGTTGGCACAATCGTTGATGTAGACAATGAACAAAATAGGGCCGAGAACAGAGCCTTGGGGAAAACCACTCTCAACATCAACCTTGGTCGACTGTTTGTCGCTGATATGGACAGTTTGTGAGCGGCCAGTTAAGAAGTTTTCCATCCATGTCAGAAGTTAACCTCTTAATCCTATGCGGTTGAGTTTATAAAGAAATCGGTGGTGCGGAAAGCTATCAAAAGCTTGTTTGAAGTCGATATAGACAGGGTGCACCTTATTTCCTCTATAGACCACCTAAATCCAACGTTCTAAGCAGGAGAGCAAATTTGTGACACTGGAACTGCCTCTACGGAAAACGCGCTTAACCTTGGAAAGCAGTGGGTTTTGTTCTAGGAACTGCATTTGTTGTTGTTTAATTATTTTTTCCATGATTTTGCAGCAAACTGAAGTAAGACTGACCGGTGGATAATTGTTTGCAGAGTCCCGGCTTTCAGCCTTATAGAGCGGCGTAATCCATGCGGATTTCCAGTAAACTGGAATCAACGAGGCGGAGTTCACTACCTTTGCACAATGTAGGAAGGGTTTAAGCGAGAGCGTGATCCAGACTCCTAGGTCCTTTTGGGCATCCACTCCTTTCAATGGAATGCCATTCAGATGGTAAACCGGTCTGGAAGGATGTTTGGAAAAGTGTAGGGAGTGGTTTTGCCAGTTCTCTCGCGAGCTCTTTCAACCGCTTTGCAGGTACTACATCGGGACCCAGTGCCTTAGATTCCTTTAGCCCCAAAAGTTCCTTGAGGACAAATGTTCTGGTGAACTGAACAGTCTCAACTATTGTATTCATTTCGATGCCATCGTTAGGGTAATCGTATCTCGTTTCCTTTTTGAAAACAGACCAGAAAAATTCCGAAAGTTTATCAGCCTTCGCACCGTCTTCAGTAAGGTCTATACCCTCGGCGGTCCTCAGCAGGGGTATCGGATCTTTGCTCCGTGTATTCTGCCTGAGGTAACCGTAAAACCCTTTCGGGTTCGCGGTGGCCCGGTTCAGCAGGTCCACTTCGAAATCCTGTCTTGTTCAAAAATGAGGCCCTTGACCCAATTTCTCTGCATTTTGTACGCATTTAGAGATGCAGGAGTTCCGTCAGTAAGCGATTTTTTCCACAATCTCCACTTTTTGATAAGTTCGATTTTAAGGCCCGCGTAAGCCATCGCGGTCTGTTCGTTTACCTTTTTCTCAAATTCGGTCAGTGATTTTTGATGAGCCTGTGCAGTATGTCGCTGAACGTTTCGCAGTCCTCGGTCATGTTTCCAACGAATGAGGGTTCCCACTGAGTGCGCATGAGTTCGGCCCTCATTCCACCAAATTGCTTTGCCATATATTCCTTCTGACTGTTGTGGGTCTTTCTGGTATAGAAAATAGCGAGTACTCCCATCGCAGTACCACGTGGTCACTTTTACCTAGCGGCGGTAGACATGACACTTCGTCGATGCTGTCCTGCTACTTCATGGGAACTAGGTCCAGGCAATAAGCATGTTGTCCTACGCACACCCTTGCTGGAAAGGTGACATGCTGTGTGAGAAGTAGCTTAAGCGTCGTGCTTTGAAGGCAACTGTCAAAGGCTAGATCAGAACTATGTGCACAGGCAGAGCTCCAGTCGATGTGAGGCGCATTGAAGTCACCCATTATCAGAATATCCAACCGTGAAGTAATCTTTTCAAGATCTTCTAGCAGGTAAGCATCGGCTACGGGGTCTCTTCTTGGTGGACGGTAGACTGTCAGGATATCTAGACTTGACGAACCTGGCACTTTTAAATTGGTTTCGGGGTCCAATTTTAACATTAACATAATCGCTGGGGATTTTAATTTTCCTGAAATTGACTGGATTTCAAACTTTTGTCCACCCAGATTTCAGCCTTTCCTAGATACCATTAATTTTTCTAATTGTTTACAGCTTGTCCGTTCTTCAACGAGAGACAAACATATTTTAGACCTGATTTTCACAAATGACATTGCTCCCCTCTTCGTTGATTTTAAGCAGGACCTCTTCCAATGTGACCATACATTAATTCACTGTTGCTTACCAATTGTCTCATCGAAATGGCTAGCGCCGTTCACACCTATCATGCTTTTGACCTCGCATATATGAGCTTAATTAACAACTTTTTTGACTCATTGGATTCGCAGCATCTCTCCTTCATGAACGATGCAGCAAGTCCTTCTGACTTCATGTCAGTCGTTTCAAATAACATCCTGGAATTTGTGCCAATCAAAATTGTCAAGCCCTACACATCGGAATCCACCGTCCCCCAATTTCTTTTGCTAAGACTAAAGAAATTGAGGAACCAATTAAAAGATCAATAAACCATTTCGTTACCTGTACATCTAAGGATTGCAGAGATTTTTGAATTAGCCTCTAAGATTTAGCTTGCATGGGACAGACAGAGGGAATCATGCGCACTCAGCAAACCAAAATTTGCCAAATCTGTTGCTCACCTGTTCCGCCGTCGATCCTGCTCTAAACGAGGTTATGAAATACCTCAATTAATTAATGAAACTAAGAACTACGTTCTGGAAGACTCTGACAAGGCAGAATTGCTAAGTGCATTCTTTGCAAATCATCTTACGATGGAATCTGAACCGGTTCCGACGTTTCAGGCATCCTCATTCAATGTTATCAGTATAATTGATTTCTCCATAGAACTAATTCGTAAGCAAATAATGCGTCTGAAAAACTCGCACTCTTCGGGGACTGACGGTATTCCAAACTCAGTTATTAAGAGAGTGCCGAGCTTTCCCCGATTGCTTAGCCATGTTTTCTCAGTTTATCTTTTAACGGATGCTTTCCTGACTCATGGAAGACATCTATTATTCTTCCTGTCTTCAAGTCGGGATCTCGTTCGGACGTAAATAATAATCGAGGCGTTCACAAAACCCCGGCTCTAGCAAAACGTCTTGAAAAAATTATTTTTAATAAAAGTCTCGGATTTTGCTTACAAAATAAGCTCTTAAGTGATTCGCAATATGGTTTTCTACCTGGGAGATCATGCAAAGTGTGTCACTCAGCTTTTCTTAACCTCGTCACTTCCCTTCGTAATGAGCAGCAGTCAATGTTTGTGATCTACTTTGACCTGAGCAAAGCCTTTGGCAAGGTACCGCACAGACGTCTTCTGGTGAAACGGGAAGCCCTCAGCATCCGGCCTCCTCTCCTTGACTTCATTGGTTCCTACTTGTCTTACCGCAGCCAGAAGGTCTTATTTGGTAATAGCAACTCAACGCCTCAACCGATCACGAGTGGCGTTTTTCAAGGCACGGTTCTAGGTCGCCTTCTCTTTATTCTGTACATAAACGAAATTTCAGCTTCACTCACAAATTCACAAAATTTCGTTTACGCTGACGATTTCAAGTGCATATATTCATTTTTCTAAAGAAACTGCCAATAGTTGCGTTGATAAAATAAAAACTCATCTTCTTATGCTCTCACGTTGGAGCTGTACTTGGCAGATGAAGTTTTCTTCATCCAAGAGTAGTTTCATGTGTTTTGGTCCCGCCAAGCTTCCTGGACCCCACGTATTTCAAAATAGTACACTTTGAGAACGACCAACCATAGAAGACTAAGGTCTAAGTTACACGAATTAGCTAGCATTATCGCCTCATGTAGATTGAATTTCTGCAAAGGCTGCACAGATATGTGGTTTTATATCATATAATTTCTTCCTACCGGAAATAAAAGTTAAACCTATACCGCATGTTTGTTCTTCCTATTCTGGAATACTGCTGTCCCCTCTTTGGTCTGATGAACGCCTCTGACCGCAGTAGGATTGAAAACGTTCAGAGGGTTTTTACTCGAAAACTATTTTCTCTTCCTGGATCCAGTATCTCTTATACGGATAGGTGCCAGTTAGAAAACATTAAATTTCTATGGGTTAGAAGACTCGAAGCCGGTCTCTGCTTCCTGTTTCGCGTTAACTCTAGCCCAAATCTCCCACGAATTAACGCTCTCACTCCGGTAGATCGACCCTATGCCACTTGTAATTCCTCCATGATCATTTCACCACCACTTAGCTCCACAACTAACCGGTCTCAGTTTTTTGCCTCCAAATATGCTTTCATCTGGAATAATCTTCCACTACAAATTAGGTTGTCGTCCACATTAGCTATTTTCAAAACAAAGTTACGCAAACATTTAACTTCGGAAGATATAAAGTCCTTATTGTCTGTTTCCTTCCCTAACTCGCAACTTTTGGATTTCGAAAAGGGTCCTCCTGGTATTTGAGTTAGCTCCCTTGATATTATAATGATCTCTTATTATATTTCCATCATCCTCTGCAGAGTCAATCTTTGCATTCACTTTTTCGCCTATCTTATTAACTAGCATCGCCAACTCTTGACAACCTTGATACTTTCCTTTGATTTTGCAACCCGGACGATGGTCTGCAGGTTCAAGGCGGGTTCTGACGGTTTTGCCTCTTTGATTGGTGGACTATGCAGTCGGAAAGGTCGCATCTCATGATCTCATGACCTCTACTATCCACTCTTCGTTTTGACCCTGGTGGTCACGATGAGTTCATCCTCTCTCTCACCTACACTGGTGGTTACAAACAGTAGCACTGACTGCTATATTATCTCTCATATGAAAAGGAGCGTTCGGAACCCTCATACGCTGTCAGCAACAGCACAATAATATCCATTTCATCTAGCTATTTTCCTTTTTTAGTGAAGCAGTTTTTATCTCCTATTTTTTTTAAATTGGCGGCTCGCCGAACTCCGCCTCCAATTAAACCGCAGGAATTTTTTGCTGCTTCTTTTCTTGTTCACCGTATATGTCAAAGATTTTTGACTATTGTTTTAAAAATGGCAAATCATTCTGAATCGGATATGCCTTCCATATTGTTCGTTTCTGCTGTTAATATGGCTGCTCACATAGTGCAGCAATTATCCACTTTGTATTTATTTATACCGTGATACTAAGTTTGAAATGACAGGGCTCTCTGGGCCTTAAATATACAATTTATTTATTTATTTAATATCGCATCGGAAGTAGACGCCAGTTTATAAGTTTTGTCTAAAACTGTTTGTTCACTTTTCACATAGATGAGTATGCCGCCTCCTTGACGCTCTTTGCTGTCTTTTCTTAAATGTTGGTAGCCAGCCATAGTTACATCCCGGTCGTCCACATGTTGTGACAACTAATTTTCTGTTAGAGAAATTATATCAGGAGATAGAACGCAAACATAAATCGTTAGCTCGTCCAGCTGCAATAGCATACTCTGTGCATTGTGGTACATGAATTTTAGTTTTCGGGTAGCCCGGGAAGTGCTAACGTTCAGGCGCGAGGCCCTGTTTACTGGGCCGAAAGCGTGGTAATCCAGAACAGGCCTCTCCAGGGGAGAACAATTGACGATGGATCACTTCGTTGTGGTAAATAACCAAATATGTTTCCCCTTTGCTGAGCCGCCGCCTCAGTTTGATGACAAGTTGACGGCTTTTTTGCTCCGCAGGAGAGAAATCCTGTTGAAAAATATTCAGGGTTTGAGTTTTTTAACTTAAATAGCCTAGACAAAATGAGACTGGCTTCCTGGCTTCTGGTCAAGATAACTTTTAGAAACCTAGGACATGTTGATTCAGATTGGCTCTTGGGCCGTTTTTCAAGGCTGAAGGCTTTTTTCCAGTTCAATCGACGTATTGTTCAAAATTTAATGAAAGTGGTTCATGTCTTCCTAATATTGGTTTACTGAAGTTGTAGCTGTTAATTTAGGTAGTCCCTGTATTATTAAACCTTTTTTTCTGTCAGTGGCATTTTTGTACCCACGGCGCTGTCTTCCACTATCTGGTGGGAAGGTTTCGCTTTGCGCACTGGTGATTATGGAGCAGATACTGATTGGCTAGATGTTGGCTTTGATCTGTTTTTTGGTCTTGGCGAAGTCCATTGCTTCGACAATTTTGAATTGCAGGTGGTTGTTCCGATTGGGAATCAATACCACTGCTTCTGCTTGGTGTGTGAATCTCAGTATTTCCTGTGGTTGGCAAGGCAATGGCCAAAGCCCCTTGTTATAACTTTTTTGAGGCATCTCTCCAACTCGGTTGCCCATTAAGGTTTTCCTTCTTGGTGTCAGATTTTCGTTTTGGAAGGCTTTTTTGTTTAAGGTGGACTGCTTTTGTCCTGCACCATTGCTACTTGTTGTGCGGTATCCGTAGTAGCTGCCAAAGTTGTTGTTGGGATACCCTTCGATCGAGTATTAATAGTTTTGCTCCTGGTTAGTCGCTCAGTGGACTCCTGAGTGACATCTGAATTAGAGGTGCCTTTAAGCGCAGATTTTTTTGCCTTATCTCATCCTCAAGCTGGTTTAGCTTGATGGACAGTTTTTGACAGCCACCACAAATGACAGTGCCATCAATAGCGTAAATATTAATTTGAGAGAGCGCCCGCCGCCGTGATGAGGTGGTCGAGTGGTTAACGAGCGTCGCCATGGCATTGGTGGTCATGGGCTCAATCGCGGCTTGTGGCATGACTAACGCACTAACGAGTCGCTAGGTTTAGGTTATGGTAACACTACCAGCGGTTTACACAAGCAGTATATAAATTATCTACTCCGCCTTTTTTGCGAATTAATGAAAGCCCTCGAAACGTTCTTAACTACGTCTGCTAGTGGAAGTTTTTGGAAGTATTTTTTTATAACGAGTTACTCGATATAAATTTCAAAATCAGTTAGACAGAATATGGATACTGAACGACTCGGCTGTTTTGCAGATAGTCTTCAGCAACCCTGACGAGCAGTTGGAAATTCGGGTCTTGTTTATCGGTTAACATGGTGAGGTTATTTGTCCGTTGGAGAAACTTGTTTAGTTTTTGAGAAGGCAGTATGCGATTACTTAGAACTGCGCTTTCTTGCTTTTCAGTCTAGTTTTGATTCACGTCCTTTGGACAATCTACCTTAGGTGATATTAGTAGGAATATAAGATGACCCATGGGATTATATGACGAGATAGCTTGTGAAGGGTTAAATAAGTTGTCTATTAATTCAGATGATTGCGGATTTTGCATTTGAAGAACGTTATTTATGCGATGACGTTCGGGAAATTTCACAGGGAGGCCTGGAGAACTGCGTTTAAAAGGGGAATCGGTCAGTCTTAGTGCTTTTGACGGCTTAGATGGTATAAATGCTTTAAAAGGGGTTGCGGACATTACAGGTGGGCTGAAAGCACCGGAAATTTCATTATTCGTCCATGGGGAAACGAATATGAAGGTTAAGTGGAGGGGCTGACCGAACTGGACATCTGAGGAGATGAATTAACCGGTGAATTTCGGTTAGCGGAAATACTACTAGACTTTAGAATATCAGGTCGAGAAATCGATGATATGAAGGACCCATTTCCTCGCTCCATGGGTGTAAGATCTCGACAAAGGAAACATTTTGTCATCTCCAAATAGCGAGAAGTGTGACCTCGTTGACCAAAGATTGAGTCCACCTCAATTGTTGAAAACAATTTAACTAAGATAGGAGGATTCTCGCTACGCGAAGAGAGGCGTTTTGCTCCCACTATTTTGTAGTTGAAAGCAACGGAGTACAAAAAGTCCATAGCAACGTCAACTGGGCATCTGAGAATGGGAGCATTCGTAAGGAGAAATTATGATAACGTTTATGTCTGTCAAAAGCCTTACTGACAACCAAGTGAACAAGCAAATCGAGATGCCTGCAATCCTGAGAGGAAACATCAGCTATTTTACCCTCAGAAGGGCATATTTTTGACTTTCACGATGGACCGCAAAAACGATAAAATGTGTTAAAAATATGGAACGAAGGTTTAAGTGGGAGCAATTTTATGAATAAAATATCGAAATGACTCAGCTCTCTGTAGACTGGAAGATCTCGTGGAGTTGCAGGCATCCTCAATTAATGTTATCAGTACCATTGATTTCTCCATAGAACTAATTCGTAAGCAAATAATGCGTCTGAAAAACTCGCACTCTTCGGGGACTGACGGTATTCCAAACTAAGTTATTCAGAGAGTTCCGAGCTTTCCCCGATTGCTTAGCCATGTATTCTCAGTTTGTCTTTTAAACGGATGCTTTCCTGACTCATGGAAGACATCTATTATTCTTCCTGTCTTCAAGTCGAGATCTCGTTCGGACGTAAATAATTATCGAGGCGTTCACAAAACCCCGGCTATAGCAAAAGGTTTTGAAAAAATTATTTTTAACCAAATTCTCGACTTCTGCTTAGAAAATTAAGCTCTTAAGCGACTCGTAATATGGTTTTCTACCTGGGAGATCATGCGAAGTGTGTCATTTAGCTTTTCTTAACCTCGTCACTTCCATTGGTAATGAGCAGCAGTCAGTGGTTGTGATCTTCTTTGACAAGGTACCGCACAGACGTCTTCTGGTAAAACTGGAAGTCCTCGGCATCCGGCTTCCTCTCCTTGACTTCATTGGTTTCTTCTTGTCTAACCGCAGCCAGAAGGTCTTAGTAGGTAATAGCAACTCAACGCCTCAACCGATCACGAGTGGCGTTTTTCAAGGCACGGTTCTAGGTCCCCTTCTCTTTATTCTGTACATAAACGAAATTTCAGATTTACTCGCAAATAAACAAAAATTCGTTTACGCTGACGATCTCAAATGCATTTATTCATTTTCTAAAGACTGCCAATAGTTGCGTTGATAAAATCAAAACTGATCTACTTATGATCTCACGTTGGAGCTGTACTTGGCAGATGGAGTTTTCTTCATCCAAGAGTAGTTTTATGTGTTTTGGCCCCGCTAAGCTTCCTGGACCCCTCGTATTTCAAAATAGTACACTTTTAGAACGATCAACCAAAAAGACTTAGGTCTAAGTAACACGAACAAGCTAGCATTATCGCCTCATGCAAATCGAATTTCTGCAAAGGCTGCACAGATATGTGGTTTTATATCGCATAATTTCTTCCTTCCGGAAAAATGGTTAGACCTGTACCGCATGTTTGTTCTTCCTATTCTAGAATACTGCTGTCCTCTCTTTGGGTGATGAACGCCTCTGACCGCAGTAGGATTGAAAACGTTCAGAGGGTTTTTACTCGAAAACTATTTTCTCTTCCTGGATCCAGTATCTCTTATACGGATAGGTGCCAGTTAGCAAACATTAAATTTCTATGGGTTAGAAGACTCGAAGCCGGTCTCTGCTTCCTGTTTCGCGTTAACTCTAGCCCAAATCTCCCACGAATAAACGCTCTCACTCCGGTAGATCGACCCTATGCCACTCGTAATTCCTCCATGATCATTTCACCACCACTTAGCTCCACAACTAACCGGTCTCAGTTTTTTGCCTCCAAATATGCTTTCATCTGGAATAATCTTCCACTACAAATTAGGTTGTCGTCCACATTAGCTATTTTTCAAAACAAAAGTTACGCAAACATTTAACTTCGGAAGATATAAAGTCCTTATTGTCTGTTTCCTTCCCTAACTCGCAACTTTTGGATTTCGAAAAGGGTCCTCCTGGTATTTGAGTTAGCTCCCTTGATATTATAATGATCTCTTATTATATTTCCATCATCCTCTGCAGAGTCAATCTTTGCATTCACTTTTTTCGCCCCTCTTTTAAACTAGCATCGCCAAGTCTTGACAACCTTGGTACTTTCCTCCGATTTTGCAACCCCGACGATGGTCGCAGGAATCTATTGATGATCATGGCTGGTTCTGGTGTTTTCGTCTCTTTGATTGGTGGACTATGCAGTCGGCAAGGTCGCATCTCGATGATGATCTCATGACCTCTACTGTCCACTCTTCGTTTTGACCCTGGTGGTCACGATGAGTTCGTCCTCTCTCACCTCCACTGGTGGTTACAAACAGTAGCTCTGACTGCTATATTATCTCTCACATGACAACGAGCGTTCCGAACCCTCATACGTTGTCAGCAACATCACAGCACTATCCCATTGCATCTAGCTGTTCCTTTTTTAGTGAAGCAGGTTTTTATCTCCTATTTTTTTTAAATTGGCGGCTCGCCGAACTCCGCCTCCGATTTAACCGTAGGAGTTTTTTTACTGCTTCTTTTCTAGTTCACCGTTTATGTTAAAGATTGTTGACTATTGTTTTAAAAATGGCAAATCGTTTTGAATCGGATATGCCTACCATATTGTTCATTTCTGCTGTTAATGTGGCTGTTCACATAGTGCAGCAATTATCCACTTTGTATTTATTTATAACGCGATACTAAGTTTGAAATGAAAGGGCTCTCTGGGCCTTAAATATACAATTTATTTATTTATTTATTTGAGTGCACAAAAGGAGGAATTTGGACGTTTACTCTGTTTACCTGCAGTAGTCTTATGATGATGAAGAGGATGTCAAAAAGAATCAAAAGCTTGGTAAATAAAGTCCGCATTGGTGACCAGTAGACTAAATCTCAAAAGGACTAAATTCCTCGGAGATCGAAAGATTGAGATTGTTTAATTATCTATGAAATATTATTTATGTAAGGGAAGAACAGCAAAGGACCTAACACGGTACCTTGAAGGACCACTCACAATCGGGGTCATACTTGAGTATGAAGACCCCGCTAAAATATTTTGTTTTCGATCAGATGGGTTTGATCTGATAAATTCAGTAAGGGGGCATCGAAATCGTACAGACTCTAGTTTAGTTAGAAGTCATCTATGAGGCATTTTATCGCAAGCCTTACTAAGATCAAAAATGACAACTACTACAGATAGATTATCATTGCGAAGAGAGGTTAGTAGATTTAGAAAAGACATGTGGCAGGTATCACAAGACTGGTCCAATAAAAACCATTTTGGAAGGAGTTGATAATTTCATTACTTATGCGAAATTCCGTATTTCTTCACACAAAGTATTCCAAAGAGTTTAGCAAGAGAGGTCATTTTATGAACACCATGATCATTATAAATGTCAGAGCGGGAACCAAATTTAAAAACTGGTATTTAAATAGAAGTTTTCCAATAATCGGGGAAGAAAACGTTTTCGAGAAATACTTAAAATAATTTGCTCAGTAAACGCATAAAATCTCTTAATTTTTTTAAAAAGAGAGTTGAAATAATATCAGTTCCAATCAAATGTGAATTTTTTAGGTGATCTTTTTATTTTTAAATACTTGAAGGCGAGAAATTAATGGTTGTCGGAAATGAATTTGAATTTGACAGAAGAGGATTGAGGGAGTGAAGCTAGTTTCAATTGTAAAGTGATTATCAATAGATGAATTCAGCAATTCTGCTTTGCAAATTCTATGTAAACAAATTTTTGTTTCACTCAAATACTGGCGGAGTGACATTCAGACGCTTTGCCGATTACAGAACATGGAAGACTCAAGCATTAGATTTGTATGAACTGGCATCACTTAATGCCCGAGAGTACCTATGCCTATCTCGCGTGAACCTAATTTTCAAAGCTTATTCAAATATTTGTGCTTTGAGATGGATCTTTATGTTGCTTTCGTAGTTTTTTAAGTCTGTTTTGGAGAAAATTTAGAACATTCGAAGAAGCTGTATTTCAGATTTGACGGCGCCAAGCAGTGCCAAATCAATAAACCTATTATTATTATTATTTGAATTAAGAATACTGAACGGGATAAAAGCCGGGATTTATTCTGTGAGGCTCTGCAATAGCTCATAGAAAAAGTTTAGATCGTTAATTGAAAATATGCTATGCCAATCTGAAATTCTTACGTGGTTTGTGTTAGCAAAGTCAAGGTTATTGCATTTTACTTCAGACATTGCAGAAAGGTAGATTGGGAAATAACTGTGTATTAATGTGCGATCACTTATGAATAGAGAACGATAGAAATTAATTAAGAGAGAGTGGACATCATTCATCAAAATTTAATCTAAAATGCTGTCATTTCTAGTCACTGAACTAACCAGTTGGGACATGTTTGAAAAGTGAATAGTATCGACGGATTCCCGAAGTATTGGCAAAGAGAAATTTGCCTGCAAGTTAATGTCTGGCAGACCAAAATTGCCTCCAATTATTTTGACATCAAATTGAGTCACTGAAACTTTTTCAAATAGTTAACAGAACTCAATTTCCTTGCAGGAATAACACAGAGGATTAAAGGCACAGCCAAATACCGTTTTTTATAATGCGTGAGGATAACTGAACCAAAGCATATATTTCCAGAAAAAGACGAAATGCTTAGTGGAAAAGTAAAATGTACAAATGATGACTTAAAACAAAGAAGGTAACCGCCGCCAAGTTTTTCAGTGCAGTCTTATCAGTACAAATGAAAATTATATAAAGTGAGCGTCCAGTCGGAAATAAGAGAGTGAGCCCAGGATTTAGTGATGCCCAGCACATCTGGATCAAACTCGAAATCTGCTGTTCTTAGCTCCGTCATCTTATTTACAACTGATCTTGCTTTGAGTGAAACTAAACTGAGCGTTTTCGTGAGCTGTTTGTTACGCTCCTCAGTATTTAAGTCACTTTAAGTCACTTGATTGAGGGAATTAGGCTTTTGCCCTTGAGCTTCCTATTCACATTCAAAAATATTAAAAGAATAAACGTAGACAGCAATAATTCTGACAAATGAAAATGGAAGGTCATCGATATGTGTGGGCCAGGCATAAGCTGCCACTACTGACACAAGCTTCGTTATATGTACAATAGTTTC
Source organism: Schistocephalus solidus (assembly GCA_017591395.1). Lineage (NCBI taxonomy): Eukaryota > Metazoa > Platyhelminthes > Cestoda > Diphyllobothriidea > Diphyllobothriidae > Schistocephalus > Schistocephalus solidus. Next base: position 2,534 of record WEDG01000333.1, on the reverse strand, counting down.
TCAGCAAATGAGTTTCCAGTTTGCGTTTAAATGTGACAACAGTTTCTGAAAGGACCACCTCATCAGGTAGTCCGTTCCATGCACCAACGGCACTCTGCGAAAAAGCGTTCCGATGGATGTCCGTGTGGATCAATTTCCTCTGAAGTTTAAAGGGATGACCCCGCAGATATTCCGTCTAAGCCAATGCGAAAAACTCGGTGAATTTTAGGCCACACTCGGGGCCTCTGATAATCCTGTAGGTTTTTTTTCAATTCAATTCAATTTATTGAGGGAAATAGGCATGGTCGTTTGAGAACCCTATTTGTAACGTAAAATTAAGTGCGGTATACAGAGAAACCGTGTGGGTTGCAAAGGTACAAAAGGCGGTCATAAAATATGACAAGTGGTGCACGACTCTCGAGGGTTAAGATAAATTCCTCATCGCTCAGGCTCGTTGCGGAACATAAAACTGTCAAGGTTCCTTTAAAAGCTTTTCAGCGATGGTGACATCACAACGTCTTCAGAGAGGGCATTCCATGGTTTAACCACTCTGACAGAGAAGGAGAACTTGCGCACATCCAGTCTCGCCTGCTGGACACGCAGTTTCAATGGGTGACCTCGGAGATGGGTCGTGGTGGCAAATTCAAAGAAGTCCAAGAATTCCAGGCAACAAGCCAATCCCTTCACAATGCGGAATGTCTGCAGGAGATAACCACGCATTTGCCCATAACTCAAAGGGAACATATTAAGATTCATTAGGTAGGTTGGATATGGCAAGGAGCTTTGACTTTTAACCATTTTGGTGGCTTTCATCTGTACTCTTTCGAGGTAGTTCTGATCTTGATTTGTCCAGGGTTTCCAGGCGTGCATAGCATATTCCAAATGCGGCCTAATGAATGTTCCAAAAGTCTTAGCGAAAAGATCTTCATCGAAATCCAAAAAAAGGCTCGTCTGATGGCATGCAACACCGAAATTGCGCCCTTCGCCACTTTTGAGCAGTGAGACGATGGTTTTAAGGTGGTGGTCGTCAGCACACCAAGGTCCTTTTGCGTTTCCACGTCTTTTAAGGCGTCACCGTTGAGAAAGTAACTTCTGCTTTCAGCAGATCCAGATGGGTTGCCTAAGCGAAGTATTTGTACACTTATCGACGTTGAACCGCAAAAGCCAATGATTCGACCACTCCTCCAACCTAGTTCGGTTGATCTGCAGTTTATCTTCGTCAGCAGGGCTCTGGATTACATTCCAGATTTTAATGTCATCGGCAAACATTGCTGCTTCACAGTCGAGATTCCTGACACAATCGTTCACGTATATTAAAAAACAGTATTGGCCCTAGTACTGAGCCCTGAGGAACCCCACTCTCGACCGCAGCAGAACTTGACCTCTCTTGGCCGATGCACACAACCTGGCGCCGACCCACGAGGAAGTTTTCGATCAACTTGAGGAGATTACCTCTGATTCCAATTCTTTCTAGCTTGTACAGCTTTCTCTCGTGCGGCACAGTATCGAAGGCCTTTTGAAAGTGCTTGGATCCACCGCTGGAGCGAATAGAGCAAATTCGTTGTGCATGATCTTCCTTTTCTGAACCCGTGTTGACAGCTTGATAACAAATTATGAGTCTCTAGGAATTTCACCAATTCGCTCTTGATTATCCTTTCCATAATCTTGCCAAGGATGCATGTCAAGCTTATGGGCCTGTAGTTTGTCACTGACGCCCGGCTACCGCTTTTGTGTATGAGGTCACCGCGTAGTTTCCTGAAATTGAGAGGAAACAAATCAAGTTCAACTAGTCTGGTTTCGTTAGGCAGATGACTAAGATTCTTGACCATCTTTGTAGCCCTTGCCTGTACTCGTTCAAGCTGTAGATAATCCTTTTTAAACCCCGGATGCCAGGCCTAAGCAGCATATTCAGAAAATATTATAAAAATTCCGAAATTCAAAAAGGCCCAACGATCCAACTTCTATTCCATAAGATACGCGACAATATGGAATGCCCTGCCAAATTCTATTAGAAATAGTCGAACCATACGAGAAATTAAAATAAAAATCAAATAATATATGTGAAATAATAGCACACATCTATTTTTGAATAAGATAGGGCATTTTTCAACTCAGTTCTTCAACGTGGCTGTTACTGTTGGCGATAGCTTCTTCAATCCTGAGTTCTCCCGATGAGCTGCCTTATCTGCACCTAGAAGTCAAGCTGAAAATCCAAACGTACTTTGCGTGCGGTGATAGCCATTTCACTAGAACCGGATACTCAGGCCAGAATCTCCCACGATTAGTTATTTCATGTCCTTTGATAAACCACCTACGACGACCTGCAATGCACACATAGATTAAGGATCTAACATCTGGTTATGTGGTTTACCCTCTGGTTATGGGCAAGCTATAAGTGGTGGTAAGTGACCTACAAGACTCATAAATACCTATCCTCTGGCTATGCACAAGGGCTCTCAATTTAATGATTTATATATCCATTATCGAAAAGCAGCTTTTTTTCTATTGTTAAAACTATTTAAAAAAATTATGATAACTTAACCGCATAGGCGTAA
>WEDG01000332.1:0-146502 GCA_017591395.1 Schistocephalus solidus | reverse complement strand
TTACCAGATTTTGTAAGCAATTACACCTTCTGAAACACCTCGTTGCTTTCTTCTGAATTGTGTACAACCAAGTAACACAAGAGCCAGATTTCAGTAAGTACTTAAAACATAGGTCAGCTGCAAACATTTTGATTGTCAGCTGAAACTTAGCATACCCTTGTTACTGAATTCCATGTGACTTCTTAATCTCCATCAAATTTATAAAATCCAACTTATTTTTGTATTTTTGCACTTCAAGGATGTCAACTGAGCCTACCACGTCAGCCTGCCAGGCTGATGACGGCTATTGAGTCCGAAGTGGTCAGTTAAGTCGCCCTAGTCATTGTTGGAATTGTTTATCTGCCTTTACTACTATTAGCCACTGTGCGGTTGCAGGCGGGGTTTGAGAGTGAACCCCAAGACCGAGCGGAACGTGAGGGTTCCGGTAGCGATCATTGAGCGTTTATCAACGACTGTAGCCAATATTCCCTAAATCAACCGGCAAGCCAACTAGCCTGTTGCTCATTGGTTGGAACGTTGGAGTCCTGTCAACAGGTCCACGGATTCTAACTTCAGGTGGTGCACCACCTAGGATTGAGTATGACTGGCTCATGCCGGCTTATGAGCCAGAAATGACCATCACAGTCTCCCTTTTGTCTTTGTCGGCACTGTTCATCTGCTTATCGCATCCTTTGTAGTGAATTCGGTGTGACAAATTAATCTCCAGTACGTATATATCATCCCACTTCTTGTCGTCTTTTTCAGTTCAAGAGTATCAACCGAGCCTTCCAATTTCTAATGGATCCTGTGAAACATGGCATCCACCCAATTTATGACTGTGTAATCCTAGCAATAACCGAGCAGTTTGAAGAGGACAATGCATGGATTTACTCCATGGTAAGAAGCAAATCGTGCAAAGTTATTGGCGCATAATCCACTGTTTTTGAATAATCGAACGTCGACAGCCAGTTGCTTATTTCTGAAGGTGACTTTTGGTTGTTTTTTTGACCTGGATGAGTGTTCAAAATATGCTATTTTATCCCCCATTGGCAGTTGTGTTCTGCTTTCGTCGGAGTTCCACCCTTAACATGCAGTGTGTTCGATCAAACTGTTACAAACTGGTATTTTATGGAGATCAGACCAGTAAACAAAACTTACCACCAGCTTGGATGTCATTTAGTGTCACATATGTCTGCATAGCAAACCATATCTGGTATACGTCCATCTTTTTGGCTGGTAACTGACATTTCTGTACATGCGGATAAAAGCAAGATAAGTAGTATATACATATTTAAATTTTGGACGGTTTTTGCTTATTCGGGCTTAAAACCCCTCTATCTCTGAGATCAGAATGCTCGGTAAGTAGATAATGGTCCTCCCCCTTCGGATGGCTTTGGCGATCACAAAACTATGTCAAATATTTTTCTTAGTTATGCACAGACAAGGCAAAAACTGAATTTTTAATTTTTAGTTGCTTTTTAATGATCTGGCACCGTTTTGAATCATTTCTCCCAAATTCTTCTTAATTGTGCATAGCCGAGTAACCCCAGCGCTCCATCGTATTGCGTAGTTAAACATGTGCTTGTACCTGAAGCTTACCAAATTCTTCGTATTGCATTCCTTGTAACTTCTCAACATCCCCTGAGGTGGGGGCTCATGGAACACAAGTTGTCTGATCACTCTCCCAAAACTTGTTGCCGGCGGAAGCGCTGGCGGGATAGCCAGAGTTTGGCATAGTTGAGAAGAAAATCTGAATGCAAACGTGGACAAAATAAAGTTGGAATGTACGTCTACTCAAATCACTCTCGGTTACGAGGTTGAACTGCAAGCAACGACCCACTTGCATAATTTACATTTTCGGTTTCATTTAGTACAAACTTGCTGCCAACGCTTATTTCTCTTTATCATTGGCGAAAATGCATGGGGTTGAAAAATTAATGTCATACTTTTGCCTGCGCCTAGGAATCAGTCAAACTTGGAGACCCTACTCTGTTAGGCAATCATGCTGCCTTGAAGGTGTTAAGAACCCACCTGTTTTCTTCCTGGAGGCCGCATAATATGACTCCTCACAAGCCTTCGTAAGTGGAGATCCAGGAAGATAAACATACGGACTTCGTGGATGAAATAGTGAACGTTTGAAAATACTCAAATCCCTGTCAGCACACCCCTAACGGAGTTTAGTGAGTTTAAAGTACTTAATACTTCCTGCTGATACAATTGAGTATGCCTCATATTAGAATCCTCCTTGAGCTTCCTTCAGTAGAGATCCTGAATGAAAAATATAGGTGGGCATTTATGAAATACTTTTTTAGTTTTTCCGTCGAATTAATCCGAGAAACAAGCGAAAATGCGAGCCCCAGGAAGTAAGTTGGAAGAAGTAAACATGATCGTTGAGAAAAGATCTTTATTCGCCTGACGTTTGCTATCCCGACTCGATCCCACCTTCAGAGAAAGTAACAACTACGGATCTAATAAGTATCTAATACTGTCTCTGAAGATGGGTGTGAGTCGGAATCTGAAACGTCAGGCGAAAAAAAGGTCTGGTACCAGCGATCATATCGACTTCTTCTAATCGGAGCTAGCCAAACTTTGTGCAAGAAACTGCATATAGACCACCCAACCAGCGTCGGTTTGAGATGAACAGAAAGAAATGACTGACTGCTGATACGTTTTCTCACAGACTACAGAACTTGCGACGTATAAAATTTAAGTGTTATTCACTTTAGGATAACAAATCAGAAAATGTTTGATCGAAACCTTTCCACCTCATTATGAATTCCGCTAACTCAGAATGAGCAGGGCCAAGTAATGTCGATATCCCCTGAAAAACGTTTAGACCTTGCAGCTATCATACTAAATTTAGTCAGGTAGTTGAAAATGTTTGCTTATTTCATGATACATAGGATAGCACGTTACAGCAACTGACAGCAAATACTATTACCCATTATCGGCCTCGGTTAGGGTCAGATTAAGGTGTCTATGACGCTAACATTAACAACAAGCCATAAAATTTGTGTGTTCAACGAATTCAGATTTAACAGCGCGTTGCGTTGTCAACTGCACGCTACAAATAAATAAATTTATGTCCCTCACTACCTTCCCCAAATAGGTAGCTCAAAATGTACACCATTTACCGTGGAGTTATCCATTGGCTTTTACTCAAGTGTAAAAAAGTTTACATAAAAGGGAAATTTATTACGCAGACACTTAAGGTCTCAGTTTCTGTATTTCTGTCTCATTACACGTTAGGCACGGTGCAAGCAACAACAATACGGATCGCTGATATGCCGATGTACGAAGAGAGGTATATCGGAAGCTTCAATGCGAGGGAGACTTCGCAGCAATCAAATCAGGATGAAGATCATCATCCAGACTTTGATCAGGGTGTTTCTTGACCGTTGTGAAGTGGCAGTGTATTATCATATTACCTAAAAAATATATGAACTACCAGCATCCGAAGAAAGCATTCTGAGGATACGTTTTAAAATCAGCATATCATTTGTAAGCAAAACTGGAAAAAAATACTAGAGAGTAGGAGAACGAATGCAGGCATCTATACAGCTCCAAACTAGAGGTTGGATTGTGGGATAGAAATGTAGGTGACTAACGTAGTAAAGATGTTTACAAATTTTAGTGAAAAGAATTTTTAGTATGAACGGCGAATGAAAGATTCGATGTCAGAGTAACACCAAGGTACCGGAAAGATGACAAAGCGTTGAGAAGAACGTCCTAGAATCCAGAACGGGGAGACGGTCGTAGAAGGAAAAAACACGGGACTAACTTCTGATTATTCAGGAGAAGACCATTTCTAATGACGATGTTGAGACGTGGTCGAGGCCATCCTTCAGAAACTGGTGTCTAATTTTTGAAAGGACGACCAGCGACCATTTTCTCACCAGATGTAACCTATGGACAGTCGTTTGACACTTTCATCTCATCTGTCTTGAGTGAGAAGTGTTGAGGGGATAATATGAAACATTAAAGAACTCCACCATTATTGCCGGATTGCACAACCACCGGCCTTTCATTCTGGCTTGACCTGCTGTCTACAACCCTGATAAGCAGTCACACAAGGACAAACAAGCAACAAACAAGAAAAATTTCCAACAAGCTCAAGTAGAACATAAAAGAATATTCCTCACGTGCAGAATTCCGACAAAAATGGAGACTGGAATTGCAATTTTTGGCTCCGTAGCCGTCATCAACCAGACATACCCAACCCCAGACGGTGCCGCATCCGAGGCTCGTACACGCGACATGTTGAGTCAGAAGTCAAAAATTGTAACCGTTGATTCACGGGATCGTTGTCTTGCCGGTTTAGATAAGGTCACGGGTTTAATCCTCGGGTGGAGCAGCGTATGGTGTTGGATATGACTGGCTGTTGACAACTAAGGAAACAGAAAGAGCCATTCTAGTCTCCCTTGTCTTTTAAGGCATTTGTGCACCTGCAGACGGGGTTTGAGAGCGAGCCCAAAGGCGGAACGAGACGAATATGTTCCTTTCACGATTGATGAGTTTTCGACAACGAATTCTTGACGTGTTGACGTCGTCAAGCAAATTTTGGATGACGAATCAATGAACGATCGAAGCAGAGAAGAGAGCTTCAGGAATTCGTCGAGAAGAATGGAACGCACTCGCCGCAATACTTGTGGAAAATAGCACACCTAGTCAAATCTCACCCTGGTCCACATTGTGTTAATTTGTAATCGTGGTTATATCGGTGTGCCCATTTAATTATTCAAAAATTGTGTTTTATCCGCGAGAATTAATTAATCAACATTATTATGTTCAAGTAAATTAAGCTGTCACTGAAAAAATACTTAAAGACGAGAATGCGTAAAATCACGAAAATGATTTTTCCACAATAGGAAATCTATCAATATGACAGGAGTGTTGCCTGAGGTTTAGGTGACATGTTGGACTAAATTGCACAGAAACCTGATATCGTTTCGATGCTGTTAATGAACAGACCTGATGATTCTACACTAGCGTGGTGTCATGTATATTCGCTCGATTTCTTCTATCTAACCGTTGAATATCCATGGGAATTATTTGCTAAAATTGTCTTTTTTTTTCTAACTGAAAGCTAGTCAGTCAGAATATGCAGAGAATCTGCGCGCAAGGACCCAAGAAAATCACGTTTATAGGTGGAAGGAGAAGTCAGTCAGACGAATGAAGTGGTATGCACCGAAGTATCCCGACTAGAGAACGGAAATAGACAGCGCTGTGAAGTGTTATAAGACCTTAGTGCAATATTTTCTGTCCAATCCACTGATTCGGGTTTAAGGCCCAGGCATGTGATCTGGGCTTGTGAAAAAATAGTCTTGATGCGGTAGATTGACCAGAAGTGAACATTCCAGTATCCTGTCTTTGTTGGTGAAATGGTTTTTAGGGACCGCCTATATACCTTGCCCAGTGCAGGACATGGGAACGAGAGCCTTCCGTAATACAAGTAGCTTTGCGTTAACTCCCAAGAAACTTAGAGTTAGGTTAGGGATAAGATTACGTTCAGGGTAAGAGTTGAGGTTAGCTTCAGGCTAAGTGATAGGATTGAGTCCCTGAAATATTTCCGTTTCTTTTGATTTAGCACCAGGTCATCGGTTTTAATGGAGGTATTGAATATTCCCCTGTTATACAGCAGTTGGTAATATGAGCGATTCCTACCAAGTATTTTGAGTGAGATACAGGATGAGGCAGTTTGAACCGACTAAGATATTGACTTTGTACGACCATGGACAGACGGTTTTTAGTATGTGGGAGTAAAATGCATCTAGGCGAATTGGAATCAAGCTTTGAAAATAGAATAATGCACAGCAGCTGGTCTATCCCCGAAAATTTTAAGTGATAGTCTGAAAGCTCGATCCGTTTAGATAAAATTACTTAGGTAGGATTGTAATTCTGATTATTTTGCAACATTATACCAAAATATTTCGGTAACCGTAGGATGCCGTGCTTTGAATCAGACTCTACCCGTTACAAAAAAAGGAATACTTAATAACTATGAATATTTCATATTTATTTTCAGTGCCAATATAATTTTGAATACGTTTTATATAAAGAACTATAAAAAACGAGGTTTTTTGAACTTATTTGGTGTTAGCTCATGTTTTTTACATTTCATAGAGGGATAAAAGATAACTTTTAGTTTTAAAAAGTTTGTGATTATGAGCTTTTTTATGATAGTGGAATACCCATTCCTAGAGCATCACATCTGACCGTTTATTAACACTGCTTATGAAGTATGGTGCTTATTCTTTGAAAGGTTTAATGAGTTCAAATTGAGGTCTTTTTACTAACTTAAGGCATGAATGAATTTCGTTAAACAGAAGCTATAGAGCATGCAAGTTGAAAAGCCCAACCATAGGGATAAGAAATATTTGCGAATACGTATGTATACTACTAGTGCTCGGAAGCCAGGTGGCACAGGGCGTTGGCTGTTGGCAAGCCTTTCACTTCAAAGCACACCGTGGTCGCCGTGTGCTTTAAGAAGAGGTAATTTGGTACGAAATAATGCCAGAATGGATTATGTCCGGCATTTCTCCAAAAAGTTGATTTCAATGTAGAGAGTCATGGAAAATATGTAGGTAAAATCGCTACTACAAATAATTTGGCAAGCGTAGATTTTGTCTGCGCTCGGAAAGAAGCTTATTGGAGAGCCAGTTTCCCTTTGTGCTCGAAATCTCTTCAGATTATGCTGTATGATATTCAATATTACAACCCGACCAAAGCAATCGTTTGTAAACGGATGCACACTCCACATTTTTGGTTAACATTATAGGAGATATGTCAGCTAATGTGGAAGTGCCTTCTTGAAATCTCTCCGCATTTACAAAAATTCATCTGATGATTTGTTCAAAAATAAGAAGTAATCGAAACTTGGGAAAAAAATGATAAATTTGTCGATAATATGCGCTGAGTCCATTATAATATAGATGCCGTAGTATCCACAGCTTTTGGGGCTATTTAACAGAAAATCGTACCTAAATCGGTCCCAGATACTCTTGGCAAATGACAGTGCAGTCAAAATCTAGAGTTTATACTTAAAAATGCAACTTTGCAACAAAAACTACCTGGTGACAAGGATTACACTAACCTTTAGTAAGGATCATAATAGCAGTTCCAAATTGGCTTGTTTAAATAACGCCCGATGACAGGTCACTAAGCTCGCATTAATAAACAACGCGAACGGCTCAGCATTTTGGATCTGTTAACACCACAAATGGTAAGTTTAGGCAACTGTATAAGCTAACCACCCCAGCGTCTATTGGCTAGAGCCAGAGGAAGTTTAATCTTCAAGCAGGTCTAAACTAGTACACGCATTGATCTTATATTAATAGTCTTTCTAACTTATTTTAAAGCTTAAATATTCGAGGAATATCAGGGTAAGTCTAAGTAGAGCAGTTTGCAAATAAATATCTCTCTTTAGCCATGCCAATTCAGAGAGGAATGCTCCCGACTCAAACATTTCCCTCCTAGTTAATTACTAGAAATTAGCATCCAGACACACACCTTGGTATGGCATAAACAACCAAAAGCTTTCGAGATTCAAAGGAGAATTTGCAATGTCAGGTGCTCCTAAAATATCTTTAGTATTCTTATCTCTCCAAATCCCATGCGATGGGTTCAGGCACGGCCATCACGGATTAATAAAAGTTCCACAACCGAATATTTATTTCTAAAACTTCGATTCCGGTAGGATTATTTCAACAAAAACCTTTAGAAAGATTACCAACTCCACTCCTTATCACAGCGTGGTTTGAGATGCCTGCAGAAAAGGGTTGGGCAGTGTCTAAATCCGACGCATGACAAACTTAACCAAAAGGACTCCAGAGACTTTAAAATGCAAAGTAGACTGCGCGTGCAATGAAAGATGTGCACGCCTGCAGGTTCTCTGGAAAACAGCCGCTAGATCTATTTCACCGAGAGTTTACGTCAAAAGTATTTTCTTCAACCTAAACAAAAATAACTAAGCATTGATATTGTAGAGGCACCTTTATTGGCATGTAAATACGTATATTGTAAGAATTATACCGTAGAGATTGAAGAACCAACTTTTGTTTGCACCAAAGGTAGGTACCTCGTACGACACCAAGATTCCCACGTAACAACCAAATTCGACGCTCAAGAAACCCTTCATTGTGAATTAACCATTCATTAAACATGATATCTGGCCCACAAGACCAATGCTCCCAGAAACCACTGCCTTAGAGAAGCCTTCTAGGACTTTCATTACATGTCCAGAAGGGTGAAGTTATGAAACAAATGACCATTTTTTTCTGCCTTGTCTTATCCGGCGATTAAATCATTAATATGTGTTTTTGTAGCAGTTAAGTATTTAAGCGGAAGTAATTTAAAACATTTGAACAAATCGGCCGAATTCGAACCCAGTACAGTCGGAGCAAGATATTGCTGCAACCAGTGGTCCAGACATCTGAGCTGTCCGACAATCCAAATGGGAAACATCAGCGTACTATATTGAGGCCTGATAGTTCACTTAAGTCGAACACTAGTTTTCCCAAAGACCTGTTAGATAAAATATCGTCAAGCCACCGATGTTTTCACAAATGCGTGAGTCAGATAAACATATAGTCCACTTGTAAGAAATTTAAACGCAGCATATTTAACAGAAAAATTTATCATGTTCTAACCAGAAGTAACCATCTTGTATGAAACCAAGGCGCCTTAATTTGAAAACACTTCATATAACCCTCTAATCGGCAAGTATTTCGAAAGAGACACTGCCTTCGCCACGGTTAAAGTCAACGTGAATATTGTTTGCAATCAGGTAACACCTCACTCGAATTAGGGTATATTTTTTGATGCCATCAAATTGCACAAATACCAGCGGTTGATGGTAACAAGCCTGGTTTCGATAGGGAAAGTACATGGAGCGAAATGTGCCATTGTCCAACTTGCCAGGATTTATGCTCGGTGGGATCGCCGAGAACTTGTAGTCCATATCGAAGTAACGAATGACTCCAAGGTTATTGGTGTCATCCTCATCATAGCCCTCACATCGTACCAGCACACCGTCTGCCCCGTCCACTGGCTCCGGCAACCAGCCATAAACCTTGTTCATCTTCAGGGCGAAACAGGGTGTCACGCCGTCATAACCGAAACCACTGACCATGTTGCAGGGTCCCCCGGCATTAAGATCATAGGCACAGGGACGCTCCGGATCCTGGGTTAGACCGCCCTCCTTCACACAGTCCTCCCTCTCTAAGCAGCCGGTGTTGTCCTGGTAGGAGTGAAGAAAGGCAATAACATGATCGGTCAATAAACCTATTGGCAGAGGCAGGGTCGTCTGAAGGTGAATTAGGCTGGTAAAGATATCCGGTTGAGGCACGAAGCTGACGCCGGGATTCATACGTAAGGCACTGTAAGCCCCCGTCGCCGTTGGATAGTCACGTGACACTTGAAAGTACATCAGCCAACTCATGTAGCAGAAGAAGAACGCTGCAAGCAGGGCGTAGAAGATTACGAAGTAGAGGAGACGTTGACAGTGGGCTTTTAGTGCGGGCCAATCGAAGAGACTGCAGACGAGTGATTGATTTTCAGAAGGAACATCCTGAAACTCAGTTCCCGTTTTAGACGAGGTTGGCAGTTCGTTGAGCCGACCATATTGCGCGTATTTATCGGCTCGCATGTTTCGCCCCAACACGTTGAAACAGACCAAAGGAGATAACACTAAACAGGAATAACTATGCACTCACGATAGATCCCTTGCTTAGTTCTGTTGGCTGGAGATTAGAAACTGTTCTCAGTTAAGAAACCATAAGCTCAGGTAGGTCGATATACAGCGAGTGAAAGCTGCTGGATTTTTCGGTGAAAAATGGGTTCTCGGAGATTCAACATACGACTCTTTCTATTAAGTGTTCTCGCTGAGGAGAAATGGTCCAATCGCGTAGGGTGGGAGACCACATGCCAAACAGAAACCTGGGCACTCTGCCGTACACGAGCGCGTATTTGCCGCTCTCCAGCTACGCTGACTATGGTTGCTTAAAGTACCAGACATCCTGAACTATGCCTCATACTAAAAACTTGAAAATGACTGAAGGCAGTCACCATCATGTTAGGTGCTGGCTATGTACTCTAGGGTTCAAAAATTGATCTGTTTTTTTTCTAAGGCATGCATTCTGGTAACTTTCACCGTCTTGTAAAATATTTTGCACAACAGTGTACACGCTGTGCACACGTCGACGTTCTTAAGGCATGGTGGACTTATAGGATATCAGAGGGACACACGTAGCTTGTTTCTTTAAATATTTCTACGCTGCCATGACATAAATATTAATTTCAGAATGAATCCAGTACTATCTGGTGGAGTTTTTGGAGCTTCTTCCTCGACAATTTACAGATTTACTGTTTCGAAAACATTGCACGTTAGGTTGTTTATATTTAAAAGTCCTTGTTTGCCAGTCACATTTCAAACAAAATGATACTCATTTTTGAAAATTTACGCCAACATTTGGTATTGCCGCCTTAAAAAGGACACGGGAATAGGAACCGCCCGCCCGTTTAAAAAGGTGGCCTTAAAGTGAATTTCAGGAAGGCTAAATATACTCGTGTCTTAACGCTAACACCAACCCAACATAATACTAAACTGTTGCCTTCATCTTTAATCCTAGACATACCGTTAACATAAACCCTACAGTTAACAGGATAAAAGCCTTAACCATTAGGCAAATCTTGACCCTAATTCTTACTCTTACGTTAACCGAAAACTTAAACGTTACCCTAAATTCAACCTTAAATCTCGTCTTAATCCCGGAATTTAGCACAAAGCCACGTGTATTGTGGAAGGTTTCTTTTCCGTGTCCTTATTTTGAAGCCATACAAGGCACCCATACCAAGGAGTTTTTCGGACAGCGTATCCGATACGGAATAAGCTAGGGTGCAACATAAAGGTAAATACTTAATGAATACCCTGTACCAGTCAGGTCTCGAACAGGGACCTGCTACATTTTGGATGTTAAATTTTGGCTTAAACGATTTTAATTTTGTGGATGATCCTGGTGTGGTTTCTCGAAAGGACTACGACTGGAATGGCCATTTCTAAATCATTGGCTCATCATTAGACATTGCTAATCAACATTAGCGCCTGCTAACCACTGTTGGTGGGTCTTTAGAGGGAACCCCAAGGCAGAGCGGAACGAGTGAGTTCCATTAGCAATCGGTGAGCGTTCGTCAATGAGCGGTAGAAGTCTTCCACAAGTGAACTAATCTTGGTGCATAACGTTCAGAAAGGCCTATTGTAAAGAGTGCAGCCAGCAAATGAATCAGCCAGACTAGGAGGATGACAAAGAGAAGGTTTTTTGCCTAGAAAAAGGAAATAGCGTTCTCACCGATAAGATTTGTTCTTGCACAAACGTTCAGGAAGATTAAATATTCCCGTGCCCATGGCCCTAACCCTAACCTTAAAAGCAGTCCCTTTACTAACCCTACGTAAAACTCAACCATAAACTCTTTGGAAATTTGCGCAAGGATCCCGAAATATGGAGGGAGTTTCCTTCTCTCGTGGGGTGCCACGATTGATGATGAATCGTTTTCTATCCTTCGCTCTTCCTGATTATGCCGATACCTTATCACCTTAAAGAATATGCTGTTTTTCTTAGACAACACACGCAGAGAACTTAGAACATCTTTCGTTCCTGTTTTGAAAATTTTTCCCCCGAGCCTGCCGATCGCCTTATTCAAGACCAGATGGAGCTGATAACTCTGTTCCTTCCTCAAAACGATGTTTGTCGATATCAAACCACATGCGTTCTCTATCTGACAAACCCAGTATGAGGTCAGAATCTCGCACACTGAGGGCCTAATTTCGGGCCACATCGATATGAATAAATGCACGAGGTAAGCGGACGAAATTCTCACTGGAAATTCCAGTTAGTAAGTGGACATGCCCACTACACAGAAGATGGATTTATCAGACACTCAGTCCAAACACGCACCAAGACAAGGGTGGTATCAAGTTTCCACAACCGCCTGATGCCAATGCAAGAAGTTCGTCCCATCAACGGATCCCTCAACCTCAGAAACTCCTTACCAGGCCTTGTGGAGAATTTTAACTTGTAGTTTTGTGATTGAGGTGAAAAGAATTTTCTTCCCTGAAAGACATTAAATGCACATTCCCTGGTCAGTCCCAAAACCACAGAAACCAGAAAGCTAAGAACGACCCTTTTAGCAAAATGTTCACTTTACCATGCTTTTGGCAGAAAGCATGTCAGTGCTCGTTTTGAAGAGTTGCTAGGTGTGTCACAATCTGAACTCGCGTATAAGCATTGCTTAAGAACATATATTTTACTTGGTGGCACGGTAGCAGTAGGACTACGCTGACGGATTTCATTTTAGGGAGGGCCAAAAAATACCGCCTGCGGGCAGATAATAACGAAAGTCGACATTGCAGTCATCGCGAACCACCCCACTTATGCACAGGGCTTGCAAGGACGTAGACGAAAGTTCTCTTAAAGGTACCCTTGCCACGCCTTCTCGTGATCTATGGCCTTTGAGCATGGTTGACAGAAGGTAGTGTAACGTGCGTCAAGTCGGTAGTTGTTGCTCGGCGATGTATTGGTTCATAAGAACTACTTACGCTGCACTATTAACAGAAGAAAACTTTGCATATTTGTTGTTGCACAATGGACTCAAGGGTATTCGGTTTCCACGTAGATACTTGTTAGAATGGTGTCCCTTAAGAACCGTTCTACTCGTATACGGAACGCGCGTCATGTCTTTTGGATGTCAAGATTGCCTGCCGAACACAATGGATTTTTATAGTCATTGTTAGTCATGACTGGAAGTATTTTTCCAGCGATATGATTCCAAGGGCGTATTGACCATCGGAGTTGCGTTGATAACGAAGGCCATTAACTTCCAGCCACGCTGTTATACATTGCCCAAACCACCACAAGATTCGAATGGTTTTGATCTTGTAACTCAGCGTGATGTATATTTGTACGTATTGCGACTGATAGGGCGTTCCCATCGTCCAATTCTTCTTTTGTTTGATATTTATTACTAAACGAAGCTATAATGGAATGTTTCGAATATGGTCTACCATCACCCATGATGGCGCAGTTTGCAGCTAAACGTTGGACGTTTGGTCTTACTTCATATTTATATCCAGTTACTTTCAGAAATGTCAACATTTAAGCTCATTGGCCTCAGGAAATCGGATCTTCAATTTGCCCACGACGATTTCACCTGAAGCCTGCTTATTAGTCTTTTATCCTGAGAGAAAGCCTAGTAAGCAGTTTCATTAGACTGCCAGTAAAGTTCAGATTTGCATAAGACAAAGATTTCCATTTGTGAGACCATCTCCTAACGTATAATGCTTACGTGTATTTTTATAAATTTCATGAGCGATTCCTCAATGAAGCTGAAGAAAATTTATAAAAGCACGTTTATTCACGTTCGATCCGAAAGATCATACGAGTATTTGACTGGAATTAAATACGTCCCAATAAAAACCTCATAATTTTCACATTCCGGCAATAGACAGTCAGTACTATGAAACCACACTTTGTCTGGCTAAAAGTATGTGGAAGAGTTCATGATAGAAGAACGATTGTTTTGACATCTTACTGTCGCCTCATATGATGAAAGTGGCAATTGTTAATTTAATCGACCTCATTCCTTCCTTTCCGAATCCTCCAACCAGAGACCAATCGCCAACTAACTCTGATTTAAGGCAACTCAGCCGTGCTATCAGTAAGTCGATCTACTGAAGCCCGGTCTTCGTTCAGATCATGTGATTTTGAGAAATTCAAAAGAAGAGTAATTTTTTGAGATACCGTGGATCAAGTTTTTATGCTCCAGTTTTTGCACACAACATTTTTGGGCTTCTAGAATGTCTGATGTCAGTTTGGAATTTTGCCTTGACAGACCCCCAAAATGGAAAGCAGAATAGGAAGGTAATCTGAAGTTATTGTTCTCGAGGCATCACTAGCAATCTGAAAATATACTAATAGGCCTGAGCCACAGTTAACTTATCCATACTCGCACAGATGTTATCGCTTGTAAACTGCCATCCTATCGGTAGAATACTTTGCTTGCTTCTTCATTCAGAGCCCCCTTGAGAAATATTGGCTCTGATAAAAGATTGTAAGCCATTCGGTGAAATGATAAACACGAAATGACTTCTTTATTTTCAATAGTTCAATGACGTGGGGGAAACTCCCGAAAAAGAAGAAGAAGACTGAAAGTATGAATACAGGGATAAAGCATAGGCCTCGATGGCCTCGATGGCCAAGTATTTATTGTCTCTTAAAGCACTCAAGGTCCTTCATCGGTTAAGTAATGAACACCGGAAAGTACAGAGTGAGTTGTCCTACCCAACAGGAATGAACGCTGTTTTTTTTATCCCCATGTTGATGGGGAAGCGGCAGAAGAGATATTTCCGCGACGACTGACTTAATGACTTTAAATGTATAAGTCAAAGGTAACGAGATAGAAGCTTATAAGCCCTTTGTTTGTGATTTTGGCCGAATGCGCAGCTCGCTGTTTCCGTTACCCCAAGTGCCTGCTGTCACCTGACTTCCGTCTTTTGCGCCGACATTTGCGTAGATTGTGAGATCCGGTGGCTTTACCTCATGCCGACCAATATGCGCGATATCATGCCTAGCTAATCGGACCCCCTTTTAATCGGACCCTTGACGGAAGTAAAGATGAGGCCTGTTCTACAAGAGTTTTCATTATCACTATAAAGTGGATGCTTTTTGAAGCTAGGGCAGCGTCCTAATAGTCACCGCTTGGAAAGTTGCCAATTGACTCGATAGTTCGGTCCTCATACCGCCAATGAAATATATTTTTGACCCTGCTAACCCGGAAACGAATGGTAAGCCTAAGGAGCACAATATATATAGTTAGGGTTACTTTGGCATGTGCAGTGCGGTCGCGTATTCCCCGATGACCTATCGTTTGTTCGCTGAGTTGTGTCGCATATTAAGTTCTTGCAGGATAGCATAGTTGGTATTAATGCTAGTATTGACAGCTGAATTTGCTGGAAATAAAGAATGGAGATCCAGTTCCGTATGCTCAGGTCTGCAAGAAGGTACGTGCGAACGTTAAAGATTGACTTATTTCCTTTTTTATCGGAGCTCGGCCGTTTCGAGCAGTTATTTTTTTCACATATATTCAGTGACTAGAAAGTTCTGCGCAGAGCTCTCATTATATGTCGAATTTTGCCTTCTAATACCGTCTATGGAGCTGCATCGGAGCCACAGTTTCGACGTCACCTTGGTCGTCTCCTCCGTCTTTAACGGTGCATTAGGCTCCAGCAAAGAAGAATTGATAGGCAAAATAGCTGCTCGAAACATCTGACGACCAATAACCCTCTCGCGATGAAAACCTCTTCTTCTCTTTACATGCCACCTGGGAACTGCATTCACTCTAAAATAGGGAATAAAATGTCTTGTACCTTTTAACTCAAGCTGCTTTTAATTGTGCCCAAAAATGGTGACATAAGGGCTACGTACTTAGCTACATAGTAAACTCATATGTCCTTTTGCATCCCTATGAATAGGCCTCCTGGTTCGCATAAAATATAATAATGCATAGAGTTAGATTTGCCTGTTTCGGAAGCATCGTCAATAAACTTGCAGGAAGTATCTAACAAGCGGAACGCGCTTGGCTCTAATGAAAAACTCCAATAGTCAAATTTTAATATCCGTTTGCGTTTAGAATGCAAATGAAATGTTACGGCTCAGGGAATTTTCACAAAGACATACACCTGTGCTTACTGTCACTGCGACACATGACGGAAGATAAGACAATATCCGAAATCTGTAGAAAATCAGCCTAATGGATTGGTACATTTTCTTACAGGCAGGATAAATGCGGGTGAGTAAAAAATGCCCTACCAAAAGCCATTTGGATACCGCGTATGCTTTATCCTGAGATAAATTTTCATGCAAATCAGCGCAGGAAGCCCATTCGAGCACTTTTTCCTCCATAGACACTTTTCGGCTTCGGTTGGTAGCACCAAGATCAGTATGTGCATGAAGTCAGTTTTTGTTTGTCTACTGGCTTGAGCGGCAGACGAAATCTGAGATATGTTGTTAGGGGCTTCGGATTTCATGCATCTCAACCCACGCCTCTTCACGCATCCGCTGGTCCATTTAAGTTGCTATAGGCTGGACAGCAATAGCAGGATTTCCAGTCATAAATGCACCGACAGCGAGGCCACACGTGATTGAAACAAGACCATATATCGGCACTTAACTGGAAAAACGGATCCCTTAAGCAGCAATGTGAGCTAAATACACAACCTGTACCTGTTTTTGTAAAGCGCCGGAATAAAAATAAATGCGAAAATAGCAAGAACGCCATTTCGCGAACCCACTAAGAGATCTATGCATAGTTTAGCGAGTAATAGGGGACCACAGGTAAAAGGAGTTTTATGGGCGAGGCTAAATGAATAAAAGGAGAGCATCAAACTAATCATAACCCTATCAGTTGTTTTTGTTAAAGATGTCATTCGTTGCCGTGTTAACGGGGTTGCCTTTTACATGCTGACCTATCCTTCGTTCCCTGAGCTCGGTCACATATTTACAGTGTGAAAACTAAAACATGCAAAATGTCGAAATTTATGAATGATTGTTAATCTATCGGAAACTGGCATCAATGCATGTACCAAAAGCGTTGAACTATTCATGAAGCAGCTAAAGCTAATTTATAACTTAAAAGAAATATGAAAAGTTATATTATTTTGATGAGAAATACCAAATGATTTGAAAAATTGGCAAATTCTGAAAACGTGAAATATCGCTGTAAATGCGACGAATAAATTTAAATGGAATTGTCAGGTGATAGCAAAAGCATACTTTTTTGTGTATATTAAGATAAATTTCCTTTCGTAAAATTTATTTATTCATATTTCTGTTGTCAGATTACAAGTAGTTTTTGAGATCGTCCTACGTCTACCGGGGAAATATCTCCCGATTTTCACTGTTTTTAATCGATTGGCATGAAAGCTTAATCCTGTTCTATATGTTTATTAAAACCTTTAATAGTAGATATTACTCAAATAAATCTATTAAATTAGTGAGCTTTTGGATATTCCTTGTAATGATGCTGACCATTTGCGTCATATTTTTAGATTCATCCAAACAGGAAAACTCATTACCGAGAAAACTCAACGTCAACAATAAAAGTTGACAAATAATACGCCTTAGGTCAACTAAAAAGTTTAAAAATAAGTCATCGCTTTTTAAAAACCTTTAGTTAGATAATTTTCTGACGAATATATGTAGACTTTACCCTTTTCCTAGCTAAAGCCAAGGTGAAAATGTAAAAGTTTGATTGGTTTTGTGACTTCCCTGAAAATACGTTGGTGCTACTTCAGTTGAAAATGTAATAACTCATATTTCGCTTTATATTAGAGCGTGTTTTGCTTCATTTTGTTACTGTACTAACCCGGTTTTTAAACTTAAAAATACACAACAATGTATCCGGATTATACTATGATTTTGCAAAAACTGCATATCTTCTGTTCATTGAGTTTCTAAATTCCGGATAAGCGAAAACTATATATAACACAAAAGTATCTATTCCCATACGTTTATTTTAACATAGATATTTCTGTAGTCTTTCTAAAGAGTATCTGGTAGTATTTTATTTTATTTTCACCATAGTACAACAAAAATACTGATAACAATGTTTATTTGTGAGTTTTGTGACACAAACATCAGCAATATGCACAAAATAATTTCTAAAGCTCAATTATTTGCTTGTTTTTGGAAAACAATATGATTCCTTACATTTGTCTGCACCTGAAGTTCATTGATCTAAGATCGAAATTTCCGGTTCCAGAAGGAATTTATTTGAAACCTTTCTTATTTATACTGATATTCTCTTGTAGCACAATGCACAAAAACGAAAAATTGTGCTCTGCAATATTAAATGACATAGAAACTTTCTTGGATGTCCGGCACTCTCTGTTTTCGCCCACTTCCTGTCTGTTTTCCTTCACTGTATTACACTGAACATGTAGTGTTCTTTAGTAAAGGCTTTCCAAGCCTCAAATCCACTCAACAAAACAAAATATCACGACCACATATACGCTTAACTACTTCGCTTAATTTGTGGTCAGAAATTGCATGAGCTTGCTCACTAACTGAACGTTCTTGCCGCAAACAATCATGAAAATGTGACCTATTCAGCTATGCAGAAGAAATAAAATCGAAATGCAGATTTTAAAAAAGAAGAAAAAGCATTAATTTTATTTACATTAGCCTAATAAGCAAAGACAGGAATTACATACGGCAAGGTTATGAATAATTCTGGTCTTAGCTCTGTTTGCCAACGAAACAAGGTATGCCTCAAGCACTTGAAACAACGCGGTTTTATGTATTGTGCATTTCCCGTATTTGAAACGTTTCGTTAAAGTTTTTAAGTTCTACGAATCGGTGCTAAACCACAGTATTTGAATATAAACCAAAGTTGCAGAAACTATTATTATACAACCTAATTTACCTCATATCGCACTATTTGCGTTGCGCACAAATCTTGCATTGATAATACATAAGGTCTGAATTCTTTGCAGCTGGAAAACATACTGCTCTGCAGAAGTGATCTCTTAGATATTGGATGTTGTTTTCCTCTCATTTTAATCTATTTCTTGCGTTACAGTATTTATAAAATTTAAAGGAACACATAAGGCAATTTTTTCATTTGCTTTTTGTGTTATAAACTACAAAAATATGCAGGGGAAAGAATGAATCTCAAACGTAGCCCGCATTGAGTGTAGACATTTCGAGCACTTATTACGGCAACCAACCAACATCAAATTATCTCGTCTTAAAAAATTAATTTCTTTCCAACTGTTATAAATAAGGCGATTGATGGACGCCAATTTGACGATGTAGACGCTGTTCCTCAGCAAACTTAGATGAAGTATTTCTGGTGCTGACAAGTCCGTCAAACATGAAGACTACTTGCAGTTTGAACTTTAGGAAATTATTCTTTCTATCAAAGTCTGGCTTAACAAGTAGACTATGACTGTGGACATATCGAAAGTTACCTTATTTTACCGTTGAAATTCATAGGACTTGTCCTCACTGCAGGTAGTAAAACTTTTATAGGAATTTTTAGATCTCAGCCCCCAGACACCGTAAATGTATTTTCCTCGTTTCCACCAAAAATTAATGTGTGTAATTTTGAAGGCTTCACTGCATGAAACTGTTATCATTAGATATACTGAGTGGCACTCAGACTCTTGATGACCCAGAAACTGTTAGTTTGCTTATTTCAAGGGCGTGCAGGTGAGAAATGTGTTCAAAAATTAGAATAAAACTATAAACTAAGCTCGGATCATCTAAAGACTAAGTAAGTTCGGATCATCTAAAGACAATCTTTTGAAGACACATTGCACTGCTTGGGGTTTGCAACTACTCCATCGACTTAAGTTCAGACACAATTTTCACCCTCTAGGGACAAATTTAAATATATGGTTGATGACATTTCAGCCATTTCCAGAGAATAAGTTTGCGAAAGCAGAAATAAATGTAAAAATAAAATGGTAGAAAATTTATCAAACATCAAGTAGCAAACCTCTCACATATACGGCAGCTGGGGCATTTAAACTGCCATTGGTAGTATTGCAGATGATACTCCCAGTTTTCCGTAGCACACCGTGGATCGCTTGTTAGTTTTATATATATATATATATATATATATATGTTGAATAACAGAGGTTGTTTGCATCCCGAGATAGTATAATGAAAAGAAAAATGCTCTTCGGGAAATGGAGTTTTACTCGTATATATATATATATATATATATATATATATATATATATATATATATATATATATATATATATATATATATATATATACCTGGTTGTACTAGGAGACAGATGCGGCGAATTTGTTAAGTGAATTGCCTTGCCAAGTTGTACGCTTTCAAGCATATTCCGCGGCAATATCTGCGAATTCCAATTCCGCGTTTTTATATGATATGGCGCCCACCTCGTAAATGGGGGAGATACCTACTGTCATATATTTCAAAAATCAATGTTTAACTGCTTTTGGGTAAGTCGTAGCCGAAGGAAAAAGAGAAACATAAGCCAATGCGAAAGATGCCTCATCTGAATCCTCACGGAAAAATCTTAAAAAAGACTTTCCAACAAGATAAGCGTAACGCTCACCGATTTCACTTGGTTGTAGGCGGGAATGCGATGTTTATTCTGACATAAAGACTTACGTCTTCTGCCTGCGCAGGCAGTTGCGTGTTGATCAGCGCCCAACAATCAATCGGAATTACTGAAAACCAACACTCCTTGAAATATCCTTTTTGGCGAATTCGCCAACTGTAGCACAAACAATCACGGGTAAGGCCAGAGCTCTGGAGGCCAAGACACATTTTGATTAGGCCCAATGCTGTAATTTGAAGATTTTCTACCCAGAGTTTGAGGATGTGGTCGGCTCACGAAGCCACTTGAGCAAATCTCTCTCGTATCTAAATTGACAAACGTTTTTTCGGTCAAAGAAGGCTTATCACCTTGCTGGCATTGTTTTTTTTGTTGCTGTCATATTTCCCAGTAGTAAATTCCAGTTAATCCACGATAGGGACGTGTTAGAAGATTTAGGAGCGAATACATCTTTTTTCGAAAATTAAAGGAGAAAACCTGCACTACAGGCATGTACCCGGACTGTCATACTGATCGGGGTCTCTGTTTTACAGTGGAAGTGCTGATGGTACCTAATGCACTGGGTGACAATTGTCACAATTTTTCGGTCCTGTTTGAATTGAACTCGAGGCCAAAAGCAATTTCTTGCTCAAAACTTAATGTTTTTGGAAAAAAATTTTTTGGCACAAAGGCATTCAGTTTAATTGGGCTTGCGATAATTGATTTAAAAAACCAAACTGCGAGAGCATTTCGCTGATAACTCAAAGCATAAACTGGCTAGTCCACTATGCGATGTCATTTGCGGATGCTGTGAAGCTGCAAAAAATTCTGGATTTCACGAGCTTAACCGTTGGGCTTCATCGGTGCAGAACAGGGGAGAAAAAGTCAAATAAAATGGTGTCAGATGGGGCACCATATGTCGGTGGTCACCCTATCTATGTGGCACCACGACAGTCGGACAGTCATGAAGACTTTGCCCCTGAAACACCTTCCGAAACATTCCGTTTTCGCCTAACATTTACCTTAAAGTTGAGCATTCAGGATGTTTGAAAAACCCAAACCCCATTGAATCTTTTAAAGCAAACAGGTTTGTTGTTAAAATGGTGGCTGATTATATGACTTCAGATTTAGCCGCATTCCGCTCTTGGCACGCTGTCCAGATTTAACTGGGCACTTGAAAATCTGCGGCTAACAGACTGGCGGAAAAATTTGCTGACGAATTCTTCACAGATCCCTAACGGAACTCAGTCCTTCCGCTCTGCCTTGGCGTTCACTTACACGCACCACCAGCAGCTGCAGAGTGGCTGGTAGTTGTAAAGGTAGATGAGCAATGCCAAAAAAGACGAGGGAAGCTGACATGGTAATTTCTTGCTCGTTGGCCGCACTTAGTCAGAGTTGAACTTCTGACCAAGAGGCAGCAGCTTTGAGCCTCGAGTTGTACACCACCTGGGATTGGGTATAACTGACTGATGACGGTTTATGAACCAGAAATGGTCATTCCAGTCTGTCTTGTCTTTGGCAGCATTGTTCCTCTGGTTCTAATACTGCTAGGCACTGTGTGGCTGCTGGCGGGGCTCGAGAATGAGCCCCAGATCAAAACGGAATGAAGCGGTTCCATTCTCGGTCGGTGATCGTTTGCCAACGAATGTCAATATTCCCGATCGAAAACGGCAAGAAAACGGGCCCCTGGCTCAATGTTATTCTGATCACCAGGTCATGGGTTCGAGCATCGGATGGTGCAACACCTGGGGTTAGGTATGACCGGCTGCTGCTGGCTAATGAGCCAGCAATGGCCATTCAAGTATCCGTTGTCTTTATTGGCATTTTTAATCCGTTTGAGAAATAGTGAAATAGAAACCACCTAAATCTTTCGCAGATACATCTGTTCCTTCACAGCAACATTAATATTTCCTACAAACTAGAAGTTCTTAAAATCTCCTACGGGCTTATTTCGTTGTTTTTTGGAAGAAAATACTGGGCACACCCGCAGATCACCAGTCGTTTGCCTTCTTCTGTATTCCGAAAAGGAGCAACCACGATCCACTGGCACGCAAAATACTCAAGCCCATGGGCAGAGCAACAATGGCCTGAGCGACAGGTGTGTGTGTGTGACCAGTTTGCACTTATTTTTCGTCATCATTATTGTCTTCAGCCAGTCATGTTAAAAATCTGGTTCGAGAAAACACGAAATTGGAACCGAGGTAGACTGCCCTACAATGTTCCATTCCCTGCTTTAAAGACCTTCGGAAACATTGTGCTTATGAGAAAGCCAGCGCACGCCTGTGCGAACCATTTTACTGGAAAATGTAAACTGACTCGAACAGCGTCAGCTGAAGTAGTAATTCAAGCTCATAGCAGATTATCTTACAGACGCAAAATATATGAGCGAAATTCTAAGAAACCCTGGCCAACAATCCAAATAGACACGCAATAGACACAATAGAGTTGCCTGCACGGACGCAGCTCAGTGATTAAATGCGTTCTGGGAAATGTAATTGAGTTTATTTCTAAGGAAACTAATAGTTACTACGTCCAATAGGCGGAATAGCAAGTTTTTTTGTTCAATCTAAAATTTCTACTTATTGGTTGTCAACTTGCCCAAGTGTTCAACAGGAAGGTCAGATGTGTTAACCAGAAACAAATATGTTACAGATAAATTAATTAATTTTTCAGTGCAATTAAAATCAATCCTAGTGGTAGACGACACCTTTTAGGGAACAATTACGTCTTTTTATCTCTTAAGAGTATCGTACACAACAACTTTCACAAATTCCGATTTACAAGGTTGAGAATCGACGCATCCAAATTTGGCATACCTGATCATTCTGCTCATGGAGGCTGTTTTGAGTCGGTCATTTGACATTGAATTTGAAGTATTCATATGTGGGCTACATAACGACGTTGAGGATTAACTGTGCATAAGAAGAAAGCAGACTACTGACCAAAATGACAACGACTCCAGATGATGTCACATATAGCTCAGGCTTTGACTCTAAGGAAGGTTCTCGATCAGTCATTGTCAAAATTGTAGTTGCCTCAGCTCAATAAACGTACTCATTTGACATTGAATTTGAAGTATTCATATGTGGGCTACATAACGACGTTGAGGATTAACTGTGCATAAGAAGAAAGCAGACTACTGACCAAAATGACAACGACTCCAGATGATGTCACATGCAGCTCAGGCTTTGACTCTAAGAAGTTTCTCGATCAGTCATTGTCAAAATTGTAGTTGCCTCCAGCTCAATAAACGTACTCATTTGACATTGAATTTGGAAGTATTCATATGTGGGCTACATAACGACGTTGAGGATTAACTGTGCATAAGAAGAAAGCAGACTACTGACCAAAATGACAACGACTCCAGATGATGTCACATGCAGCTCAGGCTTTGACTCTAAGGAAGGTTCTCGATCAGTCATTGTCAAAATTGTAGTTGCCTCAGCTCAATAAACGTACTCATTTGTAATCACTTATGCTGAACGCCATGGCCTGCCGATACGTTTTGGCCCTATGTCATTTATTAAGTTTTATAAATTTCAAAGTTACCAAACATGGTGGAAAACTATACTTTCTATGAGTTTACTCCCCATTATGAGAGCATATTTTTAAAAAACCAAAAATGTCAGTGACATGTGTGTTGGTAACCTTAATATCCTCTATTTTTCCTGATAAGGCTTTGATAAAAAACACATCCAACACTCCAGAAGGCATCCTCATTAAACGCATGGCACTGAAATTTTTTTCCACTTTTCATTAAAATTACTTTGTAATGTCTGAGCCACTTTTTCAAGTACAACATAATTTTTCTCCGGTGGAACGTTGAAAATGAGCCAAAATTACACTTTATAATTTGGACTAAAACATTTTCACTACAAAACGAAAAAATAAATTATTCATTATTTCGGCACTTTTCTGCTGATTGCATCCAACGAAGGTAAGACGCTAAACATTTTTAAAATTAAACGTGCATACCGATGTCGTTCATTACTTAAGCAAACATTTTCGAAGAATTTTATTTCACGTTTAAAAAGATAGAAAACATTGTAAATTCTTTATATTTGTACTTCTTGCTCAAGGTTATCAAGTGCTTTTCTGATTTTGCTAGATGTTGGGGTTTAGTTTAAAGTGCATGTTAGCACAGACACCACATAATAAACTCTTTGAGAGAGGGTAGCGTTGGCAATCGTTTTTTCTAGAAGCCACGTGTAGACTTACCCTAGGTTGCTTGCCCCCACATTCAATTGAGCTCATTTACTAATGGAATTTCAGACTAAATTTCCTTGAGAGGATATGTAGAGCTAGCCTTACCTAAAAATCCACATAATTGCTGACACGATTGTTACCGGAAAATGTAGGGCACCAAGGATCGCGTAACAACGAAATTCTTTATAGCATTACCCCTTCTATTTTTATTATTTAAGTAAAGCATTTATTTAAAGAGGCAGGTTTCACTGTTTTCTTTCTCTTACTTTGTGTTTCAAGAGGATACGTATCCTAAAATGAACTCTCTTTGACGTTTTAATAGTCTAAAAAAGAACTTGCCATGAGACTAATCGAATTTCTCTCCCTTTATGACCACCAAAAATTTCGAACATTGTAATCAAAGGCAAAATATATGCGGACGCCAATTTTTAGCCTCAACACACAAACGATGCATTCTAGTTTTGAAAATTCGTCGCGGTTGACATATAGTTCGAAGGAAATGGTGGTATTTGAGGGTGAGTGCACATTCAGTTGCAGATGTCTAAAGGTTTCAGACAAAATGACTCCAGACACCATGACCCAAAGAATAGAGGTGCGAATTGAGACGAGACAGGAGGCCGCATAAGCACCCATTTGGCTGTTAACGTGACAAGTGTGCATTTACATTTCTACCTTTCAGCCTCCTGAAGGGTCAAAAATTGAACCAAGAATGCCGTGAGCACGTTTTGGCAAGGGGACAAAATGACGCCGTGTCGAACGGATTGACTCCGTGACCACTAGATGAGAACGAATACGTGAGTAATTTCCTGGATAATAGGCTGCTATACCACCGACCACAAAAGCCAACATAACACAGGAAAAGGAGCCAATATTGCTAGGGATTTTGGAAAATCATAAATACACAGAACAACAGCAAAGATTTAGATGGATGGTGCAGATTTCAGGGATGCGCAAGCAAAACCGTTGGAAGATGAATAGAAAGTAAAAGTCACTAATAATATTCGGATAGGTCAAGGTGCAAAAACCAGAGATTCAGCATAAATTGACTAGGAAAGATTAAGAGACAGGATTAAATCAATAAAGTTCAATGTTAAGCGTTCGTGAAGTAAACCTTTTTTTATTTAATTTCTTGATTAGGGATAACACGATAGACATACGTGTCAAATAATCAGGCATGACAGGTTATCATTTCATGCGTATGATGTGGGACTTGTTGCACTTATTTACAATTAAAGTAGTAGTGCACCTATAGTGAAATTTTCTGCAAATCAAGAAGAAAGATCAGTTTTCAAAGCCGCGCCTAGATATATGAATTACAACCTAATCGTGCATAATTGCTAAAAGCAAAACATAAATGGAGTGCTGGCGCGCTCTATGCCCAACACACCATTAATTTAGCCTCTGGGAGGAGAATAATAGTAAAAAAACACTAAGTTCGGTTTTTCTGAAGAATAAGATTCATTTTTGACCAACAGGAGGGTTATAATAATACTTTTCAACTGGAGCAAACTAATGAGGGCAGCATCGAAGGAGAAATGTAAACAACCAATTGAATGATGGAGAATTTAGGAGGTATCTTATTTTATACTGTCTCTTTTTAATGGCAGATGGTCATACGAAGCAAAGTTAGAAATGCGATCAGCTTTTACAGGGGGAGTTCTCTTAGGAAATGGATATCGGGACCCATGTTTGGCGTATTATGGAAAGGTCAACAAATGCGCAGACCTTAGTGAACAGCTATATGACTAGAATGGGCTAAGAGGTACTTTCGGAGATAAAAAAACCTTCTGAAGGGATGCTTTGAAATGCGCGATCGTAGCCCCGTTCCAGAGAATAATGGTCGTTATAATGAAAAAAAAAACATTTTTAAGCTTTGGTACAATAGAGTGATCAGGGTTGGATAAAGAATAACCCGCTAAAACATTTCCAAGAAGGCATCACGACAGGCACGTCAGAAAGGCAGGTCTTCCAAATCACAAGTATCAGAAAACTGAATCAAAATATAGCCATTTAACAAATGAGGTTACCACAGAATAGATTAAACCGATTTTTTAGTCGAGCACGAAGCGAAAAGGGCTAAAGCCACCTCTATCAAAAAAGATCTTGACATAAATGATACCTTTAGAACATTTCAGGACGTATTAAATGCAGTTAATTGTTACTTCACGAGTTCTCCTACAAACGAATTTCAAGATTTCTTTGTTGACTAATGGCTGTGAATTTTTGTCCTCCTAAAAGTGCTTGCTCATTAAAGCAACCCGTGTGGCAAGCTAACGAGGGAGCAGTGTAGTTGGGGATTTTATTTCAATCAGAAACCCGTTCCAGTATGCCTAATAAACTTTAAAATTTAATATTCCTATAGAAAAAAGATGTTATTAGATAATTAAAGTGTTTAAATGCAATGCTGCTCATCAAAAGTATATCTAGCCTGCATATAGATAAGCAAGAAACTGAAAAGTACGCAGAGCTCTCAGACGAAAACAGTGAGTCCATTATTAGCTCAAACAGAGACTACCAGTCTATAGGCTAGTGGCCCAGTGATGCGCTAAGTGTTTATCGGGGCTCCAGGAAAATGTCATCACTTTCAGTATGATGGATTTGCCTGACAGTGGAATTTGCTGCAATGTCATCACTACAAACTCGGAAACTCGTCTGCCCCCAGAAGCTACAAATTCTCTACCACTGGGCATTGCAACCACCAGGTCAGCAGCCACAAATCTATCGTGCCCACTCTGCCATCGCACATTTATATCACGCAATGGCATGGTCTGCCACTTGCGAATCCTTCTCATTGAGCCTGGCAAAACAGTGTCGGAAGCCCAAAATAACGCTTGTTGCACCAATTCAACCTGCCTGCATTGACTAAGAACACTCAGCCACGACATGGGCCTACTTGGCTATGTGCGCCTCAATAAAAACGTGCGGTTCGAATTGCGTCTGGATAGCTCGCCAGACCAGCCCATCAACCGAATACAAACTTATCCAACGTGAACTGCAACACGAGCAAAACAGGCCTTTCTCACACAGGTGGGATGCGTGTTATTTGGTGTAACCTAATATCCAACCAGGTTGTGTGTGGCACGTGTAGAATGGCTGTCTACAGTTACCAAATGCTGCACCCAGTTCCTTCACCAGTTGACTGAATGGCTTGGATAGCAAAGGGGCACAACGGAGAGGGAAAAGACTAAAGGGAAGCCCAACGCTTGGGAGCCCCTCCGCAGGACACATTAGCACACTCATCAATATAACAAATCGGACGAGCTTGAAAATATAATGACGGGCCAAATGAGAGGATAAGTCATTCCTTGCAATCAGTACTGTTTTTGTGGATTGTATGAAATGTAGACCAAGAGTCAGGCTTATTCGCTCTTGCTTGCGGTGGATTTCGTTGCACGTGGATCGTAGCATCTGACGTTCGAACTGACACGGAATGTTCCAAAATGTGCACCCACACTCGAGGTATCGAAAGCGCGATAGAAACTTATTTTATGTTTAAGACCTTGGACGTAATAATTCCAGTCATCCTATCAAGAGAGATTATCTATGCCGACAAGCAAATTACTGTAAATGGTACGTGGCAGGATGTGTGGAGATTGCACACTAGAAGTATAGACAGAGTACAATTATCACAATGGACCACGGAGACCAAAATAGCCCTTTATTGCTTATTATCCACCATAAGTCGAGATGGGACGGCCTATAGGGCTGTACATTGAGCCGAAAAACTCGAGTGGACGAACCGTTTCTTTAACAGTGCGATGAACGCCCATTTATATTTGTCAATCGCAAGCGACAGGACGGTGAGCTCTCGATGCAGTGGTTAGAGTGCTGCGCCAATAATTAAAAGAACACGTGTTGGAGCTTCAGTTGCCCAACACCTTTGTTTCGCTTTAGCTGGCTGATGATGGAAAATAAGCCAGAAACGGTCATTCCAATCCCCCTTGTCTTTGTTGGTAGGCTCCGTTTGCATATAACACTAATTGTGATGCAACTCTTGTTGGAAATAAAATCCTGCACTCATTGCCGGCTGCGGGACGGTGTTCGTTGTCTTTGACACGTAAAAAGGCATTTGCCTGTGTGCCCCAGTGGCCTCAGTTAATAGACGACTAGACAGGAGTGGATTTTAACCACAGTCTGAAGGTCACGCCTATAAAACCTGATATGCTCTTTTTGAAACAGTTGGCCTAGCAGAAAAGGTGCCTCAATTCGGATGGCTTTCTTTGATCTTTACCTTGCCCCAAGTCGGCGTAACTACTATAGCATATTTTTTTCACAAGAACGACAGATGTACTGTTAAATTAACCCTCTTATTTGTGAACTTGTGCTGTGAACACAGTTGTCAGACTTCATGAAACACTTTGAATTTATTCACTTTCGGTGGTTTGAAAGAGCTCCTATTGAACGTCATAGTTGATTTACACACGGCTGGCAGCATACCTAAACGGTAAACACTGGAAATCATGCAATTTTCCATTACCCGTCATTACGTATGCAAGAAAATTTTGCCTTGTTTATGAATCAGAAAAGTCTATTCTCCTTTTTGCTGATATGTTGGTTCAGCAATACTGCTGCGTTGTGCCCTCCACGTTACTGGCTACTCCGCCAGGAGATCTACAGGGTGTTAGAGGTTTCAACGCTTCCGCGGGATCGAACAAACAGCTACCTGCAAAAGCAAATTAAGATCACTGATTTTGCACAGTAGATTGCCCGCCTTTTTCCAACTGTATTCATAGCGGTGGGTAGGCTTAGGAAGGTGGAGTTGTGTGTGAATTATTTTACGGTGATAGTAACGTTGAACAGCATCAACCGCACTCTCTCTGCCCTCACCCACCTCGACCCTGTGAGGCGAAATTGGACGCAGGTTGTTGGCGTAGATGGAACCCGAAACTACGGTCCTCTTTTATGTGGGGCATTCGTTGGGTGCATGTGTGTGTGTGTCCTGGACCAACACCGCCAATGGCCAGGCCCCTCCAACATGACAGCGCTGTCAACACACCTTCCGCACCTGAATCGGCGGGGTCCGACATCTTCGGACGCAATTCACTACAAATCCGACAATTCCAACTTCTACTTCTAAATTCTTCAAACCCTGCTTCGGACTCCCCCACCCTCACCCCTGGCATCAATTCCATTACTCCCACCAGCATAGAGACCACATCCCAATACTCCTTACCTGGTCCCCCTGTACCACCGCCGCCGCCACCAGCACCAGCGATGAGGACTCTCTCCTTAACTGTCCTCATTGCAACCGCACATTCACTTCACGCATCGGCCTGATCGGTCACTCGAGAATCTATTGTACGGAGGCTAGTGAACCAGTGCCTGAAGCACCAACACACAGCAGATATCGCCGCATCTTGCCCTACCTGCACTTGCGTATTCACTCATCGCATGGGCCTATTCGGTCACATGGGGACGCGTCCGCCTCCACGGCTCTCACTGCTCCCGCAACTTTACACATCGCATGGGCCTATAAGAACACATGCACATCCACGAAAACCTGCGGTAAACCACCGGCGGCTAAGTCACATCAGTGCACACTCACCTAAACCAATACATCGAAAACCCCCTCACCATCATCATGTACCTGAGAATATCACGGTTTCCTAGAAACCATGGCTTGGAAGACTGCCTCTCCGACGCTTTCACCACTGCACGCTGTCAGCCCAGTGTATGTGCTATGTGTATCGAGTGGCTGACCAGTGGAAAGGGAGTCAAATGGCGATGCCTCCTCCATATCCCCTGATTCAGTGAATCCTGGTGTGCGTATTATGGGGGCCTGGTCGTGCTGTGGCACGCGAAGACGGGTACGCTGACCCGGTAGCCAATACACCCACTCCCACATCAGACGACTGACCTGTTCGGACGGTGGTCTGATTGTTTGGGTGGGGGAGAGAGAGTGAGGTCAACAGCCCACCACATTTTCCTCAATATAAACAATCTGACGCACTTTAAACTATCACTATGCGGTAAAAGCCATGGCTTGGAAGGTTGCCAACTGACGTGAACATTCGGACCGCGTGGTCAGCCCAAAGTGTTTTTGGTGTGGAGTGGCTGACTGGTGGACTGAGAGTGAGGCTGCAATGGTTCCTTCTTAATGTGAACTTTATAGCACTCCCACTCCGTGGGATCCGAACCAGGTGTGGTGGCACGCCCAGGGGCGGCTCCGGCCGCGCCAGCCCCCTGCGCCCTTTCCAGCCTCCGGTCTTCTTGACTCTGTTATGACACTGGGCTCAGGTGGTGGAGGGGGAGAGAGAGTGCGGTAGCTGCAGCGCAAGGCTACTATCACTTAAAACTAATACACGCGCAAATCACCGTCCCTGCACCACCCTTCTGTGGAGCATATGGTGAACATCATCAGTCTACGACGGTCGAGCTGTTGTGTGTACATCCCAACTAAGGCCTACCGAGCCCTGATCCAGCTCAAGTGATGGTCACGCGCATCTGTCGCGTGGTTTGTTTAGAGGGCAGTCCGATGGCACACACGTAATCGACACCGGCTCTATTGCTGACAACAGCCTTTGGCAGAATCAACCTGAACATACTACACATAATGGGCAGCAGCCCATTCCGCGCTTAAGTCAGTCGACACTACCTACCCACGTCCTCTAATCAGGACATAACAGTGCAAGTTCCTTTCATGTGACTGGGTAGTTCCAGCCTCAGCTGACATCAAGAGAGCCTGTAGCACATAAATACATATGCTATTCGATGATCCTGTTCAAACCTCGAATGTGCGGTCTCTGTTTGTGGTAGCACAAGTTAATGACGTCAGGTAGTGTAAAAACGACCATTTCAGTGTTCTCGCCTTTGTTCCCGACAACCCTGTAACTGAGTGCTAGTCGCTATCCAATCGACTGCAACTATATATATATATATGACTGGTATGACTGGCTGATGACGGCTAAAAAGCCAGAAATGACCATTCCGGTCTCCCTTGTCTTTGTCGGTTCCAAATTATCATTATATATATATATATATATATATATATATATATATATATATATATATATATATATATATATATGTGTGTGTGTGTGTGTGTGTGTGTGTGTGTGTGAGAGAGAGAGAGCGATGAAAGAATTCGAGGAAGATTGAAAGTAACCTAGTCCAGGCGTATTTACCTTCAATCGGCCAATCACAATCTTTAAAATCAGCTGGGAGCGTAAACACATCTGTCGCAGATGGTCCACCACTGGCGTTTAACAGATGGCTCATGAAAACTTCCTCCAACCAAAGCTCATGAGTGCTTTGCCACCTGAAATTCCCTTTCTTTGTAGATTGGGTATTTATTCATTCAGGAACTCTGCTATAACTTTGAAGACTTTGGCCTGGCAGGTGGTTAAGTGTTTGTGACCTCTACCACCGATATGAAACTTGTTTGTGTCCGACAGACAAGGATTCGGTGGGTGTCCATTCCAGACTAGATATATACAGTAGGTTCTCTATCTCATGAAATGTCGACCGAAATGCTAAAATGTGTTTTCGATTCGAACAAATGATTTAAGTAGGCTTGTTACACTGATTATCTTGCAGTCTACTCCCAAAATATTTCAGTCACAGTAGGATGGCTACTGAAGAAGTATGTATTTTTGTCAACGAGTTTTACTGTCCTTATAAATTCAAATGTAAATTTTAGAAAATATGCAAAAGAATATTCTCTTTTATACTCATTTGGCAGAAAATTGCGGCTTCTTCCAATTTTATACTTAAAGAGAGCTTAACTTTTATTTTGCCAAAAAACTTTGAACACTACGAACCTTACGCTTGAGTTAAAGGTTTTGAATCTACATATCGTATACATTATGCGTAAGGAATATCAGGGACCTAAAAATTTCAATATTATAAACTCTTTTAAAACTGAATGGTATCCTTTCTTCAAGTACAAAATTTGAAGAAGACGTACTTTCCTACCAAAGGAGTATAAGAAAGGGAACTTTTTGTGCGTATGTTTTCTAAAAAATATAGTTTAATTTATAAGGACAAAGAAAATCACTGATAAAGAAAAAAACATCATAAATAAGTACTCATTCGTTACAGAGTATAATTTTGCAAGCGATCAGAAAGATGTTCGTTGAAAATATATTGGGATAAAGCTTCAAGACAATCAGTGTTGCAACCTTACTAACGTTTTTCGTTCAGCTCGAAAATACATTTCAGAATTTTGGTTGACATTTTACGAGATTAGGAATCTACCTATCTACATCAATTATTGATGCCTTTTACTTAGCCAAATAGTATAGAACTTCTTTAACAGATCATCATGGAATATAAGGTCAAGATAGAGGCTGTCTCATGAAAACTGATTCAGGTGCATTTGCAGAATGTTTCGTAGAAGTAAACTATTAAGCTACTCAAACAAGAACTCATTAATTCGCCGTTTGAAGGCTTTCTTTTCGACTATGAGTACTCGAAAATAATTCATTAGAACATCGGTTAGGAAATGTAGTTATATCTTTACTTAAGAGGGATACTTTTATATAATATGCTTGCCAACGCATTGCAAGTATTTAGACATAGTTAGAACAGACATCAGTTGGTCATTCATGTAATGAAAGATGCAGAAGTAGTCAGTAAAATTTAATAAATCCTGGCTTTGCTATGCGTGATATAACACCATTAACACTCATATGAGGCAGAATATTAAGTCAACTTAGGTAGCAAAAGTCAAGTACTGCTGCGAAGAGGTAAACGGCGAAAGACGTTAAAGGAAGCGTCGTGGGAAAAGCAACATACATTAGGAAGCGTCAATATCATTCCAAATGCTACTTTTGCGGTACGCAAGAATTCTTAGTCAATGAGGATTTCAAACCTGGTACTTCCTTCAAGTCGAGAAATGTCCACTTTAATATTTTTTGCAATTAAATAGCACTGTACCCGAATGAGTCTATTGCGTCTGGCTCCATCGAACTGAACGAAAACCAGGGGCTGATGGTAGCAGAACTGATTACGATAGGGAAAGTACATGGAATGGAAGCTACCGTTAGTTACCTTGCCCGGATTCTTGCCCGGTGCAATGGCAGAAAACTTGTAGTCCATGTCAAAGTAACGGATGGTGCCCAGATTGTTCGTATCGTCTTCAGTGGCACCCTCACACTTGACTAGCACTCCCGTCGCAAATTCCACCGGTTCCGGAAGCCAACCGTAGATTTTGCCCATTTTCAGAGCAAAACAGGGTTGAGCGGTATCAAAACCGTACCCATTCATGATGTTGCATGGCCCCCCGGCGTTTAGGTCGTAGGCACAGGGACGATCAACATCCTGTTTGAACCCTCCTTCTTGAACACAATCCTCCATTTCCCAGCAACCAGTGTTGTCCTGATAGGCGTGCAGGAAAGCCACAATCTCGTCCTGATACTTGGAATAGGGTAGAGGTTCCCGAGTTCTAAATCGGACTAGGCTGTTGTAGATGTTCGGATTCGGCACCTGACTGAGTCCGGGGTTCATCTGCAGGGCACTCTGCCAGCCTGTGAGCTTGGGGTAGTTCCTGGACACCTGGAAATACATGTACCAGTTGAGATAGCCGAAGAAAAACAAAGCGAGAATGGTGTAGAAGGTACAGAAGTAGATGACTCGTTTGCAGACGACCCGAAACTTCGCATCTTGACGTCTTCTTGCCTTTTCTTGTTGCCGAAGAAGCCACTGCTCCCGCTCCTGGAGGTCCTTTTGCTCAAGCAGGACCTGTCTGACGGGATCGTAGTCAATGGCAGCCACAGGATGGTAGGGCAGTTCGTAGGTAGGAAGGGGGCCAGCTGGAGCATATAAATCTACCATGACTTCGGGTTGCGTTGGAAGACGGTAGAAAGTATAAATGTGGGAACTCAGAAGGACCTTCACAGCGGCTCTGCTCTTTCATGTCGTTGCGGACAGTGAGCCGGGACTGCTAAGTGGCACACACGCAAATGCACTTGTGGGCCAGACCACTGGTTGAATCTGATTGGTGCTCAGTTGGGTGGCGTCTTCGACAGAAAGTGCGTCACGAAAGTCTTCAGGCACGAGAGTTCGCGTCATGAGAGGGTGTGTGTGTGTTATGGCGTTTGCGCTGTCATAACGGGCAGGCCCGCTGCTGTTGAGAAGTTCCCGCTATGAAATCGTAAAATATATACACTGGGGAGAGTCTGAAGGGTATAGACTCCTTGCTTGAAGCCAACGTTTACCAACTGTGAGAATTCCACTGGAGTCCATGTGATATTTATAATTGTAATGCGTTACCCAAACTTGCGAAAATAGGCGCTCTGTGCTTTAATGTGTAAGTGGAAAAAAACAGACACTACGATCAAAAACCGATTTCACATCAGTCTGGGTACGCCAACCAACGAATACGAGGTGCTGTTCAACGTGGAACACGACCAGCTCACTCGCAAATATTCGGCCCTGATAGATGAACAGGCATCCACACTAAAAATAAACTGAAAGAGTGCGATATGTCAAGTGCAGATGTTGCTTGACTTAGAAACTAAAATGCTTTGGAAGAAATTTGCTGTGAAGGGGGGTTATAGAAAAAGGCTTGAGGTGGTTATTATTACAAAGAAGTATAGAGAATTTCAATCAGCTGCACGTTTATGTCTGCAAAATATTCGCACTTCCAGACTTTTCTGATTTCAGGGCCAGTTGGTTACACGAACAACAAAACAGTACCATCGGTCGATATATTAAACATGAACGCTTGATATCATCTTAAAACAGAGTCCCCAAGGAACAACTTTTAAGAATGTGTCAAGCCATTCCCAGAAATTGATAAACCTCTCAGTTTTAAACTAGCATAGATTTGGCGAGGACAATCTCATTTGAGAGCAGCATGGTATTCGACACTGCACCATAGTTTATTAGAATAAAGATGGGCTCACACACAAAGCAGGTCATAAGTAAACACCAGACGAAATCTGAACCGACATGGGCTTTTGACCTATGTTATTTTAGCCGGCCGACTGGTTCGATAAGGCTACCGGTGAATGGTTAGGGAAAAAAGAGATTGCAGCAGATATTGTGATGACTCTTACTAAGTTTTATGTGTTTGACTCTAGCAGTGCACGCTGAAAGTCGTGCCTTGGAGGGTCGCCAACTAATGGGCTTGCTCGTTCCTACTCAGGCTTAAGGCCGTGGCCAGTTTGCTTTCGAGTAAGGCCCTCGTGAGACTATCAAATGCGCAAGAATTTAAGCCTCCCCTTACCTTAAGTAATATTTTTTGCGGGGTTATAGGACATATAATCTGGTATTTTTTTAAGTCTTGTTATTCACTAAGCAAACGCCCACCTCCAGCCGTCTTGATTTCCCGCGTTATTGCAAGAACATGGTCTTAGGACATTCCATTCCCAACTCCGTCATTATTTTACACTATCGTTTTCGTTGTGGGAACTAATGAACACCGGACATTTAACCTATCGCTACATACTGATCTGAGGATGCACAGTTGTCATTGTTATTCAATCAGTCTGTAGTAAGTAGTAACTGTTTTGTTTGTAGGTTACGGAGACGTCCATTGTCACCCCTATCTTGAGCATTCAGTGGATATCCAGTTTTGAGTGGAGGAACCCCAGCCGGGCTTAAGCACGCCAAGGAGGGAAGCCAAAATGGCAGCGTTAATCCAATTTTCCCCCTCACTTTTTCTCATGTGACGCACTCAATCACGCCATGGAATGTCATATCACGACCAGGTCGTTGGCAGTTTGGGGCAGTGGGCACAACCCCAGCCTGTGTCCGGGCAAAACACAGCTCGGGTGACAAGACCTGCCGAAGAGACAGGTTATCTGCACACTCTCTGTGCGTGCCTAGATTTTCCGGTTAACTGCGTGCCACAGGCTTGCATGACATGCCCGTAAACTACGAATAACGCACGCAAAATTCCGCCGTACTACCTATAGTAGGTTATTTTAAGTTAATGCAAGATATCTCAAATGTTTAATATTTTTCCTGTAACATTATGGTGTTTTTTAATGTCACATTTGAGGATAGAACTTGTGCGTCAAGTGGCAGCTGTGGTTGGCCTGAATTGTGCCAATGGATTGCTTGGCAAAATTCCCAAAGTCAGCGATTCCAGACACGTTTGATAGACCGTTTTTGGCAATTCGAGAGCATCAATTTCCCAAGAAATCCATACTTTTTATCAGAATCACAACCCACATAAGCAACATAAAATAAAAAGCCCAACAGCCTCTAAACCATTGAGCAGTAGAAGTCTCTTCCGAAAGCATGACTGCCCAGTCCATAAATCTGACTATCCATGCGCTTTACAAAAGGTCGCTAAATTAACGAAGCTGACGAAAAACCGGTATATGTTTGCCAAAAGCTGAGCATGCATATGAAGTACCGTATCCAACCGTAAAAATCGTAATTTGGGTGATTTGAATTACAGCCTGCCTGAGATCAAGAAGAAGGAACTAGAAAAACAAATTTGTTTTCCATAAAAGACTCAACATTCATGGTAGAAAGAAGCTATTCAATATGAGATCCATTGCTAGCAATTAATTCTTTGATTCTCGGTCTGAAATTGGCGCACATGTTCTTGATGTACTCCGGTGACATCTTGTTCCACTCTCTAACGATGCAGTCCTACAGGACCTCAATGCTGTTGTGAGGCTTGTTTGAGGCCTTCCCCTCGGAATACGCCCAAACGCTGTAGTTGAGGAGATTTAAGCCTGGCTGAGGATGGAGGCCACATATCCTTGGGCCGGAAGTAAGGCATGTGGTCTTCCAGCCACTTCTATGTCTTGCGTATGTGGAAGCACACTATCTTTCTGGAAAACAAAATTCTCGTCTCGAGTGTAGCTGAAATCTATCCGAAGCTTGACATGCTTCCGAAGAACATCCAGGTTCACGTCTGTGTTCACTTGGACCCCGGTCTTGATGAACACAGGGGCATAACTTTGACATCTGTGGCAAGCAGCCAAACTACCACCACATACCCATGGTGTTTGGTGTTAAACTTGTACTTAACATTCTCAGGTACCTCGTTCACTTTCACAGGGCTTATGGAGCGATTTGATCGACTGTTGGGCACTGAAAAGACCATAAAGAGTTTTTCGTCGTAGTTGAGTACCGTGTCTGGTCCTTTCTTGATGAAAATTAAGAGTTTCTTGCTTCTTTCAAATCTCTTCTCTTTCACAGCCTCGTTGCCGAGATACTTCGTTGGTCCTTGCCCTTGAATTATCCGTTAGTTCGTTTTTCACGACATTCCTGACCATGTGCCTCGGCTTCTCAAGTTCCAAAGTCATCTTCCTCATGCTCCGGATTGGATTATAACGAATACGATCCCGACAGCCCTTTTAAGACCAAGGGTTCGAACTTTTTTGTTCTTCCCCTTCCAGTCTTCGCGTCTATGCATCTGAGATTCTTATAACGGTCGATAATGGTAAAAACAGTTAGCATTGAAATTTCCAACTTGGCAGCGGTGTCAGTGGGCGGAAGGCCATTGAGACTGAGCTTAATAACTGCCTCGTTATTTTTTATAACAAAAAAATAAAAAAGATTTTCAGGGAAATTTTTATTTTATTGCTACCACAGTTTTCTGAAGAAAAAAACATGGATTTAAATTCAAATATTTTCAAAAAGTAGCAGCAAAGATATTACGATATGAACAGTCGCATACGGTAGGTCCAAAATCAATTACCAATTTGTAGCGAGGGTGAGTTCACTGTAAAGAATGATCAGATAAAAGACGTTTAATTAAAATGTCCTATAGGAAAGATAAGGTGGGGGAGGAGTCGGCATAAATCACGGTGATGAGACAATCTAGGTGCGAAAGGTCACCGAGGTAATTTGAGATTGAGCACATCGTCTAGCTGATTGCATAGGTCGGGTTTCACCCACCGTATACAAGCTGCTTTCCAAGTAGCACAAGGTCCGAGTTGTTCGTGACCAAACAAGTACTCGGAAAGCTGTTTTGAGGTCAAAAGATTGACCGCTGTCCAGCAGATGTTTCGTAATCGAAGACAGTTGTACTTTAATTTTTTGCCTCAAAAGCCTGTTAGGAAAATG
Organism: Schistocephalus solidus; assembly: GCA_017591395.1. Classification (NCBI taxonomy): domain Eukaryota; kingdom Metazoa; phylum Platyhelminthes; class Cestoda; order Diphyllobothriidea; family Diphyllobothriidae; genus Schistocephalus; species Schistocephalus solidus. The sequence continues at coordinate 108,212 of WEDG01000332.1, read as the reverse complement.
CTGAAAGACCCTGACTGCCAATTGCCCTTGTGTTCGCCCGATGTACTTGCATCCACAAGGGAATGTGAATCCTTCCCCCAAATTTGGGATGGCGTGCAATGGAAAGTCATCCTTTGCCCGCTTTATTGGCAGGCTTCTATTAGGGCTGATAAAGTTGAGATCGGCTGCATTGTATGTTCGTTTTATGGTGTGGCGTAACCGTCGCCTGATTAGGTTGGAAAAGTTTGTCACTAGTAAATACTAAGGATATTATAACAAACATTTTCGGAACTGACTATTCCGTAAATTTTGGCTGTTAACGGTTGCTGTACTTTTAATTGAAGCGTGCAGGATATCCACAGTTAAGTAATGTTGCTTTGATGTGGGCAATTTCTGCATCTAGGGTCTCAATAGAGCAAATATCCCCCGCTCTTTGAAAGAGAGTATGTACCAGATTTTTTCCATTGTATTGGCAAGGGCTTGTTAACCGTGGTATTGCCCACTCCAGGTTTTTGTGAAATATACAAGTCTGTTTGTAGATTATTTAACTGTGTTTCAAAATGGTGTTTCCTTCCATAAACATATTTATTGCATTAGTCGAAAATGTAGGTTACAGCACTTTCAGTTTTTTAACAATCAACAATTAATTATATGCGCACCCCCGGCACAATACTGGAATAGGACTGTACCCATTTAATACAGTTGGTCTTGCACTAAATTCTAAACTGGGTGAATATTCCCGTATCCTTACCACAACCCTGCCTTAACCCTAAACCCACCCTTAAATGTAAAACTAACCCTAAACCTTATACTTAGTTCGTGGAATTTAGTAAAGAAAAGAGCGGTTTTCGGTTCTATGTCTTGCCAGGGGAAGGGTTATAAAAGCAATACATATCAAATCATATACCTTGACAACGTAAAATTATGATTTTAGACTTTGCCTCCTGTGGTCTTCTCATCTCCCCGGTATTTCAATAGGAAATCATTTAGTTTTGTGCATGGATTGATACACTTCAGAGACAACGGTAGGCAGACTATGCAAGTCATATTAGCAACTGCGAATGAGTCCAGCTCTTGGAACATCCTCTAACGTGAAAGATGAAAAAGAAGAGGTGGGTCTGGGGTGGATGGTCTAGAAGCCGTGGTTTGCAATGGCTGAGATCCAGTGTTCATATTTGTAAGTTACTTTCCAACAACCCTCCAAATTATGCATTTTCAAGATGCCCTATTCGGTTTCATACTTATAAATTTCAATGCGACGTAAGTCCCTGCAAAACCCCTAGGAGAAATATTTTTTATTACAGTTATTCTACGCAAACAAATTCGGGTTATAGGGGTAACTTATACTTTTAATTAATATCTAGAGAGAATGGGGGCTACCTTATTTGTAAGAACTTGAATTACTAACAGAAAATCTTTGAACTTCAAAATTGACGAAAAAAGTCTACTGCACGCAAAATATGGGTGTGTGAAGCAACTCTTTAATGATGTTAATGAGGCATCAATTCTATATTTTGAATTGTTTCATTTTTTCAGATTATAACTTAACTATACATTTGTTCGTAATTTGTGAGCATGTAATTTTAAAATTCCATGACATCAGGCATTTTCAATTCACCTATTTTTGAAACTACATCTCATACTCTGGAAAAGAATACACAAGGATTAATGTCACAAAGCAAGTTAACTTGTAACTTGGTACAGACCGGGATAAATATCGAGCACTTAAAATTTTTGACGATCATTCAATTGGCTTAAAGACTCTTCAGTGGAAAGCCGATTGGGTATATATACGAAATAAATCAGGTGGGTAAGAGTATGATATCCAGTTTGTGAACTTACAACGGAAGAAGCTCATTCTAACTTAGAGCCACAGAGACACCCTTACAAAGATTGTGTTTGGACGGAAGTTTAGCACACCCAACGGGTTAGTCAACAGTTAAAGAGTTTAAACACCCCTCTCTCACGTGAGGAGTAGAGAGTAAGGTCGGCCAGCACAATCATTACTGCGCTAGTTAGACCATTATGAACAGTGCGAGGGGCAAAGAATACAAATAAAAAAGGTCGGCAAATTTGTGTAGTCACTCAAAGTCCTGTGCGGTTTCACTTTGACAGCGAAAACTTTGACAGTGGGCAGTAGAATGAGCTGTTTTAAAATGCAACCAGTTCAATCAATCACCCTGAGTACCTCTTCCGTGTTAGTTTGTGGAAGCTAACTAAAGGGGATGAGAGTATTCGCATGTATCAGGATGGGTATAAACTAAAAAAACGGGCAATTCAGTCATTTCATCCGACTTGTGGAGTTGAATAGAACAAGAGAGCCATTGGAAACGTTGCTTCGGTGTTGGTCAGAAAAACTGTTACGAAATATTTACAAGAAGGCCACCCTTAGCCTGGTAGATGTCCGTTGTGAAACGTTTCTAAATAAATATGAGCACATCTTAGTTTTAAAGTCTTATATCTCCCACCAAAGCTCTCCTAACGACGCTGAGGTCGCTCTTTCCAAGAACGCAGTAGATTTGATGAATTTGTCAACCTACTCATCTCTTTCTCTTTGTACGTCAGCTCATTTTTTGGTGTCCTTATCATTGTGAGCACATTTGGATGTAAAACGAATAAAAATCGGGGAACCATTTTGAATCAGGTAAGCTGGGAAATGCCTAAATATCAGCCATAAATAAGGACAATTCAGGTTTTCCACCTCATATGGAAAAGATTTCTCAGCCATCAGTTTAGTTGAGATTTAGATGCGAGTACCGAAGGGGAGCCTGTCGTTGGATCTTAACGATAAAGCTAAAACAAAGTGGAATGATTATTCCCGGTTTAGTTTCCAACTATAGCAATGCATGCAGCTACCACCCAGTGTAAAGCCAAAGATTTGAAACCAGCCCTATTTATCCTTCACAGTGAAGCCCTTTAAAGGCAATGCTGTTATCAAGCTCCAACAACTACCATGGAAAATATCTGAAACCTTTCTGTACGGGCATTCACCAGCCAACAGAATCTGAGAGTGATGCAAAACGACAGAACACCTCACCGAACTGGAGAATTCCAAAGGGCGTTCGAGGACCGCATTTACTGCCATCAGAGCAGTCTACAGTTCCTTAGCCAAGAACGATGGGCAACTTTTCAGCTAAGATGATGCAATCCTGTTGTCCAAGAAGTCTCAGACTTTGGAGAGCTTAGCCGACTACGCCAAGGGTGTGCTCAAGCACCTGTTCACAAATCGGGGAAGAAGGCATTGACCGACTTCCTAAGTGACCGCAAGTGACGACCTCCATCCCACGCTTTCCGTATAGGTGGCAAAACGGACAGTGCACTATCTGGCCCCGGAAAAGCTCCAAGTGCTGCCTCAATCCCTGACAAAATTCGCAAAGATGTAGGGTTCCATACAATGAGCCACTGCATGAAAATTTGGTAGATTTTAAACGCACGAATAACCTCTATTACATCTTGCTAATGACGCAGAGGCTACAGGTCATCCAGTCACACAGTCTCTGGGCAAGTTTAAGTCTTTGGCATGACGAAAATCGGCGGAATGCATCCAAAAGCCCTTCTCAAACACAATATAACAGAATTATACCCAGAAGAACACACGAATTTTAAACAGCAGTTACTGTGTGTTATTCATGCCATCCTCAGACACTCGTCCCTTGGTCCGAAACTTGCGACCATTAAAAACCGACGGCATCCGTACAACACAACTGGTTTAGGATGGAGATCAGAGCGGTAAGTCAGCAGCATCGGAGAAGGAGGTCTCATCCGTATCTTTCTTGGTAATTTTACGTTTGATACTGCTGACGCGATCGTTTGTCAGCCTCTTTGGCTTGCTGACAGCGAATGAATCTCTAAACTAGTTGATTGCTTACGCTGCCTGTGGCACGGGAGGTCCGTCGGCGGATTCGGCTCAAGCACAGGCACTCAACTCGCGTTAATGAAGCAGTAACTACCGAACTGTGTGGAGAAACAGGTGATTTCGCTGACTGCCCAGCCACTTGCGCGCTCCCAACCAGAATCAAGGCTATCCATTGATTTCTGTCTCTATGGCGTTTCATTTTGGAAACTCATCGGGTCCAACCTCACATGTCACCATTAAGTAACCTTGATATGATAGGAACACGCAAAAGTGTCATACTTGCGATTCCTGTGCCGAGGAGATGAAGCTAAATAGGACTGGGACAGTCATCATGCACTTTGTATGCTCCTAATGGGTGTAAAGGTACTAGTTAGGGGGACATCACACAGGTAGCATGAGGTCGCTTCACTTGTCTCGCGCAGGTGTTGAATGCTCATGTGGACGCCTCTAACTGCTACCCAACTCTCACCTGTGGCTCCTCGAAGCTGGGATCTGCCCAGCGGCCATACCCAGGGCAACCGCCACGACCAGCGGGCTAGACCAGGTGAGGGTCTCCGATGTTGTGTGTCTCCCACACCCGGTAGGTCTGCTCTCTTCCCCCTGCCCTTCCCATCTCCCATCCTCCCTGCCCTACCCCTCTCCCCTCCTCCCTGCCCACCCCTCTCCCCTCCTCCCTGCCCACCACTTCTGCCCACCTCCCTACTCTTTCCACTCTCTCATTTTCCCAAACCACTCCCTTCCCCCTTCCTATAACTCCTCTCTCCAGTCTCCTCCTATCTTTCTCCCCTCCCTCTCCACTCCTCTCTTGTTCTCCTCCTCCTCCTCCTCCTCCTCCTCCTCCTTCACCCCTACCTCTCCCCTCACCCTTCCCTCCTCCCCCATGGTCAAAAAGGTCCTACAGTGAGGGCAAAATGCAATCACGTAGACAGCCTAGGCAAATAGTTTTTTCTCTCAATAACCCAAATCGTGAACCATAATGAGGTCAGTAACCGTCTGGGACGACTCAGCAGCCCTATTTGCGGACAGCATTGTTTATCCCTCGAGGAGCAGGGGGCTAGAAAAGGTGCCCTAAACAAATTCTGGGTCTCACTACAGCTGCAGCTGACTGTGGCTCACAGAAGGCAATTTCATGCGGTTGAAAAACCCTAAACAATACCAATAACTCCTCTTCCAATCCCCCACACCTTACCCTCCGGCGTAACCCCAGGGCTGTTCCAGTGAGCCCACTCACTCTTGCAGCCTGGAATGTTCGATCCCTTTTAGAAAATCCGAGGAGCAACCGAATGGAACGGAGGACGGCACTAGTGGCTCAGGAACTGGCTCGATAAAAGGTAGACATTGCTGTTCTCAGAGAGATCCGATTCTCTGAGCAGGGTCAGCTGGAGGATGTGGGTGTCAGCTACACCTTCGTCTGGAGCGGCCGGCCAAAGTCAGAGTTACGTGAGGCTGGTGTCGCATTTGCTATCCGGAACGACATCGTGGGACGTCTGCCCTGTCTGCCACAGGGTATTAATGACCATCTGATGAGCCTTCGCCTGTCTCTTCGAGGAGAAAAGTTCGCCACCATCATCAGTGCCTACGCCACACCAATGACGAGCCCTGCTGGCGACTTTGCTGAAGGTGAATAAGTTAATTGTCGTTAGTGACTTTTACGCCCACGTCTGGACAGACCATGCCACTTGGAGAGGAGTGCTAGGTCACATGGTTTCGCCGGTTTCAATTACAATGGTCTTCTTCTCTTACGAACCAGCGCAGAACACCGCCTGATCCTAACCATCACCTTCTTCTGCCTCTCGATGCGGCAGAAGGCAACTTGGGTGCAACCCCGGTCGAGAAACTGGTACCTGCTGGATTACGTCGTTGTCCGGAGGTGTTACAAACAGAACGTACTGGTGACAAAGGCGATCTCTGATGCCAACAGCTGGATGGATCATCGTCTCGTAATTTATGAGATAAAGCTCCAACTGCAACCCCAACGAATGCCCTAGAAAAGCGACCATCAGGTAAGTTGAATGCTGTTTTGTTGAATTTGCCTGCTCACCATCTCCATTTCAGCAATAACCTGGCCAAACGGCTAGCCAACCTTCAAGTCACCGACGAGGACGCCTTCGTGGAGAATCGCTGGTGCCAACTGAGGGATACGGTCCAATCCACAAATCTGGATGGCCTCCGCTGCTCACTTCATCGACACCAGGACTGGTTCGATAAAAACAATGCAGCCATCAACACTCTGCTCACCGAGAAGAACCGGTTGCGCAATGCCTACGTCAACCGCCCTACCACTACAAACAAAGCAGCCTTCTGCCGAAGTTGCCATCTTGTACAGAAACGGCTGCGCTAGATGCAGGACGCCTGTGTGGCCCGCAAAGCTGGTACGTGGACCGCAACGGATGGAAGAACTGCTCCGCCGCCACCAAGACTGTATACGGACCTCTCGTCAAAGGAGTAACCCCTCTTCTCAGTGCTGACGGAAGTACCCTGCTCACTGAAAAGTCGCAACTCCAGAAGCGCTGGGCGGAACACTTCCGAAGCGTTCTTAACCAGCCCTCCACCATCTCCGATGACACCATCGATCGACTGCCTGAAGTGGATACCAACACCGACCTCGATCTCCTGCTCTCTATCCAAGAAACCATCTGGGCCGTGCAACAGCTCTCCAGTGGTAAAGCACCTGGATCAGATGCGATCGCTGCTGAGATCTACAAGCATGGTGGTCCTAAACTGATGAACCAGCTCATGGCGCTCTTCCAGGCGATGTAGTGCCAACAAAAGGTACCTCAAGTGTTAAAAGACACTACGATCGTCAATCTCTACAAGAAGAAGGAAAACCGCCAACTCTGCGACAACCAACGGGGAATCTCATTGCTCAACATCGCCACGAAGATCTTCGCTCGTATCCTTCTCAATCGCCTGAACGGTCACCTAGAGCAGGATCTGCTCCCGGAAAGCCAATGTGGCTTCCGACGACACAGCGGGACAACTAAAATGATTTTTAACTGCTCACCAACTACAAAAGAAGTGCAAGGAGATGCGAACCCACCTCTACACTAACTTTCATTGATCCGATGAACTCCTTTGACACGATGAATCGTGACGAACTGTGGATGATCAAGCAGAACTTCGGCTGTCCCGAGAGTTTCACTCACGTGTTGCGTCAACTCCACGATGTCATGATGCCGCGCGCCGCGAACAACGGAGCCGTCTCAGAGGCCTTTGCAGTGACCAACGGAGTGAAGCAGGGTCACGTCCTCGTGCCTACCCTCTTCAACCTCATGTTCTCTGTTATGCTAATGGACGCCTACCGTGACGAACACCCCGGGATCCGCATCGCCTACCGGATTGACGGGTGACTCTTCAACCAACAGTGGATGCATTTCCACTCGCTGGTACCCACAGCCACCGTCCATGAACTTCACTTCCCTGACAACTACACATTCTGCAACGACAGCAGGCAAAATGCAAAGGAACATGGACCTCTTGGCTTCCACCTGCGACAACTTCGGACGGCGCATCAACACGGAGAAAATTGTAGTCGTGCATCAGCCACCACCCATTACTACCTACAACGCAGTTCGCATCAAATGTCAAAGGTGCCCAACTGAAATCCGTGGACACCTTCACCTACCTCGGCAGCACCAAAATCGATGATGAGGTCACCCACCGAATCGCCAAAGCCAGCGAAGCCTTCGGACGCATACAGAACATCGTCTGAAATCGACACGGTATCCAACTCAGCACCAAAATCGATGATGAGGTCACCCACCGAATCGCCAAAGCCAGCGAAGCCTTCGGACGCATACAGAACATCGTCTGAAATCGACACGGTCTCCAACTCAGCACCAAACTCAAGTTGTGCAAATCTGATAGAAGCGAACAAGCGAGGTCCAGGAAATAGCTCAGTAGAAGAAGACACGATCACTGGAACATGGCGTTTATTGGCCTGACGTTTTGGATTCTCTCCCAAACCCATCCTCAGAGACAGTGGCAGAAAAGTGTACTTGGGGCACATGTTGCGCAGTACTTATAGGGCGTGGTTGCCAGGCAACCACTGGCCTACTATCGCTGGCAGTCCTCGTGTTCATCGCTGGGGTTCATAGCTGATGCGATGCTTGCTTCTTGGTCCGTACTCGAGTCATTAATTACCATGATTTCATCCCCGTGGTCGATTCCTAGCGTGGAAAGTACTCGATAATTTGGCTCGCTGTTACAGGGACTCCTGCTCAACCGCATCCTCCCCACGTGGCTAGCAATTACACCCAGAAAAATTGCAACACGGAATAAAGAGCCACGAGATCATTACGCTTATTATTCGACTGCTGGTCAGACAACCGTGACTGAAGCAGTTCACGGCTTACGTGGTTGTCAGCCCCTGCGAGAATTTCGGCCTAATCAAACATGAAGGTGTGGCCGGGTCCTGTCGCATGAGCCTCGACTTGAGATTTAGTGTCTTTCCTCTTCACTGCTGCCACGCGCTCGGCCATTCATGTGCGGAGTAGTCTCCCAGTGTCTCCGACGTAGTTGTTTTGTCCGCTAGTGCACCAGATTCGGTAAACGACTCCAGACGTTTCTAGCCATGGTAGCGGGTCTTTTGGCCTCATTATTTGGTGCCTACTAGTTGCGTCTTGTCGCTGTACAACTCTAACCCCGAGTGGTGTGAGAAGGTGGCTAACGGATTCCGAGACGTTCTTTACGTAAGGGTAGCGCTCGCCAAAATTTGGGGCTGGTGCGGCTCGGTCTCTCACCTTGGTTGCGCATGCGACTGTCGACAAAGTTGCGTGGGTAGCCGTTTGCTCGGAACACCCCTTGACGATACTGCAATTTGACAACCTTCTCTCCTGGTTAACTGCAGTGGGTCGCAATACGCTGATATAGTGCCAGTACACAACTGTGTTTGAGATTTTGTGGTTGGTTGCTGTTGAAGCTCAGTACTTGCTTTGTATTTTTCGCTTTCCTGAATACTTTAGTTTCTAGGCCAACACGAACTTTGTGACAGATGGGGACATCAAGGAAGTCTAGATGTTCCTTTTCTTCCTCCATCGTTACTTGGATGCCCGGGAAGATGCCGTTGAGGTATTCGTTGAATTCCAGCATCTGAGCCCGTTCGATGATGATGATGATGAGGAAGAGAAGGAGGATGGGGATGATGATGATGATTATGATTATGATGATTATGATAATGATGATGAAGGTGTCATCCACATACCGAGCCCAGAATTTCAGTCTATGGTGTTGGAAGACCAGTGATACGAGCCGTTGCAGGGCCACTTCATCTATGAGTCCCGAGATCGGTGAACCCATCGGTGTGCCTTTCACCTGCTCATAAATTCTTCCATCCACCATGAAGTATGTTTTGATGCAGAGCTTCAGGATTTAGAGGATTTTTGAGTGTCCTATGCGAGTCTCCATTTCATCGTATTTACTTTGTAGGAGTAACTCGACGGTATCGACAGCTAGATCCAGGGGGATGGAAGTAAAAGGAGACTTGACCTCAAAAGATACCATAACGTCATTTGACAGGAAACGTAACCCCTTTAAGTTTTTCCAAGAATTGGATTGATGAGCTACTTGTGGTCTCTGAATCCACGGTTAGAAATTTAAGGCGCTGAAACAGCCACTTTGCCAGTCCGTAATTTGGAGTTCCTTTGAGTGAAACAATGGGCCGGAGAGGAACACCCTCTTTGTAACCTTTCGAAGACCATATGATCGGGCTATGGTAGTTTCTTCTGCTCTGGCCATGCGGCGGTATATCGGCAATATTACACCTGAGTTCTCTAGTGCCAACAACGTCGAATAATGTTCGCGTGTCAGTGTTTTTACATGGTTGATTTCAGAGGGGACGTAGAACTGGCGATCCTCCAGCAAGCTTTTAGCTTGCCTTAGCCCGATCTACTAGTAGCAAGCGCAGAAGCTCAACCATTTCCACCTCAGCTGACTCCGCAGAATAAAAAAGTTAAGATGGCAAGACAGGATCCCGGATACGGTAGTGTTGGAATCTGCAGCTGCAACTGCGCTGGAGCGACCACCTTATAAGGATGGACGACGAACGACTACCCAAAAGACTCTTCTACGGAGATGTCGTTACGGGTGCTCGCCAACAGGGAGGTCAAAAACGACGCTACAAGGACACTTTGAAGAAATCACTGAAGCAACTGAGATCAACCCGGTGACCTGGGAGGATCTCACTCAGGATAGACCGGCATGGAGAAGATCCGTGAAGACTGTTTCAGCAATCTATGAGACCAACCGGATCGCCGCCGCTAAGGCCAAAAGAGCGGCACGGAAGTCACCAGCGTCCCGGACCAGCACTGTCAATGCCAAAGCCCTTCCCACATGTCTGCGCTGTCAACGCACCTTCCACGCTCGAATCGGCCTTATCGGGCATCTTGGACCAACAATCCGACAATTCCAACTTCTACGTCAAATTCTGCTAACTCTCCTCCGGACTCCCCCACCCTCACTCCTGGCATCAATTCCATTACTCCCACCATCATAGAGACCACATCCCTCTACTCATCGCCTGTTACCCCCACCACCACCGTCGCCGTCACCGCCACCATCAGCGATGGGGACTCTCTTCAAAACTGTCCTTATTGCGACCACACCTTCACCTCACGCATCGGCCTAATCTGTCACTTCGAATCCATCGCACGGAGGCTGTTGAAGCAGTGCCCTAAGCACCAACCCACAGCAGAGGTCGCCACATCCACTGACCTCACTGCCCTCGCGCATTCACTCACCGCATGGGCCTATTCGGTCACAGGCGCGTCCATGACAGCTGAATTCACCACACTGTTGACAACACCGATACCTTATGCACACCCTCCGCTCCTGCCATTCTCACTGCCACTGCCACTACAACGAACGACAACTCCCTAGCCCCTCCCAATTTCTCCTGCCCGCACTGCGCCCGCAAACTCACCTCACGCATCGGACTGGTCGGTAACCTGCGAATCCATCCCACGGAGACTGGCGAACCCGGGCCTGGGGCTCTGACGTACAGTCACCACACCCGCCTCCACTGCCCTCACTGCCCTCACTGCTCCCGCACCTTAACACACTGTATGTGCCTATTAGACACATGCGCCTCCAAGACAACCTGCGGTAAACCACCGGAGGCTAAGCCACATCAGTGCCCACTACCTACACCAATACATAGAAAACTCCCTCACCATCAGCATCATGTACCTGAGAATATCACGGTTTCCTAGAAACCGTGGCTTGGAAAACTGCAAATCTGACGCTTACACCAGGTCACGCCGTCGGCCCAGTGTATGTGTTTTGTGTATTGAGTGGCTGATAAGTGCACTGGGAGTCAGACGGCAATCGCTCTTCCATTTACCCCTGCTTTAATGAATCCTGGTGTGTGCGTTATGGCGGCCAGGTTATGGTGTGGCGCACGAAGACGGGTACGCCGGCCCGTTAGCCAATGTACTTACTCTCACATCAGACCACTGATCGGCTCAGACGGTGGTCTGATTGGGGGTGGGGGAGAGAGTGAGGACAAGAGCTCAGTGCACTTTTTGCTCCCTATAAACATGCTGATGCGCTTGAAACTATCATAATGCGCTAAAAGCAGTGGCTTGGAAGGTTGCCAAATGACGGGAACACTCGGACCACGTGGTCATTCTAGTTTGCGCGTTTGGACTGAGAGTCAGGCTGCAATAGCTCCTTCCTAATGTAGCCTTTACGGCACTCCCACTCAGTTAGGATCCAAGCCGTCCCTCCCTTGTATCGTTGTGTTTTGTTTGGTGTTACACCACAGTGCGTGGGCCTGTGCCTTCTCCCATCTCCGGTCTTCTTGACCCAGCGGGAATGGTACTTAAACAAACCACTCTGAGAACTTCCTCTTAAATTGAGAATATGCCTTAGCTTATCTGAAGACAACTAAGAAATGTAGATATTAAATGCGCACCAATCAACAGCTCCGTTGCGCACCCGAAATTTCTTCTTTAAAGGTGGGTTTAACTACTTGGATGGGGAGTTGGTTTGCAGAAGATCCCGTTAAGTGAGTAGTGTAAACTGCCGCGGACTAACGACCGATGGTAAGGTACCGAAATCACTTATCTCAAGTAGTCATATACACATTAGATGCAGGACACTCGAAAGTTCGACCGTCAAGTTTACCTATGTCCACCGTGTGCTCTACAACATGGTAGTGCAGAGACGGTAACTTTCGCTGGACACACGACACACTTGCGTGAGAAAGAACTCGTATCTTTGCACCTACCAATTAAAGAAGGACTGGAAATTCTCCAATACATACACTCGGGTGAAGTTCCCCTAAGCCGGCATTGTGATTTTCCTGCTGCATATATAATTCTCAGGAACAAGTACAACCCTTCTCAATTGAGAAACGCGCTGCAGCTGACATCTATTGGCGTAAGCTCTAACCAATCACTAAGTCATGGAAGAATCCTTAAAGTATCCAATACCGGCCCACTTACCGTACGTCTGACGATTTCTGGACGATCCATTGCTGAAAATATACAAAATGGACCAGTCTGTCTTGTTAAGGAACTTCAAATCGGTAACTTACATGTCTCGGTATGCCTGCATCTTAATTGTATGGCGCTCAGACTCGCATGGCAAATTAAGCTCTACACATTATAGGCAGCTGAGCAATGCAAATTAATATAGTTTCGTTATTTCTTCTAGTTGTGTATTTTTATTTCAAATCTCCACGGCTACTGCCACTTTTTTTAATTTTTCCAGGACTGAGTTTGTTTCCGTCCAGCCGAGCATGCTTGCTTTATCGATCGCCGTGTGTTTTTAATTAAAAAGTCAATTCGATAAAACCAGTTGAGTGTATCCACATTAGTCTAAGGCAATTTAACGGCATTAAATTGCTTCTTGTGCCGATATTTAAAAATTCGCTTGCGTCCCATCTTGCGAGTGTCTTTCGGATCGATTCTGAAAATGTTTGTTCTTAAGGGTTTAGTCCAAGTTCGCGCATTAATTTTCTCGGAAATTAAACGAGGCACACAAGCTCTACGGGCATCGTCTACGGAGACTTGCAATTCGATCCTGAAGCTATGATATCGACGCCAACCACCAAATGTGTGATTTTAACTGGGTAATGTGCTCATCGATCTAGCCTGATTATAGGACAGCTCACACCGAAACATTTGTGCCTTAGTGCTCAAGCTATGATACTTCTCCTTATTGGCCGCTTGCAGGTATGCAAGCCTTCAACTGCCTAGCAAAGCTTGTTCCTTTCCGTCTGCGGTCAGGGGCTCTGTTGGTAAACATCATTAAGATATGGAATTTGTCAGTTGAATCCAGGCGACTTACATCCTTACAAAGGTGACCGCATTGTGATCACCTAGAGTCAGTGCACACCTAGGCAACCTCGCGTTTTGCGTTTGCCGGACAATCGGCCTTCTCGTCTCAACAATCTGACGTGCTTGAAACTATCACTCTGCGCTAAAAGCCGTGGCTTAAAAGGTTGCCAACTGACGGGATAGCTCGGACCACTCCGTCGGTCCAGTGTGTTTTGGTGTGGAGTAGGTGACTGGCGGACTGAGATTCAGACTACAATGGCTCCATCATAATGTGGCCTTTATGTCACTCCCACTCTGTGGGATGCCTGCCAGGTGTGGTGGCACGCTTAGGGGCGGCTTCGACTGTGCCAGCCACCAGCGTCCTCTCCCGCCTCTGGTGTTCTTGACTTTGTAATGGTACCAAGATCAGGTGTGGGGAGAGTGTGGTAGTTGCAGACCAAGTCTACTATCACTTAGATCTTATCCACGCACAAGTCACCGTCCCTGCACCACTATGCTCTGGAGTATAAGGTGCACACTGGTGAAACCGACTGTTGAACTCTCGTCAATAAGTTTCCACATTGCTGAAAGGATAAGAGACTGGAAGACTAGAATAACCGTGTATAGTTGGCAATCTGTTAGTAGGGGTTTGACAGATGTGAATAATTCATTTAATCCAGCTGTGAAAAACTCGGTGACCTGTATGGGATTCAAAACCACATGAACAAGGAGAAGACTTTCAAACAGCCAAAGCTCTAGCCAACTGAGCTACGAGGCATCACCAAGAGGCGTTAGCTTAATTGCACTTGAGTCGAGTTACCTACCCAGCCTTCTGTAACTTAGGATATCAACTAATTCTGCTAAGCCGTTGTCAACCCGCCTTACCTCAAAATAGGTCCACAAGACATTAACCTCTTTATCGCCGTTTACGACCACTCTGGAATATAAAGTCCAGCGCTTTACAATTGGTCCATTGGTCCCATTGGCCTATCGGTGACAGATCCGCGTTTGGGTAAGGCTGGCTAATAAGCCAAAAATGCTCAGCTCAGTTTCCCTTGCCTTTGTCGAACTCACTTCTGCATAAATTCCTGGTCGTTATAAGATTGCACGCGAGGACTCTATTTAGATTTTTAAAGCATCAAAGGAGGCCTCTGCCCCATAACCCGGTCGGTGATGTCAGCTCTAGCCGAAGATTACAAATTCGTTTGTTTAAGAGTCTTTTCTCTCTTGGTTTCTGGTCAAGTTAACCGGGAAATCCCCTCCGTGATTAAACCATTTCACCCAAAACTCACTTATCTTTAACCGCTACAAAGCGAAACCGCAGTCTTTAATTTCAAGATAACAGGCACTGAGTAACTTTCGTTACGTTCAGTAACCCAGTTAATGTTCCATTTAAATACCCGTGCAACCGCAAACTATCTGTGTTTAAGTGCCCACTTTTTTCGTTGAATAAATTTTATCCTTTTCATTCGAAATAAGGATATGAATATATACGACATTAGCAAAGTTGGATTTAGATTTCCATCTGGTCAATAGCACTTCATAATTTCTTATGAACTAAAAGACCCCACACCTTATGCCACATAAAATTCAAAAACTTTAACTAAGAAAAGTAGAAACGCTTCTATTTTTCTGGCGATTAAGTAAGACAATAGCCTCCTGAGGGCACCTTTTAAGAGAAGACGGGCTTATACTAAGTGTATTTTGGCTTAAAAATTGTTCAATTTCCAGGTCCCAAAATCATTCAGCTGTCCGTATTACCCATCAACACTCCGTAATGCCATTTTCAGGCAGTTCTCGAAAACTTCTCATTTAAATGAAATGAAAAACTTTTGAAAATCAAATTCGGTAAGAATGCAATTTGCAACCGAAGTCAGAGAACAAAAGATAGGCCAGCGTGCCATACGTGACTGTATTGCACGCCGACCTAAACCTGTACACTATCCACTGTGCTCGTTAGGTTTGGTAGGCTCATCCAATATTTCGTTGGCTTAAAGAGGACTGATTTATCAGGCCAAATGGCGACTTTACAAGCCTTTGCTATTAAGACGCCACTTTAGGTTCAAAACACCTCAGTTTTACTGTGGTAATGAAAGATTGCTGGCCTCATTCTTGTTCTCGTCAAGGGTCCGTAAAAATTGGGTGAGGTCAGCTAGGATTGACATTGCGCACGGAGGTCAGCGTGACGTAAAACCGCCGGATCGCACAAACCACCTGCGCCTCGGCACACCAAACTATTGTGCAACTCGTCTTATCCGGTAACGAATGCTAACCCTAACAAAAACAATGGATAGAGTTAGTATTAGTTTGGCGTTCTCCTTTTCTTCATTTAGCCCAATCCACACTCAATGTCTTGAGGCATGCTACACCTACTGGTACTTGAGTCCACGAGCGTAGCCTTCATCAGTTTAAGTACTTGTCACATGAGTTTTGTTCCAACCCATCTACGGTGTGGTCTGGTTTAGGAACAGGGAGATTCGTTTCCCTGACTTGGTCATCTCATGCAAGGCAAACGGACAATCGAGGTTGGTACTCGAGGAAGCCGATCGATGTTTTCTTCACAAATTATGGACTTGTAGTTGATGAGTTCGGTCAGGTTTTCCAGGATCAACTACGTCTCCAACAGTAGTGGGATGTGCACTTCCCCAGCTCAGAGCTCCGCCAAGCTTCTCAAGGCTGGCAAATCACATCACCTGCGTTTTGCATGGGTGGCGTTCGTTGTCCTGCTGATTCCTAAGGTGTATAGTTGTGTGATCCTATGTGTAGCCTATGTGTGAGGTTAGTGAGAGTTGTTGCAAGGGGGCTTGGAGTATGCTGTTTCAACTTTGTTTTCGCGAATGCAGCTGATCGACAAGATTCATGCAGCTTCTAAATTTCCAGGGGCAATGTGGAAGCAGAAGGTGGGTGTGAGTTGGGACAAAAGCCACTACTTCGCCCGTCAAAGTGAGGTGAAACTGCATGTGACCGAGCACATCAACGCGAAATTCGAAAGGTGTCGTATAGATCAGGGTCCGATTCAAACACAGTCCACATTTTAAAGAAAAGGGAGTGATGTTGACCTTGAGGGGAAGGCTTGTCTTCATTCGTGATCTTCGTTGGGGGTTGTTGTGTTTCGTTAGGTGTTGAGCGGATACTGGTTTACGAGGTGTCCAATGAGAGCATTTCATGTCCCAAATGTTCGTTGCCAGTGTGTCCAGGATGGAAGGGTGTGGGTGCTTAAAACTCTGTTGCAGTGGCAAAACCCAAGAAATTGAAGGGTGGTAAATAAGGGTTTTATGGGTTGGGAAATATGGTAACAAGCAGGGAAAGGCGTAGTTAAAACTATGAAAATTCAGAAATATAAATAAATTTCTTTAACTTTGCTAGTTCAATTTAAGACAGCGTGAAATTCGAAAAAACCAGTCTTATCAAATGTGTCGCACAACGTCTAGCTAATCGTTAACGATGGATAAGTGACACATTTATCGAAACTGTAACGAACTGAAAATTGTTATAATTATTTTTATTAATTATTTATCAATAAAATGATTATAAAATTATTGAATAATTAACCAACGGTTATTGAAACGTTTGTTCTAACCCATAAACCCGGACCCAAACCGCAAATAGCCTATAACCTGATCCCAAACCCCGTCCTGATCCCAAAAGTCCACTTAATGCAAATACTATACCCACAGTCATTGTGTTAACCACAACGGCTAGGCACCCTTCCCTACCCATAAAACCAAGCCTAAGTCCGAAGTCCAATCTAGGAAGCTGGCTCTGGAAGGAAACCACACGGTCGGGCCTTTTTAATGCAAATTGATGTTTACTGAATACAATTACGCCTACCAAATACAATCTCAGGAGCAATGCAAAACTAATTAGATAAGTATAGCGCCTGTCAACACCCACCGGTCGCTTTATTGGTTGGTCCGTGTCAATTAATGCTTGCGAGGTGGTTAATTCGCCTTGGTTGCCGTTACTCGGCTGTCTTATGATAATACTGTTTCAGATCATATGGCAGAATGCCAGGCCTGCAGCTTCAATGCAAGGTCTTCACAGGCCTCATGATGGAGTTTCTGATGCTCGAGGAAGGTTGTCAGGACGGTTTTCAGATATACAATTTGACCACCTTCTCCACAATCATCCACGGAGACGTAGCCAACGAAAAGAAGCTTGCACAGTTTCTCGTCGACATCTTCATACTTGCCAGCCACTTTGCATTTGCACCTGCCTCGGAAAGTCGTCAATACTGAGACCTTCAGTTCATTCTAGTACCTAAGCGTCTGGAAATTCTTTTCTGTAGCTTCCCTTTCTGCAATCAGGGGCGGCAAATGAGGCGAAATTAGCTGTGCTTTTAAAGACATCATCGAAGGCGAACGCAATTTCTTGATTGTGCATAATCAGGCCAGTATGGTAGTACCGGTCTCCGTAGAGCGCGGAAGCTGAAAAGCATTCAATGAACAATAATTACAGTGCGACAAAATCAGGAGGGTGACTATACGAGTTCGAAAAAGAAAGGGAAGTAAGTATGGTCTAGTTTCGTTAGGAGGCAAGGAAATTGGGGAAGTGTACTAATGGAGTATTTTTATGTTTTATTCCAGTTTCCATTTATTTGGTTAAGGTAATAGGCAGCGCATTTGAATACTCTATTAATTACATGCTAGTGCGGTATGTGCATCCATGCACATTCTTACAAAGTGACATTATTAAAATAGTATTCGCAAAAGGTAAGCAGCATTGTTTTCAGAGCAAACTGTTGTCTGGATTTGATGTACTACTTAGTTTGCATTCAGATTGCCGGGGAAAACCGCAATATATATAATTATCGTACCAGCCTAAGTAGGGCCGAAAATTACTTCACATGTTTGCAGTACTACGTCCGCAGCTTCCTTCTGACAGAAGGAAAGTGCATTGGATCTGTAAAGTACAACGCCTCCGTCTCTGTATTTAAATCCGTTACAACGGAGCAGTTTTTGTAACCCCCAATACTGATCCTTATTTTATTAGCGAACCAGGCCTCTCTCAATGCAAGGATATGTAGTTCCTGCTCAGATGTTTTTGATTTGAGCTTATCTAGTTTGTTGAAAAACCTCTGACAGCTAGTATAGTATATTTATAGATAGCGGTTACTAATGCTCATAGTAGCCTCGAAAGTGGGACTTTTATCCAGAGTGGATTCCCTACCCCATGAAAGGTCAACCGAAATGTTAAAGCGTGTTCCCGATTCAAGCAAATAATTTAAAGAGGGTTGTCGTATTGAATAGCATGCAGCCTAATCACAAGTATTTCAGTCGCAGTAGGATGCCGATTTTCAAAGAGTTTCTTTCTGAGCGTCCACAAAACGGACAGTCTTTAAAAATGGCTACTTGATTAGTATGCATTTTTCTCACTGATTTTCGATGCTGTTATTATTTCAAATATATTTTGCAGAGAAACGCAAAAAACATTATTTCTTTTACTCGTTTAATAGAAAACTACGTCTTCTTCAAAGTTTATACTTGAAAAATGGCATCTTATGATTTTAAAAAGGTTTTGAATCACCAGTTAATTTTGAACACAACCGGCAATTACCCATGCATTTCCGATTTCCTAACTACAAGGTGTATACATTCTGTGTAAGAAAATACCACAAATTTCTCTATGGTATGAATAAGAACTCATACAGTCCTCATAAAATTTTGTAATGAAATTGTAGGCAAAATTAATAAATTACGGATACGTGGTATTATTGATGAACGTTTTAAGGTCTTCAAATATCTTCTAATTTAAAACTTTTAAAAACCAAAAAATACCCTTTTTAAATATAAAATTTGACGAAAACGTAATTTTCTATTAAACCAGTGGAAGAAATACTATTATTGTGCGTATTCTCTGGAAAATATATTTCAATTTATAAGAGCAGCGAGAATCAGTGAGAAATGTTTGCTACGTAAGTAACCCTTTTTTACAGAGTATAAGTTTTTCAGATGGCTAGAAAGAAGTTCTTTAAAAAGTCGCCATCCTAATGTGACTGAAATATCTTACAAATAGGCTGCACGAAAATCAATGTGACAACCCTAATTAAATGATTTGCTGGAATCAAAAACTCATTACTGTATGTTAAGCTGTCAGACCGACGGCTTTCGGCCAAAGAAATTGCCTCTTGACTTACATTCTAAAGCTTTTTCTTATTTGTAGTTTGTTTTCGTCATTTATCAGTTTGCTTATCAGTAGCTTAATTTTCATGCTTTTATTCGATTAGTAATTAAGTTCAATAACATAAACAGACATGCATCTCCGCAGAGAAGATGTTTTATAGCCTGCGCTTCGGTTTATAAATTGATGTGACGGAGAGCTTTGACCAAAAGATGGCTGAGCCTTCCCTATTCTATAAAGCTGGAGAACGTTAATCAACACGCCATCTCGAAGCAATGCTTTAATCTACCTAGGTTGTGTTTAACCTTCTCTCTTGGAAGTATTGACGTTGACGCTGGAAGCACTTTTATAACTGTATTTGTTTTGTGGTTTAAACGAGCGCCTATTCTGGTCATATAACAGCTTTCAACTGATGGAACTTTCGTTTCCCGCTCGCTGATATTGGTGACTCCTGACAAACTGGCCACTGGGCTCACAGACTCAAAATCCATGAAACATTCGGTCAACCTTTTTTTCATAGAACTTTCTTCGATTTTGTTGCGTTGCCTGTTGTAAAATCCAGCCAACGTTTCAGTAGAAGTCTCCCCTTGGGTTTGCTGTCTCTTTGCTCTTCATCCCCTACCCTAACCCTACCTTTCATTTCTTTAGAATTTAGCACAGAGTCACTTGCTTTACGGACGACTCCTGTCCGCCTCTGCCATGAAATATCAGCTGACGAAAGAATTCGAAGCGTCTCGCAAATACGTTTGGGATGACCCAAGGTGTTTGGTTGACATCTTACAGGTAGCCACTGTCAAGCAAACAAGACACAATTGTTCTGCAGGTGGAATTTTCCTGCCTGGTCTTAGCCAGTCAGGATAGAGTTCTCATCTCCGATTGAACAGTTATCCTGTCTTTCGACCAATATGGCCAGCTCCATAGGAGCAATTGGAGGTTTAAAGTAACATTGAATATACCTGAAAAGGGCAACATAGTTAAGGCGAAGCCCTTGATGCTAGCAGTCTTATCCTGTCCACTGAGTGCGAAAGTACATTAGGGGATTCAGGCGACATTGGAGGATTTCTCTCTCTTGCAATGAGGGGAATAGATTTTGCATGCCGGCTTTTGGTAGACGTTTTTCCATACGTCTCCTTGTGACATTTTTCCAAAAACCAGTTTCTCGCAATTTTGTTCAAATAAAGGCGACTTCATTTTCGGGAACATTTGGAGGGCCTTTTCTCTGAGCGCTAATGGCTAAGCGTCGGACTAAGCCTTGTTGTTGCTCACATAAAAGAACAGAAATATAGAAGTTTGACTATTGCCCTGTCTATGTTTTGTAGTAGATCACACAGCCACACTTCCGTTATCTGGCTTTAGGAACGCCCATCTTGATGTTTTTGAAACGTTGTACCTCAACTACGTGACATAGTTCATATGTAAAAGAGGAGCTCCGCTGACAATAGCCTTACGTTTGCTAATGCCGAGTAAGTATAAGCATTGTATCATATCTGTTATTTTTAAATCCGATTTCTCAGCAACTACAAACAGACCATCCAATATTCCGTAGCATATACTCTATTTTTGCGGTGGCGGTTAAGTGAGCAGTCATCTGCGAGGAAGTCACTCTCATGACTTTATGTTGTTTGATTTCTACCTGTGTGCATAGAATTTCAAGGATTGTTCTATCGGTTCGTTATCGGATGTGCATTCCAGGCTCCTCATCACGGTACCCGTCAATCAACATGTCGGAGAACATGAGCCTGATGAATGTGGAAGAGTGAACATTTATCTGCATGTCAATATTAATGCTCCGGACGCTGACCCATTTTTCGTTGCTGGGGCTGTCATCCCGTCGTGCCCTAGTCTTGCAAAGCGCGCCCATTGGCCCGGGAATTTGAGATTCAGCCTGATTTTCCAGAGGCCATACTGGTTAGGTGCTATGACGGTCTATGTCACAGGGATGAACCTTGTGAAGAGAATGGCTCACATTTTCTGGCAATCCATTTGATGCTTATTGGCTGCGCGTATCATTTCCGTAATACTTCCTGAATATGCTATGCGTTTCTGGATTGAGTCGACGTTACAGATGCGGGTTCAGGCCAGTAGGGAGAATTTGGAAACTCAATGGCTCAATGGATGGAGCGTTGGACTTCTCTTCAACGGGTCGCGGGTTCGATCCTCGGAGGTTGTACCACCTGGGGTTTCGGTATGACTAGCTAACGACGCCCAATAATTCAGAAATGGCCATTCCAATCTTCCTTGTTTTTGCCGGAAATATTCATAAGCCTATTCTACTACTAGCCCCTGTGCGGCTGCTGCCGAGGCTTGAGAATGAGGCTCAAGGCAGAGCGGGACGATTGGGGCCCGTTAGCGGTCTGTAGGCGTTCATCAAGGAATGCAAACTCATTTTTCTTGCAATATTAAGGAGACATATGCCTGTGTGGTTAGCCTGGAGCTGCCGCTTCCTTTGCCCTTGAAGCCCTTGGGTATGTGCTCCTTTGGTTGAGGAAGGAGCTGCCTCTGTGTTTACCGCAGCGTCCTCGTTTCTCCACGTTCCCGTAAGTTGACAACACTGGCGTCCCCAAAATTATGAAGCATTTTGTCTTGCCGCCATATTCCCTTGAAAAATGAGGTCGCCTTTTCTGTGAGTTGGAGGCAAACTTCTTTGTGAATTTCGGTTGCAATTAAATCGAAAACCGAATTTTTTGACTGGAGATCTATTTTGATCGTCGATTCCCACAAGGTCCCCAGAATGCCTCAGCGCAGAGTGAGCGCATGAACGAGAACTCAGTGCATAAATTAGTTTAAAAAGATTATAGGCTAGTGCGGCATTAACCGCATTCTCCCCTCTCTCAACCTTCTGTGCCCGGTGTCATAACCGAGTCAAGAAGACCGGAGGTGGAAGAGGGAACAGGTGGCTGGCATGGCGTAGGCCTCGCACCTATGCGTGCCATCACACCCCATGTGCAGCATTTGTTCTGGATGCAAATTAGAAATAAAATGGACCATACTCCGATCCCCCCCTGTGTTGTTCCCACACATATATCGCATGACTTGGGTTATGAGCAGAGACAGCTGTTTTCCTGACTTGGTCATCTCTTGCACGGAAGACGGAGGATAGAGTCTGACATTGGTGCAACCTTGAGGAAGCCATTTGATGAGTTCTTTGCAAATATCGGACATGTGGCACCCATTATATGTTTGGCCAGGTTTTACAGGATCATCTCCGTCTTCAACAGTATTATTATGCCGTCTTGGCTGAGTATTAACCCACTCATCTTGTCTTAGGTGCCGTAGAATGCTTAAATGACTGCGGAAACCATTGAACTTCATCCAACCGCCGATTGGTATCGCCCTCCGTCTTTGCTGCAGGATGAGGGATATGACCTGATGGATGTCGGTCCCGTTGAGTTGAATGTGACCTGCAAATAACCCAGCAACAATATCACTCGAATTGACCTCATCAAAACCTGCAAAATGTTTTTACGTGTGCAGCGTGGTTTTAGTGAAATGGGCAGTCAGCTCTTAAAAGCCAATCATTCCTTCGATAGGCTGCAACAGCCCGTTTGGAGTCGCTGAGGCATTCTCCACCACCTCTTACCAGAAATCACTCTCTCAGATGCGTACGGTGTGGTGAAAGGTGTGTTCAGCATTCACGCTATACTGAAGTAGATGTTACTGCGACAGTGTAGTCGGTTAGCGACATTACAAAAAGGTTATGATATAAGAATGTCTTCACGGTGGATCACAGACTTGATGGTCAAAATCATCCTTAAAAGTAAACGATGGGGATTTCCGTGAAGCACCTACATCACAACCCTGAGACATGAAAGGATGTAATTTAAGATTGACAACATGACAAACTCCTGTAAACACAACAGATGTCATCGCCGAATCCAACTGACTAGGTGTTGCAAACCCTAACATAGGCTCGGAATACTCAAGTTTTGCCTAATAACACCATAAGCATCCAACCCGTGTCATCCTTTCCACGTTGTCTACTGGTTTTGCTGGACATCGTCAGATCCTGTATAATATCAACACGACCAACGCTTTTCCCGTCCTACAAACCATCCCTGACCTGTTTTAGCATGACCATAACCACCTCAAACACCTCCAGCATCACCAGCGATGTCATTCCTACCATCCTGCCAATCAACACAACCAACATCCCTTCCTTCAGAAATTTTGACTCAACGCTAATCTGTGCCGATTGCGGTTGCAACTTCAAATAACGCACTTGGCTGATCGGGTTCTTTTAAATCCATTCCACTGCGTCCGACAAATCACTATTTGGAACCCCGACGTACTCCTCCACACACGCATCACCTACACTTACCTCTGCAGAACATTTAGACACCGTATGGACCCTCTTGACCCAAAATTCGTAGCAACGTTAAGACAACCAAATTACCTCTAATCTCAGTCATACATGCCGATAGAAGCGAGCAATAAATTTCCAGGAATCAGTTTAGAAGACGGAGATGCGATTACGACTGTCTTTGATGATGGATTCGCGTTAGAACCGAACAGTCGGGCCAATAGCCTTATTTTTCCAGGAAACCTATCTTTATCTTCTGCTGGCAAGTCATCTCTCTCAACATCAATTGTGACACCACCACCACTCGCAGCAGCCTAGCATTCCCACTCAGGTATTGTAATATATACTTAAATGGACACTGAACTTACAAAGTACAATTAATTTGTTCGCCTTCGACTAAATCAAAAAGGGTACGTTTGCTGGTGTCTGCCAGTATATAGCATATAAGTGACTGTTATAACTATGTTCTTACCAGCTCAAATCGACATAAACGGTACGGATTGTCACCTCTCCACGCGTGAACCGTCTACGTTTCTCATTTAGTTTTTCCTTATGTATGCTTCATTTTACTCTCTTTCTTTCAGTGGCCTTTCAACTGCTGGCATTAATTTAAGCAAAAAATATACAATTTATACTTAGCTGTAGATATCATATCAATGGAGTGATCCGCGTGAAAAACGCGGTCTTTGCACGTGATAATTTGTGCTTTTCGGGCAAGAGTCTATTGAAGCACACTGTTTAGGGTTAACAATAGTATCCACCTTCATTGGAAACAGTCAGAGACACTATGCTTTACAAACTATAGGACCATTTTTACTAGTGCTAAGCCGGATTAATCGAACACCTACTTCAAAAATTAAAGCCATTATGATTTTATCCGGGTTTTTGGAAGGCTATATTGCGCAGAATCACCTCCAAACGATGTGGGGAAATCTCATAAATTAATTCAAAATATGCTCAGTTGTGTGTTTATGGAGCATGCGATCTGAAGATTTCATTGCAACGCCATCGATTAAATTCTGCCTCACCACCAAAGTTTCCATATTCAATTGTCTACAACATGAGTCGTATAAGAATGGCTCAGCCGGTTTCAGCTAAGTTTAACGAAGAATTTCACGAGACAACAACCATACTTTCGGCATTTCACTATTTGCAATTAAAAGTGGTTTCGAGTCGTAAATGAGAGATTTATGGGCATCCATCCAATACATACATTTTGTATTGTCCCTTATTATATCCACTTATCGTCAAAATTAGTGGTTGAATTCAGAAATAGTTAGTTATTGTTCTTTGTAATTGGGGAGTTGACAGAAAAACAGACGTGATGATGGGACAACCGAACTGACCACTTTTACCAGCGGTGAGAACAAACACACCTCCTAGTTAAAGTAATCGCAGAGTTGCTTGCCTCTTGATCCAACACCTACTCTCACACTGTCACGAATTTAAATATGTTCTTTTATTAACAGTAGCGTTGTGTTGGTTGATTGAGCTCCTGGTCTGATTTTTTCTAGTTCACTTGCACTTTTTGTGAAGGTTAGAGTTGTATGAATCAACTGCAACGGATTCGGATCAAAGGCTCGCCTCCCAGCGTTCACAAGTTTTTACGTCACACAGGGTATTCCGTTTTGGTATAAAATCTGGTCGATTACCATTATATAAATATAGCTCGAAGCATTGGATATACGCATTTGTGCAGTCATCTTTTACTGATTTAGAGACAGGGGGCAATTAAAACGCATGAACCACAGAGCTTGCAACTGTGAAAAAGTGCAAAGCTGGAAAATGTGAAATTTGGCAGCATCTAACTTTATGGCTATTTTGCTTGCTTCTGGATCGCTGGAAAGAAGCAACATCACTAATCAGCCTGCAGTTTGACGTTTTGAGAGACATGGGAGACGCTCTTTGACTGTGGTTGGTTTTTCTATTGTTCTTATAATTCATTTCGCAAGCATTCTATCAGATAATGTGGCCTATCTAATGACAAGGACTGTGCATACAGTGGCCGGTGGCTGATGTCCACTGTGTGCCTCACAACATAATAGGCGAAAGGATGGTGACTTGTGTGTGAATTAATTTCTAGAGATAACAGACTTGCGCTGCGTTTACCACACTCCATCTTCCTCCAACTACCTTAGCCCAGTTTCAGGACAAAGACGAGAAAACCAGGAGGTTAATCGGGCGCATGTGACTGGCGTGCCACACACATATTATCAATACACTAGATAATAGGATTTTATAGAAATAGGAGGAGGTCGGCTTGCATCTCATCCAGATGGGAGAGTCCTAGAGATCACATTCAGAAGAAACCAATGCAGCCGACCTCTGCATCGTTAGAAGACCGAGATAGCCCATCAGCTTGCAGCCATTCAAGCCATGAATTTAGCGCACCATGATAGCTTTAAGTATCTTTTAGCTAGTTTATAATGAGGAATGTGCGTTGATTGCCGTGGGGACAGAATCCTCTGGATCGAAAACGATCTATTTTCCCTCTCCTAGGCACTTACAAACTGCCCCACCCAGTCAGCTGTCTGGTGCGGGGATCGGGCAGAGGTGGTCGGCGTAAGGTCAGCCTGTGCCTAAGAGTGCCACTGGCATTTATGGATGCCCCGCCGGAATAATGCGTGTCGAGCACATGTCATCTAGCTCCCGTATTGGTCGATCTCATTTATCGCCTGACCCGCTGCAAGCGTATGATATTCCCACTGAAATGGAAAATATGTAAGCCGTTTCGCCAACCTTTAGGAAGAATCGAAGTGAAAATGATTATTTCAGTCACATTAAAGAACTAGACTGAAGCAGAAATTAAACCGTCCCCAAGTGTATTGAAATCTGCAGCATTCACTAGTTCGAACAATGGCCAGACCATTCCATCGCTGATTAGTGGCCATGCAGATAGAACACGGAGGGAAGCTAACGCGATGCACGTTGATTCTCACACCTCCGCCTTACTCAGACAAACTGCCATGCACAATCAGTTCCGACAGAACCATCCGCGTACAACGCAGCCGGATGACATTTTCTCTCCTGTAAATGTACCCCAGCGCTGTCTCTAGTTTGCAGTACTGTCGAATAAACTCAGGCATCAATGAGTGGATAGATTTATTTACAAAACTATTAAGCTGTGACTCGTCTGAAGTAGGCCCAACTGACTACAGGAACTACCTCGGATAACTGGAGGCTGCATAAAGTTCAAGTGTCTCTGCACTCCAATCTGCCCTCCCCCCTCCCCCCACCTATGCCCTACAAAACTGCATGTTCTGCCTTAGTTCTTCATTTTTACAACTGGTGACGTTAGCATCGGTGGGTTTTTTCTAATTTTAAGTTCATTGAGTAACGACTTCTAAAGATTTCTAAAACACCACTTTATGCATCCTTATGTTTGATTAGAATGACTGGTTTCAATATCGCTGTATCGTTGAAAAGTAGCAACTTCATTACTCAGTCTAAATTTTTATGTCTTTAGAGAAATAAGAAACGCTCCTTACCTGCGATTATTTTTTCGGATTTTCTTATAATGCCATTTCCAAGCATCCTTCCAGATAATGTGGCCCATCTAATGACATGGACTGTGCATGCAACAGCCGAATTATCATCCGGTGGGCATTGGCTGAAAAAAATAAGCTTGCTGAAATGACCGTTGAACGGTTTCCACTTTTTGCCCACAGCGTAGTGGGCGAAAGGATGATAATTTGTGAAGGAAATAATTTCGAGAGATAATAGACTTGCGCTTCGTCTACCGCACCCGCTCGTCCCCCGTGCACCTGAGCTCGGTTTCATTAAAAGTGCGAGCGGGCGCATTGGCTGGCAAAACTTATGAAACCGTCTAGATGTGCCGCACATTCAGAATCCGTACACGAGGAAAGAGCTTTTTATATAAACAGGAAGTGGTCGGCTTGGCTTCTATCTGAAGGAACCATTACAACCAGCCTCTTCATCTTGACTGAGATATCCCGTAAGCTGTCAATCATTTAAGGCCTGAATTTAAATACCGTGCTTGTTTAAAGACTCTTCAGATAGTTTAAAATGGGAAAATTAGTTTATTTGCCGTGGGGACAGAATCCTCAGGATCGACAACGATCTATTTTCCCTCTCCTATGCACTTAGAAACTGCCGGATCCAGTCAGCTGTCTGGTGCGGAGTTCGGGCGAAGTTGGCTGGCCCGACGTGAGCCTCTGCCTAAGCATGCTTCTAAAATTTATGAGTGCGCCGACGGATTAACGCGTGTCGAGTCCTCATCCAGCCCCCGGATTGGTCTTGCTCGTCTATCACGTGGCCCCTTGCAAGGGCACGATCTTCCGACTCATAAGGAAAATATGTTAGTCGTTTCGCCCGCCTTTAGCCAGAACCGAAGTGAAACTGATTATATCAGTCGCAGGCTGAAGCAGAAATTTTGCCGACAGCGAATGAATTGCAATTTGTAGCATTCACAGGTTCAAACGACGACCAGCCCTTTCCAACGCTTGTGGGTGGTTATGGAGGGAGAACGAGGGCAAGTCGACGCGAAGCATTTTTATGCTCATACCCCTGCCTGTTTCAGCAAAAATGCCTTACCCAACCAATTCTGACAGAAACCTCCGCGTTTAAAGCAGTCGGAGGATTTTTTCTCCTCTGAAGACGTCCCCCAGCGCTTTAGCTCTAGTTTGCGTTACTGTCAAATAAAAGGAATTACCAATTGGTAGTCGGATTTATTTACATAGCTCTTAAGCGTCAACGCGTCCAAATTATTTGCACCTGACGACAGGCATTGGCTCGGAGTACTGAAGACTGTATAAAGTTCAAGTGTGTCCACGTCGCCATTTGGTCCTCCATATACAATTGAATGTTCTGCTTTATAAATCATTTTCGGAGCAGGCGACATTTTCATCGGTGAGTTAAGTCCGCCAATGTACGTTCATTACCTCATGACCTCAATTTTTTCAAAACACGGCTGCATGCGCCTAAATGCTGATTGGAATGACTGGTTGTGATGAGGGCGGTGGAAGAGATATAAACAAAGGTCCCTCTGCGTGTCTGGTGATTATAAAAGTATTCTTTTTCCGGATTGCGTAAACAAGGAAATTTTGCGGTGATGAAAAGAGGGTCCATCCTTGCTGGCTACGAATGGCGTGGCTGCATAAAGCCCTCCATGCACTGTTGACGGCTTGATATCTGAACCTTCCGGAGAGAGTTACACTAGGAGTGTGCTCAGGGAACCTCAGAAATCGGAGGAGGGGGTATCGTTTTCGTGACTGCATAAACGAAATATTCCCAAAATAGCGCCTTCGCCAGCCGGAGGATGCTACCCAAAACAGTAATTTATCTACTTCAACAAGCAGAAAGTAAAAGAAAGTAAAATTGGTGTACACTGCTTGTTCTTCTCTCATTACGGTCGCTTGAAATGTTTTTTCTCTTTTTAAGTCATGTTCTGACGTCTTCGTACGTTGACAGGTCAACGTTTTCGAGTCTTTCTTTTTAGCGCCTTAGTAAGTCCTGCTACTGTCTCACCCGTTCACTTTTTATGTTAACTTAATCCACCCCGCAAAAGTTCCTGATGGTTAGCCAGCTATAACATCGAAGTAAAGGAAGTTCCCATTAGATAATCTTGCTAGATCTGGTTGCTACAATTCACTTACGCTCAATCTCTTGATTAAAAAGTCTTTGAAAAAGTTACCACGGGATAGGAGACTCCCTGGCTGCATGTTCGAGCTAAGGAATCGTCAGAAGCTCTTATCGACGTGTGAACTTCAATCACCAAAGTTCGGTCATCCGTTCATAGCTGTACAAGGTAATAAAGGTTGAGAGTTCGAGCCTCGGGCGCCGCAGAATCTTGGGTTGGATATGGCTGGCTGGCTGGCTTATGACGGCCAATAAGCCAGAAATGACCATTCCAGTCTCTCTTGTCTTTGTCGGTTATATCATTCTGTCTATAGTTTCTTGTACTCTCTTGGTAGCAAATAATGCTTACTTAAAAATTTGAATTAACAGAGAAGGTTCCTTTCGATTTTAGAAAGTGTTTAATTATAAGTTTTTTAAACCGTGTAACAGTCCTTCACAATATATCATATCTGTAAATTTATCAATGTTTCTTATACGACACGATCCACCTCGATTGCAAATTTTCATGAGAACGTCTTCCTCATAGCGTACAGAAATGTGCGATTTTTTCAAGCAGAATGAATATGGAAAGAAGTTTGGAAAACTTGAATTTATGTGCAACGGCCGAAAAGTTTCCAAATTAATCGTCAATTAAGAACGTCTTTTAAAAACTAAAGGTACCTCTTCTCCAGATAGAAAACGTAAAAAATACGTAAGTTTCTATCAAATGTGTACACAAAGAACAACTTCGTGAATATTTCTTATAAAATATAATCGCATTGACAAGAGCATTGAAATCAATGAGAAAGTTTCAGACTATTTAAGTAGCTATTCTAATGGTCAGTTTTTTACTGGCCGTCAAAAAGATGCAAGTCCGAAAACCGACATTCCGAAGGGAATGAAATATTTGTGATAAGGTTGCACGTTAGGCAATATTAACACACTACTAATGTACATAATTCTAATCGAAAGCATATTTCAGAATTCCAGTTAACATTTGATGACGTAGGGAATCTACTGTAGGTGATGCTGAGGAGAGGCATGGTAAGGTGGCATAGCCAGACGGTTTTCATCCGCAGGTTTTCATGAAGGCGCATGTGACCTAATAGGCCCGATGGGGTGTGTGAATGCGCGTAGGCAGTGCGGACAGTTAACTCGTTTGCGTTCGGGTTATTTTAGTTTTCTTGGCACTGGTTCCCCGGTCTCTGTAAGATTGCGTCGAAAGTAACCAACCAGGCTGATGCGTGGTGTACATGTGCGGTAAGGGCAGGATAGGTCGGGAGGTGCTGAGTCGGCGTGGCTTGTGCCGTTGCTGGTGGCGCTCATGGTACAGCCGGCGACGGGAATGCTGAGAGATGGGTAAAGTGCTTTATATGTTGCAGTATCATGGTAGATTCTACTTTCATGGATGCGCATTTGGCCGAGTAGAAACATGCAGCGAGTGAATGCTCTTTTGAATAGCTTGGCCCAGCGCACCAGAATTTTTGATTACTCCGTTTGGAGTTTTATGCCATCGGAATTGAGCAGCGGCGCAGTGCCCTTCATACAGGTGCATAGATGGCCTTCAAGGAGTTTTCATTTCTTCACCGACCACGTATGTTTGGATATCCTCAGCCTTGCGGGGCATCCGGGAGTCCTGCATTACCAGCAGACGTTGCTGTACAAGGCAATGGCATCTGAAGAGGGCCGCTTTGTTTGCATCAATCCAGCTGTCCATGTAGGATTTATGTTGTGGATGTTGGCGTCATTGTCGTCAAACTGTTCCTGCTGTTGATGGTGTGCACGTCCCAGGACGGTGACAGCCATGAATTGCATAACGTTCCGCAAATTCGAGTGTTTACCTACCTGGCAGTCGTTTAAATTGGGTCCTTCTGTGGGATGGATGTCGAACTACATCCTGGAGATGACGAGGCGGTGATCCGTCCAGTCGTCGGTGCTGCAGATCGCCTTGGTTACCAGCACGTCTTGACGATCACGCGTCCGGACGAGAACATGATGCAGCATCTGCTAGCGTCGCGATTGGGGCTGTCCGCACTTTGCCACCTAAGGAGTTGTGAAGCAGAAGAAGTTGTTGGTCATGAGGAGGCGAGGTTCGGGGCAAGTTTGCAGACAAAGGAAGCAGATCTCATTACAACCGTTGAGAATGAGGATTCCCGAAGGGGCAGGCAAGCGGAAGTATGGAGGATAAGTCGGGGAATACCATGCATGTAGCATTAGGTCGCTCCACTTGACTTGTGCAGGTAGTGAACGCTCCTGAATGGCCCATTAATGTCACCCAACTCGCAGGTGTGGCTCTTTGAAGCTAGGCTGGGCCTGGCCGCCACACCACAATTACCGCCTCAACCAGCGGGTGGCGGTGTTATGTCCGCACACCCGGCAATTCTGCTCCCTACCCCCCATGTTCAAATTCCGACGGAGAGGGCGATGTGCAATCCCGGAGGCGGCACAGACTAACTCCGGTTGCTCTTCCACTAAAAACAACAGTTGAAATCTTCAAGAATACATATATCTTTCCGAAGCCACGGCCGCCAAGCTCGTTCCGCATATTCTAGGTGCGACCGAATTCACATTATCAAAGGTTCTTCTCATGGCGCTCATATTTGACATAGCCCTCCTTGTGTCATTTGAACACTGCGTTCTTACGCTTAAGTCGCCTTTTATGAAGACACCAAGGTATTTTTGTTCACTTAGGGTTTACAAGCGGTTAATTTCCCAAGAGATTCTGTCATGAGAGTGGATTTTTTCTGTGTCTTGCTGATATTATGTGTACGAACACACGACGACAGTTCGACCGTCGTAATCCGACGATGTCCACCGTATGCTCATGGGAAAGTTGAGCAGGGACGGTGACTTGCGCGTGATTTAGTTTAAAGTGATAGTAGACTTGCGCTGCATCTACCGCACTCGCTCCTCCTCCCCCACCTGAGCCCGGTGTCAAGACATAGTCAAGAAGACCGGAGGCGGGAGAGGACGCAGGTGGCTGGCGCGGCCGAGTCCCCTAAGTCCTGCCACCCCTAGGCGTGCCACCACACCTCTATGTTCGGCATTTGTTATGGGAGCGCAACCCGAATAACGCCTGCCGTGCCCTAATTTGGCCCCCGTGTTGGTCAAACGCATCTTCCACGTGGCCATTTAGGGGCTCTCGAGCTAAGATCATGTGTAGTATCTGTACGAACACACACACACACACACACACACACAATACACACCTGTTGACATTGAATTTCATGCACCAGTTCTCGCTCCATGCGAGTAGCTCCTCTATTTCCTTTTATAATAACTGAGGATTTCTTTCTTCTTTTATGTCCCTCCACAGTTTTAGCTCATCTGTAAAGGGGCCACTGCCTCGGCTGTAGGAAATTTGGATGGTGTGTGGTAAACAAACTGAAAGGCTTCTTTGGGACAGACTCGGTGATTAGTACGGACTAGATAGACGAGAATAAAACTCGATATAGATCTAGTTTCACTTTTAATCCTAGGCCCGATTAAGAAGTACCAGAAACACGCGTTTGCCGACTGGACTTTTCAACCTCTGAACAAATTTAAAATCCTCCTGTATGTCAAATTAGCAGATGCTTACATATTTTTCGCAAGGTAGTTTAATTCCAACTGCGTATGTGATATACCTCTTAAAAGGCTTGCCGCCTCCAATCAATCGAGTAATTATACTAGCCAGCCAACAACCGCTGTTGTGCCAGAAACCTCTAAAAATTTTGTGTGCACAGCCAGCCTCACTTTGCACTGTTTCATTTTGTCAGATTCGGCACGATCCGGTGGATCATGACTGCCAGAAAGTGCGCAAATTATCGTCGGCTTAATGCCCTACCGACTGCACTTCAGAACGAGACTGATTCGCAGCATTTTCCTGCTAAGTACCAGTTACCTACCTGCCGCATGTTCGATAGGTCTACACTGCAAGTCTATTGTCAACGGCTCCTCTACTTCGTCGTCTTCTACGCCCTGCTTGCGGCGTTCTTCTTCTGCTACATGAGTTGGCTAATGTACTTTCAAGTATCACGTGACTATCCAACGGTGACGGGGGCCCACAGCGCCCTAGGCATGAATCCCGGCCTCAGCTTTGTGCCTAATCCGGATATTTTTAACAGCCTAATTCGCGTGCGAGCACGCCGACCTCTGCCAATATCAATTCTGAATGATCACATCACTGCCTTCCTCCACTCCTACCAGGACAACATCGGTTGCCCTGAGAGGGAGGATTGTGTGAAGGAGGGTGGTCTTACCCAGGATCCTGA
The DNA here is from genome assembly GCA_017591395.1 of Schistocephalus solidus. Classification (NCBI taxonomy): domain Eukaryota; kingdom Metazoa; phylum Platyhelminthes; class Cestoda; order Diphyllobothriidea; family Diphyllobothriidae; genus Schistocephalus; species Schistocephalus solidus. Next base: position 74,867 of record WEDG01000332.1, on the reverse strand, counting down.
GCGCCCCTGCTTCTATGATGTCAATGCTGGGGGACCCTGTAACATGGTCAATGGTTTTGGCTATGACACAGCGCAACCCTGTTTTGCCCTGAAGATGAGCAAAATTTATGGCTGGTTGCCGGAGCCAGTGGATGGGGCAGACGGCGTGCTTGTTCGATGTGAGGGATATGATGAGGATGACACTAATAACCTCGGAGTCATTCGTTACTTCGACATGGACTACAAGTTCTCGGCGATCCCACCGGGCAAAAATCCCGGCAAATTGGGCAATGGCACATTTCGGTCCATGTACTTTCCTTATCGAAACCAGGCTTGTTACCACCAACCACTGGTGTTTGTGCAATTCGACGGTATGGCGAGATATACTCTTATTCGAGTGAAGTGTTACTTGATTGCAAAGAATATTCATGTGGACTTTGAACGTGGTGAAGGCAGTGTCTCCTTTGAAATAATTGATGAGTAGATGGCATACTTTGAAATTTATTAAATGAATGTTACTTGACTTTATACCGGATGGTAACACTGACCGGGACATGCTAAATGCCGGTGCGAAATACATCGCTTTAGAGGTATCAAATAGGAAAGAAGAAGTTGATTCATTGATTAAATTGTTAAAATGTCAACAAGCTCGATGGGATTCCAGCTGATTACAGAAACTGCAGAGTGCAGGGAAATCAGCGCTCTAAATACTCATGCATTTATTTTGTCCCAGTTGGGCTTAATATGGCCATTACCGCTCAGATTTCTAACTCGCTGGTTTAAGTGAACTCCTGATTCTACGATAGTGTGTTAGAAGCAGCGTGAGTTTGTTTGAAATCATATATTCCGACGTTTACCCATTATATTTTCCTACTGTAATTTTAGGCCGAAGAACTCTACCGGGCTTAAAGGGTTCAAATCAAAACCTCTCTCTCGAGGTATATTGGTTGAGTTTTGTTACCCTTTGATCAACATGTCACGTGGGATCTGAATAACGAACCAACGTATGTAGCACTAGACTTTGGAACATTTTGGTCTTTGACGCGACATCTAGGGGTAGGCCTGAAGACGGATTTCTCATAACACGATACGAAAGGAGCATTTGAGTCGGGAGCTTCTCCCATAGAAAAGGCCTTCTAAAATAGGGACAGTGTTTACGAAGAAGAACCTTGACCACCTGGTGTGTGAGGTTATCTGAAATAAACCCGAGTTTCTCAATTTGCGTAATGTTCAGACCTCAAGCTGTAAACAGAGCACGGATGGCTGTAGATGGTCATTTCTTTAGTTGTTTGACAGCCAGAAATGACAGCTCCTATTGTTTTCACCATAATATTCCTTTGTATATGAAGTCCGGAAAAGCAAGTCATTTTAAAAACTTCGAGCACACAAAAACAATTCCACTGCCAACATTGAAATCAGTCATTCTAATCAACATAAGGATGCATAAAGTGGTGTTTTAGAAATCTTTTGTAGTCGTTACTCAATGAACTTAAAATTAGAAAAACACCCACCGATGCTAACTTTACCAGTTGTAAAAATGAAGAATAAGGCAGAATATGCAGTTTGGATGGCGTAGGTGGGGGTAGAGGGCAGAATGGGGGCGCGAAGACACTTGAACTTAATGCAGCTTCCAGTAATCCGAGGTAGTTCCTGTAGTCAGGTTGGCCTACTTCAGACCAGATTTTATACCAAAACGGAATACCCTGTGTGACGTAAAAACTTGTGAACGCTGGGAGGCGAGACTTTGATCCGAATCCGTTGCAGTTGATTCATACAACTCTAACCTTCACAAAAAGTGCAAGTGAACTAGAAAAAATCAGACTAGGAGTTCAATCAACCAACACAACGCTACTGTTAATAAAAGAACATATTTAAATTCGTGACGGTGTGAGAGTAGGTGTTGGATCAAGAGAGACAAGCAACTCTGCGATTACTTTAACTAGGAGGTGTGTTTGTTCTCACCGCTGGTAAAAGTGGTCAGTTCGGTTGTCCCATCATCACGTCTGTGAGTATTAGCAAAAGAAATGTACAGTCTTAACGCAACAGGGATTGACCAACCGGTGTGTGAAGTAAATGCCCGTGTTTTTCAGGTGTATTTCTTCGCCGATATGAGACCCATAGCCAAGTACTAAGAGTAAATTTTTACCTTTAATTGGATGCCTTTGATCAGAATCCGTTGTGCATGGCAGTAGCGTATTTCTTGTGCATACTGTCTGTCAACTCCCCAATTACAAAGAACAATAACTAACTATTTCTGAATCTCAACCACTAATTTTGACGATAAGTGGAGATAAGGGAATAAGGGAATATGTATCGGTTGGATACCAATAAATCTCTCATTAACGACTCTGCACCACTTTTAGATTGCAACTAGTGAAATGCCAAAAGTATGGTTGTTGTCTCGTGGAATTGTTCGTTAAGCTTATCGGAAACCAGCCGAACCAGTCGTATGCGAATCATGTTGTAGATAATTGTATATGGAAACTTTGGTGGTGAGGTAGAATGTAATCGATGGCGTTGCAATGAAAGCTTAGATCGCATGTTCCATAAACACCGTGTGTGTCGGTTGGTGCACATAGGAACACAGTTGTAACAGTCACTTATATGCCACACACTGGTGGACACCAGCAAACGTACCCGTTTTGATTCAGTCGATAGCGAACAAATTAATTGTACCTTGTAAATTCAGTGTCCATTTAGGTATAGATTACACTACCTGGGTGTTAATGCTAGGCCCCTGCGAGTGGTGGTGGTGTCACTATTGATGTTGAGAGAGATGACTTGCCAACAGAAGATAAAGATGCGTCTCATGGAAAAATAAGGTTATTGGCGTGAATTTTCGGATTCTCACGCGAATCCATCATCAAAGACAGTCGTAGTCGCATCTCCTTCTTCTGAACTGCTTCCTGGAAATTGATTGTTTGCGTCTGTCGGCATGTATGACCGGGATTAGTGGTAATTTGGTTGTCTTAACGTTGCTGTGAAATCTGGTCAAGAGAGTCCATTTAGTGTCCGAACGTTCTGCGGAGGTGAGGGTAGGTAAAGCGTGTGCGGAGGAGTACGTCGGGGTTCTAAATAGTAATTTGCCGGACGCAGTGGAATGGATTTAAATGTAACCACTCAGCCCAGCGCGTGCTTTGAAGTTGCAACCGCAATCGGCAGAAATTAGCGTTGAGTCCAAATTTCTGAAGGAAGAGACGTTGGTTGTGTTGATTGACAGGATTGCAGTAATGTCACCTTTGGTGATATCGGAGGTCTTAGTGGTGGTTATACTTATGCTGAACAGGTCAATGATGGTTTATGAGACGAGAGAAGGGTTATTTGTTTTGATATTGCGCAGGATCTGGTGATGTCCAAAACCATTAGACAATGTGGACACAATGTTTGGGGTTGGACGCTTATGGTGTTATAATGCATCACTTTATACTTTGAGCCCTGGGTTTGGTTGGCAGCACCTATTCAGTTGGTATCGGCAAAGTCTTCTCCTGTATTTCCAAACGTATATCCCGTTTTACGATCTTGAGTGACCTCTTCCAGGTGTCTATTGGAGTCTCATGTACTTCAGGGAGATATTGGTCTTGTCCTTGTAAGGATGATTTTGGCCACCTAGTCTGCGAGCAGCCGTGGAGACGTTGCCATGTAATACCCCATGAGAAATTCCCTCACCGGTAACTATCTCAGTTGTAGTAGAGGTATAGAGGTATTGAAAGTCTCCTGCATCAAACGGTCTGGGTCATAGTGTGGAGGATCTTGCTGCATTGGTGGGTCAAATGCATCCTCCTAAAGTTAGAAGACATTCAAGGGTTGCTCTTGAACGTCAATTCTGATATCTAAGTAGATTTAAAAGGAATATTTGTTATGACAACACCCCTCTGAATTCCACTAATTGGTCAACAGTAATGGGAGTTTTGTGGAAATACGCTTTGTACGGTTGGGAACAGTGCACGTTACCAAAAAGATACCTAAAAGGTGCTCGATAGGGAAAATTTCATGGAATAGCCGCTAATTTTTTAGCACACCCACCTTTTATGGAATATAAGTCGTTTCATGGGGGACCTGAGAAAATGCCGAATTAGCTTTGGGCGCGGTAACGACTTTGACGTGCGCTAATTGTGCACACTGTAATTTGTGTACATTATATGCTACTTATTTTGCAAGGGTAGCGATGAATATTTAAACATTTATGTAGGTGTAGGCCACAGTGTACATCATGGTGTAGGATATGTTACTCGCATTCATTAAACAATGAAGGAAGTTTGGATTGGATTTTATATTAGCGTTATGGATACGGTACTCTGACGCTTACCCAAGCGGATAGTGGTATTACCGTCTGCAATAAGTTTCTCTTAAGCGCCAAAATGTGTACCATGAATAAGCCAGCATTTTAAGCTACGTTATTAAATTATATAGGAAGGCGAACAGAGAGTAAACATGTTCTATGGGACGTCAACTGAAAATGCTCTTGCCTGTTCTCATTTACAACGGTGTGTGGTTAGGTGGAAATTTTTCTTACCATTTAACTATCTCTGATTAAATCAACTGAACAACTATGGAACTATTTCAAAAATGACGTACGTACACTTAGTTTCCAGGACCTCTACTGAAGCTGGATCATAAATATGTATGATCATGTGTGCAATTTGTTTAATTTGATAGTATTTAAGCAAACCGGTGACGTTTGCAGTTTTGAGTTGACCAAAAATGGTGCTACAGCCCAAAAACAAAATAACAGCAGTAACTTTGGAAATTTCAAATGTAAAGCGTAGGTCCCCCACCCTATGCAATAGACTCCTGTGCATTATTGTGCTAGCCCGGAAAGTGGAAGTCAGGAGAATGTAAAAAACCAGGTTTGCACGTATGTTCACCTCCTCGGGTACGGGTTCATGTACTGGAGGCTTAAACTTGCCACAGCAAAAGTTGCAGCAGAAGCAACAGCAACAGCAGAAATAGCAACCGGTGATTGCACAGCAGAAGAAGAACAGTCCATAGAGAAATTATAAATAAAGGCGGTATAAGTTCAGGGTGTCTGAAAAAATCGCATACTACGGTTTATAAGCATGAAGTTTTCACGGCGACACTGGAGGGTTGAAGGTTAGTATTTAAAACTCACTGGATTCCGTTAGGTGTGGGCCGACTGGGATTTGAATATTTTAAATAGTTCACTCATATGGAGTCACTATGGAAACACTTTATCCGCGAAGTCCAAACACTTATCGTCCAGGATCACTACCGAAGGAGGCTTGTAAGGAGTTACAGTACGAGCCCTCCAGGTTCGTCAGAAGAAATGAGTTGGCTACTTACCGCCCTCAAAACATCATATCTTCCTAAGAAAGTGGGGTCTCCATCTTTGACCGATTTCTAGGCGCAGGCAGGAGTATGACATTGGCACTCATCGTACTGGCTTATCAGCCTTCGTCAGCCAGCCATACCCAACCCCAGGCGGTGCCCCACCCGAGGATCGAACCCATGACTCGTTGATCAGAAGACTAATGCTTTAATCAGATCATTCTGCCTATATCTCTAGACACTGTGCGGCTGCTGGCGGGGCTTGAGAGTGAGCCCCAAGGCACAACAGGACGAGTGAGTCCTGAAAACGATAGGTGAGCGCCTATCTACCATTTTAGTATTCCCGATCGAATCCGGTACGACAACGAGACCGTGCCTCAAAGGTCAGAGCGTTGGACTTCTGATCAACAGGTCATGGGTTCGAGTCTCGGTCGGTGTACCACCTGGGGTATGGCTGGTTGTTGACGGCTAATAAGCCAGAAATGGCAATTCTAGTCTCCCTTGTTTTCCTCCGTAATTTCATTGTGTCTATATCTCTAGCCGCTGTGTGGCTGCTGGCCAGGTTCGAAAGTGAGCTTCAAGGCTCAGCGGAACCAGTGAGCCCTTTGGACGAGCGGTGAACTCATATCTACCATTTTCCTTGGTTATGTACAAACATGCCGCAAAGTCAAAAGGAGGTTAAACGTTAAAAATCAATTAATTAGTAAGGTATGTTCAAATGCATTTTCAATCCCCTCGTCATATTCTTTTCAAATGTGCATAGTAGAGCGAGCAAAGCTGTAAACGTTTGCACTTTTGGGCCAAAGGTTAGTAAATTCTTGTTACTGAATTCCCTGTGACTTCCTAACGTGCAGTACGTTAATATGCTCACACTTATTGTTGTATTTTTCAGTTCATGGATGTCAACTGAACCGACCAGATTCTTGTGGATCCCCTGAAACGCGATATTTATGATAAGTGGCCCAGACACACATGTTTTGCCAATCTCATGCAGCGGTCTGACGCAGTTGTTAGGGTGTGCGTCTCATCAGTGGACCCCGAGTATTCTCTGTCCTCCAAGTTCAACCTCTCCTTTTTTATTTGCCAAGGAAATTAATGCACGAAACACACCTTTTCATGCTTGATACGAAAATTCAACTAAATATTTGAGCTGAAATCCATCAGCAAGTACGGGATAACTGCGTTTTATTTACAAGCCGCCAACTGGCAGTCAGTAATATACAACTACGTAATTATTTACCATACTGACAGAACAGCTTCTAGTTTTAGCTAATGCAACTTTTATACTCATAACTTTCTAAACGAATTTGCCCTGATCCTGTGCTTGGATCGCCTGCATGCAGTATGGGATGCAAACGGAATATATTGTGCAGATAAACAAGCAAAAGACATGGCCAATGCGACTTTTATGCTGATGGATTTCCTTCAGATAACCTCAAGACGAATGTTACCCTGATCCTGCTTCAGGATCACCACAACCCCCACTACCAGTTATCGGTAATCGATTCTAACCTGTCATCGTTGCGATCGCACATTGACTTCACGCATTAACCGACTCAAGCACTGGCGAATCCATCACAAAGAGCTTGGCAAACCAGTGCATGAAGCTTCAACTCAAAGCAAACACCGCTGCCTCCGCTGCCCTCACCGCCCTCGCACAATCACTTACCGCATAGGCCTGTTCGGTCACATGCACACCCACGAAAGCGGAATCCACCGTGATGCCAACACATTTAACACATCTTGTGCACCCACTAACACTTCCCACAGTCCTCCCATGAGCGCGACTACCACTACCAGCAGCAAAGCCCCCGCAGACTCAACACCTCCCGACCTATCCTGCCATCATTTCCGCAGCACATGGACATCACGCATCGGCCTAGTCGGTCATTTGTGAATCCATCTCACAGAGATTGGCAAATCAGTGCCAGGAGCATTAACATACATCTACCGAACCCGACTCAACTCTCCGCACTGCCCACGCACATTCACGCACCCCATGGGCCTACTAGGCCACATGCGTCTCCATGACAACCTGTGGTAGAACACCGCCGGCTACATCACAACGCTACATCTCTCCTCCTGGGCCTCTGCACCCAAATGGTCACAAATTTGTTTCCAACATGTATCTCTCACTAAAAGGAAAGTATTATTCTCGGCTCCTTCCTGACGTGGCTCAGGTACGATCTGAGCTTGAGGCTATCACGGTGCGCTAAGAGTTGTAGCTTGGTAGGTTGCTAAGTGAAACTTTCACTTAGACTGGTGGGCTGAGAGTCAGGCTGCGATGACGCCTGCCTAACGTGACCTCTCACATATGTGAGATGATAGCCACCCAAGTCCCTGTTTTGTGAACGTCTGGTGCTTGTGTTAAGGAGGCAGGTCGTACATACTTTGCAGAAAAGAGTTCAGCAGCAGCTGTGCCCATTTCCCGCACCAGTTCAATAACGAGCTCGGGAGGTGGCTGAGGCCTGGGAACGGGAAAACAGAGTGAAGTCAACGGCTCAGCGCACTTTCCTCACTATAAAATATCTGATTCATATTCAGACTTTCATTATGCGCTTAAAGCCGTGGCTTGGAAGGTTGCTAACTGACGGGATAACTCGGCCAAAGCCAATGTGTATTCGTGCAGAGTGGCTGTCTAGTAGACTGAAAGTCAGACCGAAATAGCTCCTTCTTACTGTGGCCTGTATCACACTCGCACTCCATGGGATCCGAGCCAGGTGTGGCGGCACGCTCTGTGGACGGCTTCGACCTCCCTCTATCCCGCCCTCTCCCGCTTCCGGTCCTCTTGCCTTGGTCATGACATGTGCCCAGGTGGGGGAGGGAGAGAGAACGCGGTAGATGTAGCGCAAGTTACCGTCCCAACACCACGATGCTGTGGAGCAGGTGGTGGACACAGTCGAACTCAAGCGCTCAACTGTCGGGTGTATTCTGAGAAAAAGCACCCGAATTACGAAGAGGATCGTCTTTCGTTCTACTTTGAACACAGTTGACGGCAAATATAATCGGGAAAACTTTTGTTTCAATAAGATATTGTATGCTTACAGCATTTTTTAGTTTTTACCAGAAAATTGGTTTTGTACTTCAAGAACTGACTCAGTCTTTACAAGCTAATTTCAAGGTAAAAAGTATTAAAAAATTAACAGAGCCAGACATTTAATGAAACTGCCTTCTGGAGGTTGGATGCCTTTATTGCTCTGCGATCATCAGAAAAAATCAGGGTCCAAGTGTGATTTCACAAACTCCCTATGTTCATGTCACTGATGTCTGAATTTTTCAAAGTTATCTCGCAGGATAAGATTCCAGTGAACGTAAAGTGTAAGGTTCTCATCGTGTTAGCATAAATTAAAATTTCCTAGGTGACCAGTCTATTAGTAGGCGGTATTTTGCAGCATATAGGGTTGGCATCAATTACAGAACTCATCCAATCGCGGACCAACGTCCATACAGTAAACTCTGTTGTTTCGTGTGGATCTGTTTGTCTTGTTACCGAGGTTTGCTAATATCGCACTCGCATACATCAACTCTGTCAGAGGGTTGGCGTGAAATTTTAGTTACTTCTTTAGCTGAATCTGTTCTAGTCGCTTTACATTGTTTACAAACCGGTGTGACCCGATCGATGAGGAGCTCAAGACTTTTCGTCTCGTCTTGAAGTGTTGAACGCCGTCACACATTCATGGACAATACTAGGCAAAGACTTGAAAGTATAGAACGGATCTCAACAGAAGGACGTACGCCATGTTTTGTTATCGGATTTCAGGTATGACTAGCTGACGAAGATGATGCATAATCGAAACCTGGCCGCACCTTTCGCTCAGGCCTTTTGGCTCTGCCAATAGGCTTGAATATCTTGCGTGTTAGGGGTTGGATTTCGTCATTGCCAAAATCTACGAAGTTCAGCAGATTAACTTGAGTAGAGATCCAGGGTGCGCCCCAGAGTCACAAAAAGAAAACTGTTTTTCTCAAGTTCGATGACGTAAGTGCACATGTCAACAACGGACGGTGGGCAAATCCGAAGTCTTCTAAGCAGTCACCATTTTTTACAACACAACTGCTCCACACATCTCCACCTTCAGCGATGACGACTGCGCTCTGGTGCGTTCATTGTTTGATGGCTGGCAAGCGGGTCGTTATCCGCTGAAATTTCGTCACCGGTGTTAAAGGCTGGCGTGATGATTGCTAGGTCATCTGGCTCACCGGTACTGGCGTTGGAAAATGTGTTCGTCTGAGTGCCCCTCGAGTTGCCGATTGCTCCGTTCAAACTGAGTCTCAACACCAAATATGGGTTGGGTAGGTCATTGCAGTTGTTAATAGACTGGGGCCTGTAAACCATGACTCAAACAACTCACGGCTCAGGTGATTATAACCTCTTGCGAGAATTTTGGGCTCGTCGAACTTGAATTTGTGGCCGGTTCTCGCCGAAGGAGCCACGACTTTAGAATTGGCGTCATTTCGCCACACTGCTGTCACGTTTCCGGCAATTCACGTCCAAAGCAGTCTTCCAGTTTGTCCGACGTAGTTGCTTTGCCCGCAACTGCACCAGATCCGATAAACAACTCTAGATGTTTCTTGCCGTGGAAGTGGGTACTTTGGTTTCATTACCTGATGCCGAATGGTGGCCTCCGGTCTGTGTGCGACTCCAACTCCAAGTGGTGCGAGAAGGCGGTTGATGGCCTCCGATACGTTTTTGACGTATTGAATCACACGCCAATATTTATGTTCGGTGCGATTTTTTCGTTCGTCACGTTTGCGCATGCACCGGTTGACGAAGTTGCCCGGGTAGCCATTTTCTCTGAACACCCGTCGAAGATATTGTAATTCGGCAACTCCCAGTGTACGAATTACCCGTATCTAATACTGTATCTGAGGATAGGTTCGAGTTGGTTCGAGTTGGAAGGTTGGAGGTTTGAGTTGGAATCCGAAACTTCAGGCGAATAAATCTCTTGTTTAGCGATCGGATCTATTTTTACTAACATCATAACAGTGAATGTTAAAACATAAATCTTTGTTCGAAAAGGTAAAACATGTTTCAGCCGAAATCAAAATCCTTAAAGATGGCTAAATTTGTGACTGTTATGTTTCCAGAACAGAAGACTAGCTGTAAGCAGGACGCGTACTGGGAACGAGAACCAGCACAAGTGAGGACTCCTGTGGCACGGCGGGGTGAATGTCAGAGGCTGACGGGTGGTCAATCAGAACAAAGGTGCTTTGGCCCTGCGTACATGACCTTAAAATTTGTTCTGTCGAAAGCGGATGGCGTAATGTCTGGAGGCTGCAGACAGCATAAACTGCATTCCTCCACCCTAAAGTGGACATCATTGGGAAGAGGGGGGAGAAACAGTAAAGGTAGTAAAAGACAGTTACTAAATGTTCTAATGGCCTTCGTCCTGAAAACGTTGGATTGGTTTGCGGATTCGGGTCGATCTTTTCAGGGCGGTATGTTCGACATCTGCACAGTTTCGTGGAGTCAGCGGTTTCTCCGCCCCAAACGGTAGTGCTGGCTGGAAGGATAATGGGAAATACTCACCTCGGTTAACGGCATTATGTTCTGTGCAGGCCATAGATATTCGTCAGAATCAACATCAAGGGTTACGGGCAGTTCGAACTTCCCGAATTCTTCAATTTCTGTGTCCTTTCGGCTGCAGATTTGGTCAAGATGTCAGCGCACACTTCTCCCATCTTTTAACGCCAATTCTACTACCTGCACTTATTTTTGAAATTTTCACTGGACACCAGTTCGCTTCGTGTTCAAGTTGCATGTAGACACTTTTGTTAGGTAATAATATTCGAGGTCGCTTACGCACAGCATATCCTCGCGCTGTTGGTCGAGGATTTTATCATGCATAGAAAGCTTAAGTAGATCGAGCCGTGTTCAACTGCCACTTGAACAACAATTATGCGAGCGAATAACCGGTTTAGTCGTTTGGGCTTATGCGATAGCTGAACAAAAAGCGTGACAGATTCATAATCAAATCCGCTTGCGTCTGTTTGGCTAACCCGTGTTTTATCGTCTGAACCGCGCACTCCGCGAGACCTTTTGAAGCTGCGTGGTACGGGTAGTGGTTAAATGCCTAATTTCATAAATTCTTTTAATACTGCACTAGTAAAGGCTGGGTCATTGTCTGAAACGACCATGTCAGCTATCCCAAACGTAGAAAAACGGATCGTATCTTTTTGATTATAGTAATTGAAGAGCAAGATGTTCCGGCCAGACTCGCTTCAATCCAATTAGCGGGGGCGAAAAACCACCACCAAGACATATGACCTTGGAATAGCTTAAAATAGTCTATGGGTACCCTCTTCCAGGGTGCGTCGGATCAGGCCCAAGGCTCCAGAGGCAACTTTGGTAAGGTCTTCTGTGTTATTTGACACACGTGACATGCTTTTACCACGTTTTCGATATCTTCGTCAATTTTGGGTAACCAAACATAGCTGCAGGCGACAACTGTCATTCTTACCATTCCAGGATGCGCATTATGCAGGTCTTTAAGGATGGTATGTCGGTCTTGTGATGGCACAACTACATGGCTGCCCCATAGTGCGCATCCATCTTGTAGACCCAATTCGTTCTGACGGCTGTAGAATTGATGAAATTCTAGAGAGGCAGAGAATGGACAACCCAATTGAAAGAATAATTTTACCCGAATCAAGAGAATCTTTGGATGTCCACTGTCTAATTCGTTGACAGTTTACAAGTGTGTTGACTAAGTTCTGTAAAATATTTACGGTCTGAAAAGCATGTGCTCCGTTAACGCTGTCGTCGACAATGGGAAACCTACTTAAGGCGTCAGCCACTACGTTCGCCCTACCCGTATCATATTTCATTGCATACGTTTACGTGCAAAGAGTGAGTGCCCATCGTTGCATTCTCGGTGAGGACATTTATTATACCCCTCGTTGTTTCACCCCACAAACCTAAGAGAGGTTTGTGGTCAGTGTAAATTTCAAACGGTCACCCAAAAAGATTAAAGTGGAAGCTTTGCAGACCAAAGATGATTGCTTAGGCCTCTTTCTTTAACTGCGGATAGTAGGTTTCGGCCTGGAACATAATTCTTGACGGAAAGGCAATCGACATCTCGCTCCCAGAGGGCATTTGATGCATGGGAACCGAATCCACACCGTACGGGGACGCATCACACTTGAGTACGAAAGGCTTTTTGGGGTCATAATGAATCAGGAAAGAAGAGGAGGTAAGGACGCCTTTGCCTGCTAAAAAGCATTTTGATCCACCTCCGACCAGTTCCAGAAACGATTCTTTTCTAGTAGTCGATAAAGATGCTTCATGATTGTAGCCGATTGATTCGTAAATTGACTTAAGTGGGTAAAAAAACCCAAGGAATGATCACAATAGACTAATATTATTGGGGCACCGAGCCACCTTCAAGGCTTAAAGCTTATATTCAAGTGCTTGGAGGTCAGTTTTATCCACCTTAAAGCCGCGGTATTCCACCGAGTCTGCAAGGAAAGTACACTTATCTTTCCTGAGTTTGAAACCTGCGTCTTCTTAAAATGCTATCTTCAAGCCCATAGTCTGTAGATGCCACCCGGGAGAGATTCGCACAGGTCCTCCATCCGTGGGAGAGGCTAAAGATTCAGTTTAGTTGCTGAGGTGATCGTCAGATTGTAGTCACCACGTATACTTGCAGTACCATCAGATTTAAGAACAGAGACTATTGGGGCTGCCCCTTCCGAATATTACACGGGCTCGATTACGTCCGCTTTCTGCAGGCGATCCAGTTCTTCTTCGACCTTCGGTGCGACTGCATACGAGGTTGAAACAGCTTTGAAGAAAAGGGGCCGGAATTCTGATTGAACTTGAAATAGCACAGGTGGACCGCTGTAGTTGACAGTAGGAATTGTCATGCAACAATTCCTCATGTTTTTTAACAGGGAATCTAAAGCGGAGTTAGCATCAACCCGATGTACATAAGATAGCACAGTAAAAACACGCATTTAATCTAGTTCTGTACAAGGAGATTTAGTTGTTGGTTTTCTTTGATCAAATGAGTTGGCAAATAATGACGTTCTCCATCATACGCAACTTAAGCCTTAAAGACCCTAGCACTTCTACGTTCTGTGCAGTGTAACTAAGAAAAGTGGAGCTAGCCGGAAGGCGAAGGGGGAATTTCGGAAGAGATGCTCATTGATGAGAGTAGCAGCTGCGCCAGTGCCGATTTTAAAATTCAGGGAGGATGATCCACATGAAATGTGATAGTGTACGGCGGATGTAGCAGCTGATCGGCTGGAAACCTTTGGAGTATCGCCTCACAATCCTCAGCTGGATTCGGGTAGGTAGCATGCATATTAGTGTTAATCCGTCATTTTGGGAAACACTCTTGTTCGATTTGACTGATTTTCTTGCAAGACGCGCAAACTGTCTTCTGGTGCCTACTGTCTGATCCTCGGATATGATACTGACCACAATGGTAGCAGGATGCTAGTTGCTTTGAAGGATCTGATGGTTGTTACTTAGATGAGAACCCGGTAGTGTTCACCGGAGAGACAGCCAATAAAGGTTACAGGGGTTATTTCACTCCAGCGTTTGACTGATGCAACTGCCGAAGGTTTTGCCGTACACGCTCTTGATGACTTGCGATATCCAGGCCTTTCCTCTTCTTTGGTTAGGTTTTTTCCCGCGGATTTTCATCGCGCAAACCAATGATCAACTGCTGAACGAGCAATACCAATACGTTGACTGGATTCTTATCAAATCTAAAAAAACTGCTAGCGGCTCAGGAAGATGTTGTCTTTTCCGCCCCACGCTTCCTTAAACTTTGTGAATGCTGTTTGTATATCAATAGCCACTTGCAGCTTACGGGCATTGATACCGTTTTCCCAAATCTCCGATATTAGTTCGGAGGAATTTCAATTTAGAATTAACGTCTTATGTAATTGAGGGCGAAAATATCGGAATCAGTTTAATATAACCCTCAAAAGTCTTTCTCCATTGTGACCATGAGTACTTTGAGGGTTTTGGAATGTTTTTCGATCACAAGGGTAACAGTGTAGGCAATAGTGAAGCCATCTTCGTTAAACTGCGTCGCCAATGTTATTTTTCCAAAACAGAAGACTGGCTATGGACAGGACTTGTACAGAGAATGGGAAACAACATAAATGAGGAGTCTTGGGGACATGGCGGGAATGTGATAGACTATAGGGAGGCCAATCAGAACAAAGATGATCTGCCCTGCGTACGTGACATTGAAACTTTTTTTCGTATACCGGTGGCGTGAGGCCTAGACACTGCGGACAGCATCCTCTTGATATTAATACGAAGATCAATGTGCAATTTTCGGTGAAATTGACTTTCCAAACATAAGTCAATTCGAGGATTACTGCTTCATCCACGAAGATAGTTGTTGCGAAAATTCCCATTAAAAAATGCAAAAGACAATTTGGTGAGCATACCTTAGCTTTCGATAAATTCTCGTCAGGCATTCACGTTTATATCACTCTGTAACCAAGTCAAATATGCGGGTAGGTAGAACAAATACTTTGGGTGGGGGAGGGAGGGGGAAAGAAGAAAATCGCAGTTCGTCTTCTGATCATCGTCAGAGGAATGGCGGCCGACGGGACAGGTAATTAGATGCAAGCGGCTGAATTGGTGGCTTCCGGCCATGGTAATTGCGGCGCCTGTCTAAAGTTCTTTTTAGCGAACAGGACCGGTTGGCGTAGACTGATTGCAGCCGCTTCTACCGTAGCCAACAGACGCTGTCCAAGGAATTTTCAATAGCCTGAGGGAACAATTTAGTTTCTTTTCCCCTCCCTCCTCCGCCCTGACAACCGTACAATTTGTTCTATTTACCCGCATATTTGGCTTAATGACACAGTGACATAAATGTAGAGGCCTGACGAGAATTTATCGAAAGCTAATGTATACTCGCCAAATTTTCTTTTGAAGATAGTTGTGATGGCCTTTGCACTTTTGAATAAACGAATCATATATTTCCACCCCTGATGTTCTTGAATTGATGGGGGTGAGCATTGGCATGTCTCTCCGTCTGACTGCATTTGTCTTTCGCCCCACTTCTAGTCATCATGGCGCATAAAACGTAAGCTCTCATACCCACATGATTTAAGTAAGTGCGTTTAAGCCAAAAGGTAATATTTGAATTGAAAACGCCAATTTTCGGAAACTGACTAGTACAGAGCGTCCATTAAGTATACTCCTCCATGAGGTGACCGCATTCATGCAGTTTCAGAAATATGTCTTAAGATTGTTCGAAAAAAATTCCCAAAAACTGAGGAAAACTTTCTTTTGAATAGCAACTAAGGGCATTGTAAAAATAATCAAGGAGAAATCCCTTTATATGTAATGTATTTAGGATAGTAAATCTATAGCCAATACAGCTTCGACAGATAGACCGTCGATTCGACGATGTCCACCGTATGCTCCACGGAAGAATGGTGCAGGGACGGTGACTTGCGCGTGAATTAGTTTTAAGTGATAGTAGCCGTGCGCTGCAGCTACCACACTCTCCTCCTTCTTCCCCACCTGAGCCCGGTGTCAAAACAGAGTCAAGAAGACCGGAGATGAGAGAGGTCACAGGTGGCTGGCGCGGCCGGAGCCGCCCCTGGGCGTACCACCACACCTGGCTCGGATCCCACTGAGTGGGAGTGCCATAAAGACTACATTAAGAAGGAGCCATTGCAGCCTGACTCTCAGTCCGCCAGTCAGCCACTCCACACAAAACACACATTGGGCTGACCACGCGGTCCGAGTTATCCCGTCAGTTGGCAACCTTCCAAGCCACGGCTTTTAGCGCACCGTGATAGTTTTAAGCGCGTCAGATTGTTTATAGTGAGGAAAATGTGCTGAGCTGTCGACCTCACTCTCTCCCCAACCCCACCATCAGACACTGTCCGAGCCGGTCAGTTGCCTGATTTGGGAGTGAGCGCATTGGCTGACGGATCAGCGTACCCGTCTTCGAACGCCACAGCACGACCTGGCCCCCATAACGCACACACCAGGATTCACTAACTCAGGGGATATGGAGCAGCCATCGCCGTCTGACTCCCAGTCCACTGGTCAGCCCCTCGACACACACAGCACATACACTGAGCCGACGGCGTGGTCTGATGTAAGAGTCAGATTGGCGGCCTTCCCAGCCACAGTTTCTAGGAAACCGTGATAAACTCAGGTACATTGTGATTGTGAGTGTGTTGTCGATGTATTGCTGTAGATAGTGTACGCTGATTAAGCTTAGCCTCCGGTGGTTTACCAGAGGCTGTCGTGGAGGCGCATATGTCCTAATAGGCCCATGCGGTGTGTAAATGTGCGGGAGCAGTGAGGGCAGTGAAGGCGGGCGCGTCGACTGTATGTCGGAGCCCCAGGCATTGGTTCATCAGCCTCCGTGCGATGGATTCGCAGGTGACCGACCAGGCCAATGCGTGAGTTGAAGTTGCGGGCGCAGTGTGGGCAGTAGAAATTGGTAGAGGCTGGGGAGATGTCATTCATGGTAGTGAGGGTGGCAGGGGCGCTAAGAATGGCAGGAACGGAGGGTGTGCATGGTATATCGGTGTTGTCGGCATTGTGGTGAATTCCACTGTCATTGATGCGCATGTGACCGAATAGGCCCATGCGATGAGTGAATGCGCGAGGACAGTGAGGACAGTGGAGGTGACGATCTCTGCTGTGTGATGGTGCTCCAGGCACTGGCTCACCGGTCTCTGTACGATGCATTCGCAAGTGACCGAACAGGCCGATGCGTGAGGTTATTGTGTGGTCGCATTAAGTACAGCTTAGGAGAGATTCCCCATCGCTGATGCTGGTGGTGGTAGTAAGGCGAAGGCGGTGGTGGTTGCGGTGGTGGGGGTAACAGGCGATGAGTAGATGGATGTGGTCTCTCTGATGGTGGGAGTAATGGAATTGATCCCAGGAGTGAGGGTGGGGGAATCAGAAGGAGGATTGGCAGAATTTGACGTAGAATTTGGAATTGTCGGATTGTTGGTGCATTGCGTCCGAAGATGTCCAACCAGGCCGATTCGCGCGCGGAAGATGTGTTGACAGCGAGGGCATTTTTGCGGGGCCTGGGCATCAACGGTGTTGGTCCGTGGCGCTGGTGACTTTCGTGCCGCTCTTTTGGCCTTGGCGGCAGCGATCCGGGTGGCCTCATAGATTGCTGAACCAGTCTTCACTGATCTTCCCTATGCCGGTCTATCCTGGGCGAGGTCCTCCCAGGTCGCCGAGTTGATTTGCAGTTGCTTCAGCTATTTCTTCAAAGTGTCCTTGTAGCGTCGTTTATGACCTCCTGCCGGCGAGAACCCGTAGAGACATCTCCGTAGAAAAGTCGTTTGGGTAGTCGCTCATCGTCCATTCATACCAGGTGGCCATTCCATCGCAGTTGCACTTGCCTCAGCATGGCACGGATGCTGAGGATTCCGGTCCGCTCCAGGACTTCCGTGTCCGGGATCCTGTCTTGCCATATCAGCTACATTATTCTGCGGAGGCTGCTGAGATAGAAGTGATTCAGCTTCATGGCTTGGTTCAAGTAGACTGTCAAGGTCTCCGCTCCGTAAAAAGTGTCGTCAAGACGACGACCTTGTACATCTTCAGTTTGGTGTTCAGGTGAATACCGTGGCGATTCCACACGGAAGCCTGCAGCCGGCCGAAGGCCTGACTAGATTTGGAGATCCGTTGGGCAACCTCGTTATCGATTCTCACGTTGCGTGACAGCGTGCTTTCTAGATAAGCGAAGATTTCAACGTTTTTGAGATGAGCATTGTTGACATTGATTCGGGAAGCATTGTATTCCACGCAGGGTGGCGGATGGTGCATGACAACCATTTTGGCTCTACTGATTTTTAATCCAAAATCGGCGCAGCCTGTGGCGAAGAGGTCCATACTCATTTGCATGTCCTCCTCCGGCACGGTGTTAAGGGCGCAGTCGTCCGCGAAGAGCAAGTCATGGACTGTACCAGTAGACGCGTGCGTTGGAGCCTGCACACGCCGACTGTTGAGAAGGTGCTCGTCAGTTCTGTAGGTGATGCGGATACCAGGCTGCTCATCACGGTAGGCGTCCATCAGCATAGCCGAGAACATAAGACTGAAGAGGGTGGGGGCCAGTACGCAGCCCTGCTTCACTCCGTTGGTCACTGCGAATGCTTCGGATACCGTCCCGTTGTCAGTGACGCGCGCCGTCATCCCATCATGCATGACTTTCCACAGTCCGTCACGATTCACCGTGTCAAAAGCTTTCGTTAGATCCACGAAGGTAGTGTATAGGTGAGTTCTCATCTCCTGGCACTTCTCTTGTAGCTGGCGGGCAAAAGGTCATATCGGTTGTTCCGCGTTCTCGACGGAAGCCACATTGGCTTTCCGGGAGCAGGCCCTGCTCTAGGTGACCATTCAGACGATTGAGAAGGATCCGTACAAAGATCTTCCCGGCGATGTTGAGCAACGAGATGCCTCTGTGATTATCACAGAGTTGCCAGTTCCCCTTTCGTTTGTTGAGATGGACAATGGTCGCGTCTTTGTAATCCTGAGGATCTTGTCCTTGGCACCACATCTCCTGGAAGAGTGTTGTGAGTTCTGCCATCAACCGGGGCCCACCTTGCTTGTAGACCTCCGGTGGGATTGCGTCGGATCCCGGTGCTTTACCGCTTGAAATCTGCTGCACGGCCCGGATGGTTTCTGGTAGGGAAGGCGGCAGATCAAGGTCATTTTTCATGTCCACTTGAGGGAGCCGGTCAATGGCAGCATCGGAGATGGCTGGTGAGCAATTTAGGACACTTCTGAAGTGCTCGGCCCAGCGCTTCAGAATTTGCGATTTCTCTGTCAGCAGTCTTGTGCCGTCAGAGCTGAGCAGTGGTGCGGTCCCCTTGATACAAGGACCGTAGATGGCCTTGATGGCTTTGAAGACGTTTTTCATTTCATTGCGGTCCGCATACCCCTGGATTTCCTCAGCCTTTCGGATCATCCAGGCATCCTGCATCTCTCGCAGCTATTGCTGTACAATGCGCCGGCATCTGAAGAAGTCTGCTTTGGTGGCGTTAGTCCGAAGGTCCATGTGGGCTTTGTGTAGTCCATTCTTCTCAGCGAGTAAGTTGCTGATGTCGGCGTCATTGTCGTCAAACCAGTCCTGGTTTTGACGGCGTGCACGTCCGAGGACTTCGAGGGCGGTGGACTGGATGGCATTTCGCAGTTGACCCCATCGTGTCTCCACGGTGGCATTTTCAGCTGGAGCATGTAGGTCCTCCAGTTTCTCGGTTATTTGGTTGCTGAAATCAAAACAGTGAGCAGGCAAATTTAATACAAGAGTATTTAACTTACATGGCGGCCTCTTACCTTGGGGCCTTCGTCGGGGTTGCAGTCGGAGTCTCATCTGGGAGATTACGAGGCGGTGATTCGTCCAACTATCGACATCGCGGATCTCCTTGGTTACCAGCACGTCCTGTCGATCTCGCCTCCGGACGAGAACAAAGTCCAGCAGATGCCAGCGCCGCGACCAAGGGTGCATCCACGTGACCTTCTCCCGCGTCGGAAGGCGGAACTAGGTGTTGGTCAGCAGGAGACGGTGTTCCGCACACGTTTGCAGAAGAAGGAGGCTGTTATCGTTACAGCTACCGTGACCGTGGGGACCGAGCACTCCCTGCCAGGCAGCGTGGTCCGTCCCGACGCGGGCGTTGAAGTCACCAAGGACAATTAACTTTTCCACTATCGACACAGTCGCCAGCAGGGCGTGCAGGTCCTCGTAGAATTTGTCATTCACCGCATCAGAGCTCGTTATTGGGGGAGCGTAGGCGCTGATGATGGTGGCGAACTGGTCTCCCCGAAGAGGCAGGCGGAGGCTCATGTGGCGATTATTGATACCCTGTGGCAGACAGGCCAGACGTCCCACGATGTCGTTCCTGGTGGCAAAGGCAACACCAGCGTCGCGTTGCTCTGCCTTTGGCCGGCCGCTCCAGAAGAAGGTGTAGCCGGCACCCACCTCCTCCAGCTGACCCTGTTCAGAGAATCGGGTCTCGCTGAGAGCAGCAATGTCCACCTTGTAGCGCGCAAGTTCCCGAGCGACTAGCGCCGTCCTCCGTTCCGGCCGGTTGCTCCTAGGATTGTCTAAAAGGGAACGAACATTCCAGGCTGCTAGTGTGAGTGGACTCACCCGAGCAGCCTGGAGGGTATGGCGAGGGGGATGGGGATGGTGGGTATTGTTGTTTGTAAGAGTTTTACGACCGTGTATTTTGCGAGCTGCGAGCCACGACCGGGTGCAGAAGACGTGATAACCAGCAATTTTTTAAGGCACCTTTTCTAGCCCCTTCCTCCGCGAGGAGGCAAGTAGGGCTGCTTGGAAATCCCAGCTGGCTGCCGAACTCCACTATGGGTCACGGTTTTGGTTAAGTGAGAGAGCGACCCGAGTTAGCCTGGGCCGCCTACGGAGTTGCTGTCGCCCCCACTGTAGGAATTTTTAGCGGGGGAAGGTGGGAAGTTCGGAAGTCAGACATACCGGGTGTGGAGGCACACACAACACCGGAGACCCTCACCTGGTTTAGCCTACCGGTCGTGATGGTTGCCCGGGTGTTGCCGCTGGGAAGAACCCAACTTCGAGGAGCCACTGGTGAGAGTTGGGTACCAGTTAGAGGCGGCCACAGTAGCATTCACCACCTGTACAAGACAAATGGAGCGACCAAACGCTATCTGTGTGATGCTTCCCCTAACTAGTACCCCTACACACCTAGGCTTTAACAGCCGTATGAACCATCATTAGCTGATGATGGAGAAATTCCGGCGGCTCAAATGAGAGTCATGTGAGTCATGTGAGTCAGTCTCAAATGTGAGTCATTTAAGACTGTAGCTTCTTCACAGCGTAATACCGACACTGACAAAGATTAAGAAATCCTATCATCGGGTAGGGTGCGGCCCGCACAAATCAACCTGAGGCCACACAGTAAGTTCAGCTATTTCGCTACCAATGAACAATTGTTAGGACAGATAGAAGTGGGACACAGGCCACTTACGGTCTGGTTGCTAACTTTGACAACCCTCAATCGATTGCGCAGCCAACAGAAGCAACTGTCATAGAGCCAGCGGCGCCAGAGAAACTCCCTGCCCTCAGGATCGACAGAGGATACTGTCGCGCCACCGTCGCCACAATCTCCACCGTCAGTAAAACCGGTATAGTCAGCAAAGTTTATCGCTATATCCGTGAGCTGACTGATAGCTGGGAGGACAATGTGCAGGCGGTCGTGAATGTCCACTTCCCCACCTCGTCCCAGACCGCAATAACGTTTTCCAGGATCTGCTCCAGGTAGAGACTACACAGTTCGCGCAACCAGTAGGCCTGCGGACCTTATGCGCATGAAACGGTGGATGAGTGAGCCTGGAGGGAGGGCTTGAGATAGTAGGCCACGCGCAATGCGTCGAGTAGGATCTCCTTGGGGTGCTTGGAGACGCGAGCCGCGGCCGCAGCCCCTCAACCACTGGTCCAAGGTGGATGGGCTAAGAGGAGAATGCGACACAACAGAGGACGAGGACGCAGGTCTGCTAGATCAAAAGCAACTCCCAGTCTGATTTTCAAGATAAAAAAATGCATGCCAATTCATTTCTAGCAATATTTGAAAAGACTGACTTAGTCGGTCTGAATATATGATAGCCAAAACTTCCGTTTTTTTCCCTCCGAAGAAAAGCGAGAAATTGCCAACGCAGGTGAAAATATGAGTCTCAGGAAGTAGACATCAGCTCTCGGACAAGAACTACATACGCCCGAAGTTTCGGGTGCACTCTAGGGCAACAGCATAATATGCGACTCAGATTAGGAAATAAAGGACAGCTCCGCGAGTACTATGGGACCGGTGGTAATAGGATGTTTATGGATGGGGCTGAATGAAAAACAGGAGAGCGCCGACCTAATCCCAACCCTATCCATTGTTTTCGTAGAGTTAGCATTCGTTGCCTAGTTAGTAGGGTCACACAATAGTTTGGTGCTCCAACAAGTATTGGGATTGCGAGATCTGGTGGCTTTGCCTCACACCGACCACTTTGTGCAACCACATTCCGAGTTGACCTGGAACACTTTTATCCGGACTCTGAACGGAAGTAAGAATGAGACCCGCCTGTGTGATCTTTCCTCGTCAAAGTAAAACGTGGGTTATTCTGAAACTGATGTGGCGTCCTTATAGTCGCCGCTTGTAAAGTTGTCATTTAACCCGGTACTTTGGCCCTCCTACGACCAACGAACTATAGTGTCTGACCCTACTAACCCGGCACTGAATGCTTACCCTAACGAACATACTGGATAGAGTGATGGTTACGTTGGCATGTAGTATGGTTGCGTGTTGCACTCTGACCTATCCTTCGTTCGCTGATTTGGGTTATAGTACGTTCTTGCCCACGTCAGAACCCATCATCAAAGACAGCGTCAGATACAGGCACTTCGTATACAGACATTTGCAGTATTTATAGGATGCATTTGCTATACTACTGTTTGCCTATGACAATTACCGGCTCCCCTTCACAGAGGGTGGTTGCCCTCTGGTGGTTTAATGGCTTGATGGCCAAAAGGTGGGTCGTTATCCACTGGCATTTAATTCCCCTGTTGGACGATGGCGTGATGATGTCTTGGCCACCTGGCGAACTGACATTTATGTTGTTACATACGTTTGTCTGCACTCTCCCCGAGTGGCTAATTGCTTTGACCAGCACGGAATATGGTTTGGGGATGTCAATGACCTTGGTGATAAGCTTGGGACCGGAAACCATTATTTAAGCACCTCAAAGATCACGCGATTGTCATTGGTGAGGCAATGTCTGGTCCGGTAATCAACGCAGTTGGAGCGAGATAGAGAGCACCGGTTTCTGTTTAGCGTGCGGTCTCGCACTCCGTGCGATTGGACCATTTACCTCAGCGGGAAAATTGAAAAGACTCAGTCATAAGCTGACTCTAAGAGAACGTCTTTTTCTCTGACAACACTGACACATTTTGCTCACCGTATGTCCAACTGATTAGTGCGCATGGTTTTATAACTGAAGCCACTCTCTCGTTCTGCCAATCCAGCTAATTTAGTGCTAGGACGTGAGTCAACAACCAACCCATCACATTTTTTCCCTAGTTTTGTTAGATTCGATGGATCATGAGTACCAGTAACTACACCCGATATGGTCGGCTACATGGCCTGCTGACTTTGTTTAACAACGGAACTGATTCTCAGGATGTCCCCAGTGAGAACACACCACTCGTCTTCCGCGTGTTCGATTGGCCCGCACTGCAAGTCCATTGTCAACGTCTCCTCTACTTCGTCGTCTTCTACGCCTTGCTTGCGGCGTTCTTCTTCTGCTACATGAGTTGGCTAATGTACTTTCAAGTATCACGTGACTACCCAACGGTGACGGGGGCCCACAGCGCCCTAGGCATGAATCCCGGCCTCAGCTTTGTGCCTAATCCAGACATATTTAATAGCTTAATTCGCATTCGACCACGCATACCTCTGCCAATATACGCATTGAACGATCAGATCACTGCCTTCCTTCACTCCTACCAGGACAACACCGGCTGCTTGGAGAGGGAGGACTGCGTGAAGGAGGGTGGTCTTACCCAGGATCCTGAGCGCCCCTGCTTCTATGATGTCAATGCTGGGGGACCCTGTAACATGATCAATGGTTTTGGCTATGACACAGCGCAACCCTGTTTTGCCCTGAAGATGAACCAGGTTTATGGCTGGTTGCCGGAGCCAGTGGACGGGGCAGACGGCGTGCTGGTACGATGTGAGGGATATGATGAGAATGACACTAATAACCTCGGAGTTATTCGTTACTTCGACATGGACTACAAGTTCTCGGCGATCCCACCGGGCAAAAATCCCGGAAAATTGGGCAATGGCACATTTCGGTCAATGTACTTTCCTTATCGAAACCAGGCTTGTTACCACCAACCACTGGTTTTTGTGCAATTCGATGGTATCAGGAGGTACACGCTCATTCGAGTGAGGTGTTACCTGATTGCAAGGAATATTCATGTGGACTTTGAACATGGTAAAGGAACTGTCTCTTTTGAATTACTTGTTGAGTAAATTGTGTACTCTGATTTTTTTAAATGAAAATGATGTGCATTCACCCCAGATGGTAAATCATGGCTGTGATGTATGCTGCGTTTGACGTTTTGAATATCTGAGTATACGCTGGTAAAAATGGAAATATTTTGGGCAACCAGTGTTCTAAACCACTGAAGTTTGAGGCTCCGACATAGTGCATTTACTGTTTCACATTTGGAATATGTGTTGATTTCAGAGTTCAGATGGCTAAAACGCTGGTTGAACTGAGCCCATCGTTTTCTACTCCGAATGAATCAGCAAGTTGTTTGCAAATGAGTCAGTTCAACAACTTCAATCCTCCAACACACATTTTTATAGTTCAAGCGCCCGTGAAGATAATGCAGACGACAATGGCTAATTTTCAAGATATAACGAATGCTGGTCTTGTTATGAAAAGCTCACTGGGCTTCTATAAGAGGGGGTTGGGTCAGGTCTCATATATAAAGAATGTTTAAATCAAAATGACTGGGCAACCAAGAATTGGCTTGCGATGATACCTAGGCTTTTAGAGATGCACGAGTTAGCTAACGATTTATATGTGCACAGCATGAGGGTTTTTCAACTTTTGTAATACAGGTCATCAAAGTAGTCATTTTTAAATGCCAAGAAGTGCTTTTGTTCAGTTTCTATGATAATTTATATGTTATGTTTCGAAAAAATACCCAAACAGAGTGAGAATATTTACTTTCGTGCGGCAAAATCCCAAGATATTTCATTTACGTCATGATGCCGGCTTTTTGAACGAGCTTCTTTCTGACCACCCGCAACATGACAGTTCGACCGTCGATTTCGACGAGGTCCACCATATGCTCGATAAAAGGGTGGTGCAGGGACAGTGACTTGCGCGTGGATTAGTTTTAAGTGATATTAGTCTTGCGCTGCAGCTACCACACTCTCTCCTCCACCCCACCTGAGCCCGGTGTCAAGACAGAGTCAAGAAGACCGGAGATGAGAGAGGTCGCAGGTGGCTGGCGCGGCCGGAGCCGCCCCTGGGTGCACCACTACACCTGGCTCGGATCCCACGGAGTGGGAGTGCCATAAAGGCTACATTAAGAAGGAGTCATTGCAGCCTGACTCTCAGTCCGCCAGTCAGCCACTCCACACAAAACACACATTGGGCTGGCCACGCGGTCCGAGATATCCCGTCAGTTGGCAACCTTCCAAGCCACGGCTTTTAGCGCACCGTGATAGTTTCAAGCACGTCAGATTGTTTATAGTGAGGAAAATGCGCTGAGCTGTTGACCTCACTCTCTCCCCAACCCCCACAATCAGACCACCATCCGAGCCATACAGTTGTCTGAGGTGGGAGTGGGAGCATTGGCTGACGCGTCGGCGTACCCGTCCTTGCGTGTCACAGCACGACCTGGCGCCCATAACGCACACACGAGGATTTACTCACTCAGGGGATATGGAGGAGCCATCGCCATCTGACTCCCAGTCCACTGGTCAGCCACTCGAAACACATAGCACATACACTGGGCCGACGGCGTGGTCTGGTGTAAGCGTAAGATTGGCAGCCTTCCAAGCCATGGTTTCTAGGACACCGTGATTTTATCAGGTACATTATGATGATTGTGAGGGTATTGTCTACGTATTAGTGTAGTTGGTGTGCGCTGATAAGGCTTAGTCTCCGGTGGTTTACCGCAGGTTATCGCGGATGCGCATGTGCCCTAATAGGCCCATGTGGTGTGTAAATGTGCGGGAGCAGTGAGGGCAGTGAAGGCAGGCGCGGCGACTGTATGTCGGAGCCACAGGCACGGGTTAACCAGCCTCCGTGCGATGGATTCGCAGGTCACCGACCAGGTCGATGCGGGAGTTGATGTTGCGGGCGCATCGTGGGCAGGAGAAATTGGTAGAGGCTGGGGGATGTCATTCATGGTAGTGAAGGTGGCAGTGGCAGTAAGAATGGCAGGATCGGAGGGTGTGCATTGGGTATCGGTGTTGTCGGCATTGCGGTGAATTTTGATGTCATGGATGCGCATGTGACCGAATAGGCCCATGCGATCAGTGATTGCTTGAGGACAGTGAGGGCAGTGGAGACGGCAATCTCTGCTGAGTGTTGGTGCTCCAGGCGCTCGTTCACCAGTCTTTGTATGAGGAATTCGCAAGTGACCGACCAGGCCGGTGCGTGCGGTGAATTTTCGGTCGCATTGAGGACAGTTTAGGAGAGAGTAACCATCATTGGTGGTGGTGGTGGTGGTGGTTGTAGTGAAGGCGAATTTGGTGGTGGTTGCGGCGGTGGGGGTAACAGGCGATGAGTATTGGGTTGTGGTCTCTATGATGATGGGAGTAATGGAATTAATGCCAGGAGTGAGGGTGAGGGAGTCTGAAGGAGGGTTGGCAGAATTTGACGTAGAAGTTGGAATTGTAGGATTATTGCTGCATTGCGTCTGAAGATGTCCAACCAGGCTGATTCGCGAGTGGAGGATGCGTTGACGGCGCGGACCTGTTGGCAGTGCCTGGGCATTAGGGGTGTTGGTCCGGGGCGCTAGTGACTTTCATGCCGTACTTTTGGCCTTGACGGCGGCGATCCGGTTGGCCTCATAGATGGCTGAAACAGTCTTCACGGACCTTATCCATGCCGGTATATCCTGGGCGAGGTCCTCCCAGGTTACCGGATTGATTTGCAGTTGCTTTAGGGATTTCTTCAAAGTGTCCTTGTAGCGTCATTTTTGACCTCATTGTCGGCGCACACCCGTAGTGCATTGCCGTAAAAAAGTCATTTTGGTAGTCACTCGTTGTACATTCTTAACAGGTGGCCACTCCATCGCAATTGCACTTGCCTCAGCATGGCGTGGATGCTGAGGATTCCAGTCCGCTCTAGAACTCATGTGTCTGGGATCTTTTCTTGCCATATCAGTTTCAGTATTTTGTGGAGGCAGCTAAGATGGAAGTGATTAAGGGAGCATTGTATTCCGCGCAGGGTGGCGGCTGGTGCATGACAACTGTTTTGGCTGTACTGATAGTTAATCCAAAATCGGCGCAGCCTGCGGCGAAGAGGTCCACGCTTCTTTGCATGTCCTCCTACGTCACGGTGTTAAGGGCGCAGTCTTCCGCGAAGAGCAAGTCATGGACTGTAGTCGTAAACACCCGCGTTGAAGAAGGCATACGCCGACTGTTGAGGAAGTGTCCGTCAGTTCTGTAGGAGATGCGGATATCAGGCTGCTCATCACGGTAGGCGTCCATCAGCATAGCCGAGAACACGAGACTGAAGAGGGTGGGGGCCAGTACGCAGCCCTGCTTCACTCCGTTGGTCACTGCAAATGCTTCGGATACCGTCCCGTTGTCAGTGACGCGCGCCGTCATCCCGTAATGAAGCTGACGCACTTTGTGCGTGAACCGCTCAGGACAGCCGAATTTCTGCATGACTTTCCACAGCCCGTGGTGATTTACCATGTCATAGGTTTTTGTCAGATCCACGAGGGCAGTGCATAGGTGAGTTTGCATCTCCTGGTGGTAGCTGGTGGGCGGCAAAGATGATGTGGTTTATTCTGTGGTGTCGGCGGAAGCCACATTGGCTTTCCGGGAGCAGGCCCTGCTCTAGGTGACCGTTCAGACGATTGAGAATGATATGGGCGAAGATTGTACCGGCGATGTTAAGCGACGAGATGCCTCTGTGATTATCACAGATTTGCCGGTTCCCCTTCCGTTTGTAGAGATGGACGATGGTTGCGTCTTGGAAATCCTGAGGAACTTGTCCTTGGCGCCACATCTCCTGGAAGAGTGTTGTGAGATCTGCCATCAGCTGGGGCCCACCGTGCTTGTAGAATTCCGGTGGGATTGCGTCGGATACCGGTGCTTTACCACTGGAAATCTGCTACACGGCCCGGATGGTTTCTGGTAGGGAAGGCGGCAGATCCAGGTCATTGTTCGTGTCCACTTGAGGGAGCCGGTCAATGGCAGCTTCGGAGATGGCTGGTGAGCAATTAAGGACACTTCTGAAGTGCTCGGCCCAGCGCTTCAGAATTTGCGATTTCTCTGTCAGCAGTGTTTTGCCGTCGGAGCGAAGCAGCGGTGCGGTCCCATTGATACACGGGCCATAGATGGCCTTGATGGCTTTGAGAAAGTTTTTCCTTTCATTGCGGTCTGCATACCCCTGGATTTTCTCAGCCTTTCGGATCATCCAGGCATCCTGCATCTCCCGCAGCCGTTGCTGTACAAGGCGCCGGCTTCTGAAGAAGTCTGCTTTGGTGGCGTCAGTCCGAAGGTCCATGTAGGCTTTGTGTAGTCCATTCTTCTCCGCGAGTAAATTGCTGATGTCAACATCATCGTCATCAAACCAGTCCTGGTGTTGACAGTGTGCGCGTCCGAGGACTAAGGGGGCAGTGGACTGGATGACATTTCGCAGTAGGCACCATCGTGTTTCCACGATGGCGTTATTATCTGGAGCATGCAGGCTCTCCAGTTTCTCGGTTATTTTGTTGGTGAAATGAAAACAGTGAGCAGGAAGAGTTAACAAAATAGTATGTTACTTACCAGGCAGTCGCTTACCTTGTGGCCTTCGTCGGGGTTAAAGTTGGAGCCTCTTCAGAGAGATGACGAGGCGGTGATCCGTCCAACCACTGGCATTGCGGATCGCCTTGGTTACCAGCACGTCCTGTTGATCTCGCCTTTGGACGAGAACATAGTCCAGCAGCTACCAGCGCCACGAACGAAGGTGCATCCACGTGGCTTTCTCCCGCATCGGAAGGCGAAAGAAGGTGTTGGTCAGTAGGAGACGGTGTTTCGCAAACGTGCACAGAAGAAGGAGGCCGTTATCGTTACAGCTACCGAGACCGTGGGGATCCAGCACTCCCTGCCAGGCAGCGTGGTCTGTCCCAATGGGGGTGTTAAAGTTATCAAAGACAATTAACTTGTCTACCTTCGGCACAGCCGCCAGCAGGGCGTGCAGGTCCTCGTAGAATTTGTCCTTCGACGCATCAGAGCTCGACATTGGGGAGCGTAGGTGCTGATGATGGTGGCGAACTGGTCAGCCGAACCAAAGAGGTAGGCAGAGGCTCATAAGGCGATCATTGATACCCTGTGGCAGACAGGCCAGACGTCCCATGATGTCGTTCCGGATGGCAAAGGCAACACCAGCGTCGCGTCGCTCTGCCGTGGGCCAGCTGCTCCAAAAGAAGGGGAGCCGGCACCCACCTCCTCCAGCTGACCCTGCTCAGAGAATCGGGTCTCGCTGAGAGCAGCAATTTCCACCTTGTAGCGCGCCAGTTCCCGAGCGACTAGCGCCGTCCTCCGTTCTGGCCGGTTGCTCCTAGGATTGTTTAAAAGGGAACGAACATTCTAGGCTGATAGTGTGAGTGGACTCACCCGAGCAGCCTGGAGAGTATAGCACAGAAGATGGGGATGGGGGGTATTGTTGTTTGTTAGAGTTTTACGACCGTGTATTTCGCGATCTACGAGCCGCGGCCGGCTGCAGAAGACGTGATAACCAGCATTTGTTTATGGCACATTTTCTAGCCCCTTCCCCCGCGAGGAGGGAAGCAGTGCTGTCCCTAAATAGGGCTGCTCGGACATCCCAGATGGCTGCCGAACTCCACTATGGGTCACGGTTTTGTTTTAGTGGGAGAACGACCCGAGTTAGTCTGGGCCGCCTACGGGGTTGCTGTCGCCCCCACCGTAGGACTTTTTGAGAGGGGGGAGGTGGGAATTTCGGGAGTCAGACATACCGGGTTTGGAGGCACACACAACAACGGAGACCCTCACATGGTTTAGCCTACCGGTCGTGACGGTTTACCGGGGTGTGGCCGCTGGGAAGAACCCAACTTCGAGGAGCCACAGGTGAGAGTTGGGTACCAGTTAGAGGCGGCCACAGGAGCATTCACCACCTGTACGAGACAAATGGAGCGACCAAATGCTATTTGTGTGGTGGTTCCCCTAACTAGTACACCTACACCCATCCAACCTCATAAAACGCTGACACGTGAGCTCAACGCAACGCTAATGACAATGCAGAACCCAGGTGCAATATCACCGATCAACCGATGCATGCAGAGAATGCAAGAAATGCGCCTGGCCCGATTCAACGGTCTCCCAAATGTGCACAAAGATGATGCTCCTCTCCGGCCAATCGTATCACTCAAAGGTACTCTAACCTAAGGATTGGCAATATGACTGTCTCGACGCCTGAAATTTCTGACCGCTGATTTGGACATCACAGTCAGCTTCTGAACACGATCATTGGAGAAACCTAAAGAGCTAAGCCTCGTGACAAACGAAGTTATGGTGTTTTTTAACACAATGTCCCTTTCTACTTCTATTCCGCAGGACCTGGAAGTCGAGACTATCGAATTACTCCTACGAGACAAATATGAAAAAGAGAGAATGACCTTGGGGACGCCCAAATCCTTAAACTCCAGATGTTTTGTCTCAAGATGTACTTTAATTTTGACGGAAAAATTTACGAGCAAGTGGAGGGCATGCCAATTGGTTCGCCGATTTCAGTATTCTTAGATGAGGCGGTCTTGCAACGATTGTAGTCACTGGTTTTCCAAAATCACAGATGAAAATTCTGTGCTCCGTATGTGGATGCTACCATCGTTGCCATCGAAAGGGATCAGATCTGACATTCAAAGCACTTCTTAGCAGCATCTTTTCGCACATTCAATTTACGACAGAGGAGGAAGTAAAAAACCAGCTTGCCTTTCTGTATGTCCTCCTTTGCCGGAGAGATTGTGGTGGCCTAAAAACCAAAATTTTCAGGAAAACAAACAATGTGACGCGAGTACTGATTTTCAACAGAAACCACCCAATCAGTCACAAGCGCACTTTCGTAAGGGCGCTAGACTGGCGCGTTGAGACGCATTGCAGTGAAATGGACGACAAGTTTGTTGAAGTAAAATATTGTCGACAGGTACTGAGAGCGAAGGGCTAACCGCACAGCTTTGTCAACCAGTGCGTAGGCAAACGAGAAGAGAGAACAAATCCAAATGGCTCTAAATTTTGGCAAGCTCTTCCGTACTTGAAGAACGTCATGGAAGTCGTCAGCCACCTTCTCACTCCACTTGGAGTTGGGGTTGCACAAAGGCCAGAGGCAACCATCCGGCCCCAGGTCATGAGGCCGAAAAACCCACCGCAACTGCAGGGAACGTCTGGCGCAGTTGTGGAAAAAGCAACCACGTCGGAGAAACCGGGAGATTACTCCGGACGCGGATAACCGAGCAAGCAGCTGAAATTAGGAGGAAAGAAGCTAAATGTCAGGTTGCAGCTCACTCGACATGACCGTGCAATATTTTCAGGTTCGATGAGGCCGAAACCCTCGCAAGAGGTGATAACCACGTGAGCCATGTGATTCATGGTTCTCTGGCCCACAGTCGATCAACAAGCGCAATGGCAAACCCTTCCCATATTTTGCACTGAAGCTTCGTCTGAGCAGCGGAATTGGTCACGTTAGGAGGACGTGGGTGACCAGCCCCTTCAATGACAGTGAGCCAAATGGCCGAGTAATTATCATGCCATCGTCCAACATGGATGATGAAATCACGAACATTACTGACTCGGACGCGGACGGCCAAGGTAGTATCGCATCGATTACGACTCTAGCGTGATCACGAGAGCTGCTAATTGTAGCAGGCATGTGATCGCGTGACCACGACATGCAATAAATACTGTGCACCTTGTGTCTTTATTACCCTTATCCGATACTGGCTCCGATGATGTGTTCGAATGAGAATACGAAACGTTAGGCTTATAACTTCCTTGTGCCAGTGATCACATTATCTCCTTCTCAACTTTAATTCCTGGTGGGGCTCGCTCAAGACCCGTTAACAGGAAAATCTCCTGTAAACAATGGAAGGGCCATTGCCAATACCATTCGGCTAGATGTTGCAAAATTCATCAGAGGCTCACAATACTCATTTTTTGCAGAATACCACATAAGCAGCAAAAGACGAGCATTGTGTATACGGGTTTTGTTGGCCATCACCAGATCCAAATCAACATCAACGTGCTAAATTCTCCTCTCGTCTTTCTAAACAGCACAACCCTTTTCAGCATGATTATGGCTACCTCGAACACCTCCAGTGTCACGGGTAATGACATGCCTGACATCTAGTCCATCAACACCAGCCTCGCCCCCTTCCTTCAAGTTCAATCTGTACGGATTGCGGTCGCACCTTCAAATCACGCACGGGTCTGATCGGTTAACTGTGTAGCCATCACACTGCGTCCTGCGAAACATCTTCTGGAAACCCGCCATACACCATTCACATACGCTTCACCTTGTCACGCTTCCTCTGGACGTTCGCACACTGCATGTGTCTTTGCGGTCACACTGCATGAGGCAGCACCGTCAGGACTACTAAATTAACCCCAGTGACAGTCCGCTCTGTCAACTCTGACACGGACATCATCCGTGGTGACCTCGCATTTCCTCCCAGATGGCCTAATCTGGCTCTAAACGAACATGCAAGCAGTCATCTACCCCACCTCGCACTCCCTTACCCCATCTCTTCTACCACCATCTCTCGTGACGATCTAACATGGCCACACCCAGGTAATGTAATCTTTCTTTACACGGACAGTGAAGTGACCCCTTATAATTTATTTGTTCGACTTTGATCTAGTGAAGGCGGTTGCGTTTCACGGTGCCGGCCAGTGAAGTGTCTCCTGCAACCGACCCAGATGGCGTGCGTCACCTCTTCACGCGTAAAATGTTTACGGCTTTTCTTGGGTTGTTTTAATGTGTGATTTTTTTACTCCCTTCGTGACTTGTCAACTGTTGGCATCCATGTGTCAGTAAAAAGGTTCCTTGTTATACTTAGCTGTAGGTCTGATATCTAAGAAGTAAGGCGCTTGAAACACGGGCATTTACACCTGATATTTGTTGTGTTCATGGTCAGGGGACAATCTACATCATCAATTAGAAAACAATTTTTGGTCAATACCCTGCTGTGTGAAGACTATCCCTCTCTATTGCCAACACTCACAGATGCGAATATCTTACAACAGAACCAACCGCTTTTACCAGTGCGGACCAAGGATACAGCTCCGAGCTCAAGTAATAGCAAATGCGCTTACTTCACGTGATCCAACCTTACTACTTGAAATATTTTAATTTTATCAAAGTATGCAGTGGTGGATTTAATGATTCCTTGAATGTCCTTTATTATTTTATCCGTTATTTCTTAGGCTCTATTGCGCAGAAGCACCTTCAGATGGCCGCGAAGGCTCAAACCGGTAAGGAAGGTGGCGGTAATCGTATAGGCTAATTATAAATATGCGTATTCATGGTTTATGGAACGTGGGACCTGGAGCTTTCATGTAGCACCATCGGTTTAAGTCTGCTTTACCCAATTTTCCCTAGAAAGTTGTCTACAAAATGATAAGATGAGACTGGCTCGTCCAGTTTCAGAGAAAATCGGCGAAGAATTCCACAAGAGAACCATCATATCTTCCGCAATCCACCGCTTGGACTGAAACGTGGTTTTGAGTAGTTGATGAGTGATTTATCGGCACTCATTGAGTGTATACATCTTTTCATATACCTTTAATACCTCCATTTTTCGTCGAAAGTGATGAATAATTTTAGAAATTTTCATTTATCGTTGTTTGTAATTAGGGAGTTGGTAGAAAATTTGCGGAAGGATTTTGAGGTTCCCAACAACCAGCATCCATATTTAAAGTAATTTTATCAGCACTGCGACCAAAATTTCGTCTTATATGAACCAGACTGATATATTACAGATCACGTGCGTGTTTCGTGAAGATTTAAACTATATAAAACAACTGCAACAGATTCGGATCAAAGGCTTGCTCCCAGCGTTCACGGTTTTTGACGTCACCTGACGTGAGTTATTCGCTTTGACATGAAATCGCGTCAGGAATCATTATATCGAGATAGATCGAAGCATTTGCTACGCGTAACTGTGTTACCATCTGCTATTTATTCTTGAGGCATGTTGGAACTATCAAAAGATAGGAACTTTGGCATGATCGACCGGTAATGTTCCACTGAACTTACTTCTGTATCGCTGAAAAGTAGCAACATTACTAATCCGAGAAATTTGAAACACTCCTTGCCTGTGGTTGTTTATTGCCTTCTGTTGTTATAATGCATTTTCCATGCATTCAATCAGATAATGTGGCCTATAAATTGACAAGGGCTGTGCACATCGAAGCTAAATTATCATCCAGTGGAAATCGGCTAAAAACAAGTTCGCTGACCTGCCCACAGGATAATGGGCGAAGTGACGGTAATTTTGCGTGAATTATTTTATAGAGATACGAAACTTGCGCTGCATCTACCACACTCTCCTCCCCACCCACCGAACTCCGGAAGTGGAATCAGGCGTAGTAGTTGACATACCTAAACCAGCCGTCTCACATGCGTTGAAGGAGGTTAAGGATAGTTCGACCGTCGATTTCACCCATGTCCACCGCGTGCTTCATAGCAGGATGTAAGCAAGCGCTGTGAGTTGTGTGTGCATTAGTTTTAAGTGATAGTAGACTTGCAATTCATCTACCACACACACTCTTTCTCCCTCTCTTCCCTCACCAGCTCATGCCTGATGTCAAGATAGATTCAAGAGCATCGGCGGGGAGACCGGACAATGGAAACCGGCATGGCAAAATATGCACCTGATGGTACCATCACGCTCCCTGATCTGCAACAATTACTTGATCAGGAGTTTAGCACAGCAACAAGAGTGTATGGAGAGCGGTAGGGGCCCCGATTCATGCAGCCTGAGCCTAGACTAGGCCAGGATTTTGCACAACAAGAAGACAATAAGGACAGTGGCATGGATCCCAGTTCTCACAGCCGAAGCCTTCTTGCTATTGAACCCATTATACACCACCGTGGCACAACCTACACTTGGCCACGATTTGCGTATTTCGAAATGAATACAATGTACTCCATTAACGAATGACTCACGGAAATCCTTAATATTTTAGTTTCTGTGGTAGGGGCTGAAATCTACACAAGAAACCTCTGAATGTCCGGTTCTGGTGCAGATGAGCAGAATGGCATGAAAACCTCCTTCTGGGCGCTTTTTCCAGCTTGCGAAGTATAATTTAAAACAACAAGCGGATGAGCGTGTTAGGTGTTGTAAGGGTTGAATGGCACGAGCAAAAAAAGGGAAAACCCTCTGATCGGTTGGCTGCACGATCCTACCGAATAGGCATTTAGTAGATATCACAACAATAAACATGTACGGTTTGATATATTGATAGTTAATGCATGAACTTTATCCAGGATATCACCATGAGATGAACTAAAAATGAGAGAAACCTAAAAAAATATCTCTATGGTAGAAGTTCAGCGTATAAAATGCGTTCGGATACCATCTGAGGTAAGGATAGTTTATGTTAACTCTCTGGGTTTAATATACATACGTTCATACGTAATGCATTGTAGAAGGCCTGGTTTGGTTTCTTTCTTCATAGGTTGGGGAAAAAACCGTCTGTGTGTTAGCTATTACATCCTTATAACTAAATGCACAAACTTGTTTTATTGGGAGATATGTTATTTAACAACCTTTTTTTATTGACAGTTTCATTTTATTTATTTTATTTTATCACACTGAAGTTTGTTGTCATATGTTGCCCAAGGAGCATATATTTGGTGGATATTTATTTATCTTTTGTTTTCTTGAATACAGTGCACTATGTCTCCGCTGTGAGGCCGTAACTGAAAATCCATACCACAAAGATTTCTGTTTTACACTAACCTGCAGTTAAGGATAGCTAAATGGTTTACATAACCAACCGTTGCCATAAATTTAACGCACCGTGATCGCTTTGAGGCCCGTTACATTGCTTGTAATGAGGTAAACGCGCTGATTGCCATGGGGACAGAGTACCCATGTCACCTATAAACTGTCCGATCCAGTCAGCCATCTGGTGTGGTGATTGGGCTAACGTGAAGTGAGCCGATGCTTCAGCTTACCACAAATATTGCCGCCTGAATAACGCGTGTAGCTTCCCACGCTGGTCTCTTTCATCTACTGCTTGACCTGTTTTGTCAGCCTTTAGCCAGAACCGAAATCCACCTGATTAATTCGCCCGCATAAAAGAACCCGTCTGAAACAGAAATTCGAACGACAGGGAATGAATCAAATCCAGTTCAAACGGCAACCAGCCCAGTCAAACGCTGGTGAGTAGGTTTGAAGAGAAAAGGAGGGAAAACAAACGCGATTCACTTTGGTTTTTATGCCCTGCCCTGTCAAGCAAAAGGGCCCTATAAATTCAGAAACGTCCGCGTACAGAGCAGTCAAATGACTTTTTTCCCTTCTTAAGGTCTCCCAGCGGTTCAACTTTGCATTACAGTCGAATAAGCGGAGGTTAAGGATGCCTTGTATGGCCAACTAAACAGGACACGAGAATAGTAACAGACCCATTCATCTAAAAGGGGTGAACTTGTAATGAAGTTCACGAAGGGTAAATATACCCGTGTCCTCTAGCCAACACCAACCCTAACATAAAAATAAACTGTAGTTGTAAACTGGATCGTAGCCCTAGCCGTACCCTAAACCTCAACATTAAGCAATATGAATCCAATCCTTAATCTTTAGCCTTATCCTCACTCTAGGCCCAACTCTCACCTTAACCCCAGAATTAAACCGAATCTTCAACGTAACCCTAACCCTCACCTAAATTATTTACCTAATTTGCCGGAATTTGGTGCAGAGTCACATGTATTATGGGTGGTTCCTCTTCCAATGCTCTGTTTAGACGACCATGCAACGCATCCTTACCAACGGAGGTACCGATGGGTGAGCACACTTATTTACAAAGCTATTAAGTAGTTAGGCGTGTGAATTAGGTTCAACTGACGACAGGTGCTGGATCGGATTACTGGAGGCTGCATAAAGTTCAAGTGTCTCCGTGCCCCATTCTGCCCTCCCCTCACCTACACACAATCACATATTAAGCCTTATTCATCATTTTTACAACCGCTTAAGTTAGCATCTGTCGGTTGTTTCATAACTATAAGTTCATTGAGCTGAAATTACTTCAATTTTCCAAACTACGGCTTTATGCAGCTTAGTGTTGATTGAAATGACTGCTTGCAATACTTACAGCCCGCATGATTGTCTTCAATTGTGTGTGTGTGTGTGTGTGTGTGTGTGTGTGTGTGTGTGTGTGTGTGTGCCCCTAAACGGGCCACGTGGTAGATGCGTTGGACCAACACGGGGGCCACATCAGGGCACGGCATGCGTTATTCGGGTTGCGCTCCCATAACAAATGCCGAACATGGAGATGTGGTGGCACGCCTAGGGGCGGCTAGGACTTAGGGGACCCGGCCGCGCCAGCCACCTGCGTCCTCTCCCGCCTCCGGTCTTCTTGACTCTGTCTTGACACCGGGCTCAGGTGGGGGAGGAGGAGAGAGTGCGGTAGATGCAGCGCAAGTCTAATATCACTTTAAACTAAATCACGCGCAAGTCACCGTCCCTGCTCAACATTCCCATGAGCATACGGTGGACATCGTCGGACTACGACGGTCGAACTGTCGTGTGTGTGTGTGTGTGTGTGTGTGTGCCCCGAAACGGGCCACGTGGTAGATGCGTTGGACCAACACGGGGGCCAAATTAAGGCACGGCAGGCGTTATTCGGGTTGCGCTCCCATAACAAATGCCGAACATGGAGGTGTGGTGGCACGCCTAGGGGCGGCTAGGACATAGGGGACACAGCCGCGCCAGCCACCTGCGTCCTCTCCCGACTCCGGTCTTCTTAACTCTGTCTTGACACCGGGCTCAGGTGGGGGAGGAGGAAAGAGTGCGGTAGATGCAGCGCAAGTCTACTATCACTTTAAACTAAATCACGCGCAAGTCATCGTCCCTGCTCAACTTTCCCATGAGCATACGGTGGACATCGTCGGACTACGAAGGTCGAACTGTCGTGTGTGTGTGTGTTTGTGTGTGCCCCCTAAACGGGCCACGTGGTAAATGCGTTGGACCAACACGGGGGCCACATTAGGGCACGGCATGCGTTATTCGGGTTGCGCTCCCATAACAAATGCCGAACATGGAGGTGTGGTGGCACGCCTTGGGGCGGCTAGGGCTAAGGTTACCCAGCCTCGCCAGCCACTTGCGTCCTCTCCCGCCTCCGGTCTTCTTGACTCTGTATTGACACTGGGCTCAGGTGGGGGAGGAAGAGAGAGTGCGGTAGCTGCAGCGCAAGGCTACTATCACTTAAAACTAATTCACGTGCAAGACACAGTCCCTGCACCACCCTTCCATTGAGCATACGATGGACATCGTCGGACTACGACGGTCGAACTGTCATGTGTGTGTTGTGTGTGTCTTCACACCCGGTACGTCTGCTCCCTTCTCTCCGCTCTTGTCCTCTCCCGTCCTCCCTGCCCTTCCTCCTCTCCTCTTCCCACCCCACTCCCCTCTCCCCTCCTCTATCCTCCTCTCCTTACTCTTGCTTCTACCCATCCTCTTCTCCCTCTATCCTCACTCTTCCCTCCTTCCGCACGGTCGAAAAGTCCTACGGCGAGGGCTACATGCAATCACGTAGGCAGCCCAGGCGAATCGGTCGTTCTCTCACTAACCCAAATCGTGACCCATAGTGGAGTTCGGTAGCCGCCTGGGTGACTAAGCAGCCCTATTTAGGGGTAGCACTGCTTACCCCCTCGCGGGAAAGGGGGCTAGAAAAGGTGCCCTAAACCAATGCTGGGTCTCACGACAGCTGCAGCAGACCGTGGCTAGCAGACTGCAATTAAATGCGGTCGAAAAACTCTAAACAATATCAACAACAACTCCTCTCCCAATCCTACACGCCTTGCTGGCAACTGTGCCAAAAGAGGACAAGTTAATTGTCCTTGGTGACTTCAATGCCCGCGTCGGGATGGACCACGCTGCCTGGCAGGGAGTGCTGGTTCCCCACGGTATCGGTAGCTGTAACGATAACGGCCTCCTTCTTCTGCGCACGTGTGCGGAACACCGTCTCCTGCTGACCAACACCTTCTTCCGCCTTCCGACGCGGGAGAAGGCCACGTGGTTGCACCCTCGGTCGCGGCGCTGGCATCTGCTGGACTGTGTTCTCGTCCGGAGGCGAGATCGACAGGACGTGCTGGTAACCGAGGCGATCCGCGATGCCGACGGTTGGACAGTTCACCGCCTCGTCATCTCCCAGATGAGGCTCCGAATGCAACCCCGACGAAGGCTCCAAGGTAAGAGGCCGCCATGTAAGTTAAATACTCTTTTATTAAATTTGCCTGCTCACTGTTTTGATTTCAGGAACCAAATAACCGAGAAACTGGAGGACCTAAATGCTCCAGATGATAACGCTACCGTGGAGACACGATGGTGTCAACTGCGAAATCTCATCTAGTCCACCGCCCTCGAAGTTCTCGGATGCTCACGCCGTCAAAACCAGGACTGGTTTGACGACAATGACGCCGACATCAGCAAATAACTTGCGGAGAAGAATGGACTACACAAAGCCTACATGGACCTTCAGACTGACGCCACCAAAGCAGCCTTTTACAGATGCCGGCGCCTTGTACAGCAACGGCTGCGGGAGATGCAGGATGCCTGGATGATCAGAAAGGCTGAGGGAATCCAGGGGTAAGCGGACCGCAATAAAAATGAAAAACACTTTTTCAAAGCCATCAAGGCCATCTACGACCCGTGTATCAAGGGGACCGCATCGCTGCTCTGCTCTGACGGCACAACACTGCTAACGAAGAAATCGCAAATTCTGAAGCGCTGTGCCGAGCACTTCAGAAGTGTCCTTAATTGCTCACCAGCCATCTCCGATGCTTCCTTTGACCGGCTCCCTCAAGTGGACACGAACAATGACCTGGATCTGCCGCCTTCCCTACCAGAAACAATCCGGGCCTCCTGCAGATTTCCAGCGGTAAAGCACTGGGATCCGACGCAATCCCACCGGAAGTCTACAAGCACGGTGGGCCCCGGCTGATGGCAGAACTCACTACACTCTTCTAGGAAATGTAGCACTAAGGACACGTTCCTCAGGATTTCAAAGACGCAACCATCGTCCATCTCTACAAATGGAAGGGGAACCGGCAACGCTGTGATAATCACAGAGGCATCTCGTTGCTGAATATCGGCAGAAAGATATTCGCACGTACCCTTCTCAATCATCTGAACGATCACCTAGAGCAGGGCCTGCTCCCGGAAAGCCAATGTGGCTTCTGCCGACGCCGCGGAACAACCGATATGATCTTTGCCACCCGCCAGCTACAAGAGAAGTGCCAGGAGATGCGAACCCACCTATACACTATCAACGTGGATCTAACGAAAGCCTTTGACATGGTGATACGTGACGGACTGTAGAAAATCATGCAGAAATTTGGCTGTCCTTAGCAGTTCACGCACATGGTGCATCAGCTTCACGACGTGATGACGGCGCGCGTCATTGACAACGGGACGGTATCCGAAGCATTCGCAGTGACCAACGGAGTGAAACAGGGCTGCG
Source organism: Schistocephalus solidus (assembly GCA_017591395.1). Classification (NCBI taxonomy): domain Eukaryota; kingdom Metazoa; phylum Platyhelminthes; class Cestoda; order Diphyllobothriidea; family Diphyllobothriidae; genus Schistocephalus; species Schistocephalus solidus. The sequence continues at coordinate 34,193 of WEDG01000332.1, read as the reverse complement.
TACTGGCCCCCACCCTCTTCAGTCTCATGTTCTCGGCTATGCTGATGGACGCCTACCGTGATGAGCAGCCTGGGAACTGAATCGCCTACAGAACTGACGGGCACCTTCTCAACAGGCTTCAACGCGCGCGTCTACTGGTACAGTCCATGACTTGCTCTTCGCAGAGGACTGCGCCCTTAACACCGTGCCGGAGGAGGACATGCAAATGAGTATGGACCTCTTCGCCACAGGCTGCGCCGATTTTGGATTAAAAATCAGTACAGCCAAAACGGTTAACATTCACCAGCCGCCACCCAGCGCGGATTACAATGCTTCCCGAAACAATGTCAACAGTGCTCAACTCAAAAACGTGAAATCCTTCGCTTATCTAGAAAGCACGCTGTCACGCAACGCGAGAATCGATAACGAGGTTGCCCAACGGATCTCCAAATCTAGTCAGGCCTTCGGCCGGCTACAGGCCTCCATGTGGAATCACCATGGTATTCATCTGAAAACCAAACTATAGATGTACAAGGCCGTCGTCCTGATGAAACTTTTTTACGGAGCGGAGACCTGGACAGTCTACTCGAACCAAGCCAAGAATCTGAATCACTTCTATCTCAGCTGCCTCCACAGTATACTGAAGCTGAGATGGCAAGACAGGATCTTAGACACGGAAGTCCTGGAGCGGACCGGAATCCTCAGCATCCATGCCATGCTGAGGCAAGTGCAACTGCGATGGAGCGGCCACCTGGCAAGAATGGACGACGAGCGACTACCCAAACGAATTTTCTACGGAGATGTCGCTACGGGTTCTCGCCGGCAGGGAGGTCAAAAACGACGCTACAAGGATACTTTGAAGAAATCGCTGAAGCAACTGCAAATCAACTTGGCAACCTGGGAGGACCTCGCCCAGGATAGACCGGCATGGAGAAGATCAGTGAAGACTGCTTCAGCAATCTATGTGGCCAACCGGATCACCACCGCAAAGGCCAAAAGAGCGGCACGAAAGTCACCAGCGCCCCGGACCAACATCGTCGATGCCCAGGCCCTACCAAAATGCCCGCGCTGTCAACGCATCTTTCGTGCGAGATTAGGCCTGGTTGGACATCTACGGACGCAATACACCAACAATCCGCCAATTCCAAATTCTGCGTCAAATTCTGCCAACCCTCCTTCAGACTTCCCCACCCTCATTCCTGGCATCAATTCCATTACTCCCATCATCATAGAGACCACATCCCTCTACTCATTGCCTGCAATCACCACCACCATCAGCGATGTGAACTCTCTCCTTACCTGTCCTCCATGCTACCGCACATTCACCTCGCGCAACGGCCTGGTCGGTCACTTGCGAATCCATCGTACAGAGACTGATGAGCCAGTGCCTGGAGCACCAACACACAGCAGAGATCGTCCCCTCCCCTGTCCTCACTATCCTCACGCATTCACTCATCACATGGGCCTATTCGGTCGCTTATTTGACTTCAACCACGCATTCTGCGTGAGAATTCTTTCATATATCAGTGATCTATCGACGAATGAAGGCTACTAAGCAACTCTGACCCAAATTAAAATCCTGCTGCATTTTTTGACAACGCAGTATAATCCCGATGGCGTTTGTGACGTACCTCCAAAAGGGGTTGCCCCTAATCCGAGAAACATTGGTACAACGTTTTCCTGCTTAATCAGCCTTAATATACACTTTTTACAATTTATCAGATTTGGCCTGTTCACGCGGATCATGAGTGCTAGAAAGTGCGCAAATTATCGTCAGCTTAATGCCCTTCCGACTGCAGCATGTTTTTACTAAGTACCAGTTGCCTACCTGTCGCATGTTCGATAGGTCTACACTGCAAGTCCATTGTCAACGTCTCCTCTACTTCGTCATCTTCTACGCCTTGCTTGCGGCGTTCTTCTTCTTCTACATGAGTTGGCTAATGTACTTTCAAGTGTCACGTGACTATCCAACGGTGACGGGTGCCCACAGCGCCCTAGGCATGAATCCCGGCCTTAGATTTGTGTCTAATCCGGATATTTTTAACAGCCTAATTCGCGTGCGAGCACGCCGACCTCTGCCAATATCAATTCTGAATGATCACATCACTGCCTTCCTCCACTCCTACCAGGACAACATCGGTTGCCCTGAGAGGGAGGATTGTGTGAAGGAGGGTGGTCTTACCCAGGATCCTGAGCGCCCCTGCTTCTATGATGTCAATGCTGGGGGACCCTGTAACATGGTCAACGGTTATGGCTATGACACAGCGCAACCCTGTTTTGCCCTGAAGATGAGCAAAATTTATGGCTGGTTGCCGGAGCAAGTGGATGGGGCAGACGGCATGCTGGTACGATGTGAGGGCTATGATGAGGATGACACTAATAACCTCGGAGTCATTCGTTACTTCGACATGGACTACAAGTTCTCGGCGATCCCACCGGGCAAAAATCCCGGAAAATTGGACAATGGCACATTTCGGTCCATGTACTTTCCTTATCGAAACCAGGCTTGTTACCACCAACCACTGGTGTTTGTGCAATTCGATGGTATGGCGAGATATACTTTTATTCGAGTGAAGTGTTACTTGATTGCAAAGAATATTCATGTGAACATTGAACGAGGTGAAGGCAGTGTCTCCTTTGAAATAATTGATGAATAAATGGCATATTTTGCATTTTATTAAATGAATGTGATTTGACCTCATAGCAGAGGCTAAAATCTGCCACCGGTGACTGCTGGTGTTAGTTATTCGCTGCTTTGGAGTTATTTGGTGTGCGTCTGCTGTCGGCGCAGAACGGAACGAGTATGTCCCGTAACCGATCGATGTCACGTCTATCTAACAATGTCACTTTAATTTAACTGATCGAATTTTTCAAATTTAGACAGGCTCGATGGAATTCCAGCAGATGACAGATACGGCAATTTGCAGAGAAATCAGCGCTCTAAATACCCAAGCATTGGGTTAAATGTGATCTTAAAATATCAGATCGCTACACCATTAGTTGTAGTTAAGTCTTCTCCCATTTGCAGTGTATTAGAATTTGGCCTATTCGTTGATATCGTTGCGAATATAGTGATTAACTCATTAAAATACTCCAGAAACACATAAATACTGAGATTGCGGATATAGATAAGGCTGAGGAAAAGGGCTAATTGTTAACGTTGTTCGCACGCTGGACTTTATATGCGAATTCTAGTGGCATTCTTTTAGAAAAAGGTTCCTGGGAGAGGTTGGTCTGGATGCCAGATATAATGTTTGACGAATACGTATTCTATAATTTTTGGGCTCTTTACAGTCAACGTGACCTCGTATGCAGACCTGTTGGTGATGCACGAAATACCCGCCTTGCTTGTCACGCAGCGCTTGATTGAAAACTCTCTGAGATGCAGGTCTTAAAATATGCATTTCTCCATGCCAAGGATGGCGCCGCGAATTCCTGGAGGCAATGCACTCAGACGAGGCATGCATTAACAGGCATATCGATTTAGATGCCAATTACAAATTTCTCAAGGTCAAGTGGAGGCGAAAAACAGCCACTATCGATCAGATAACTTCAAACTCCGGATGTCTATTGGCTCAAACTTTAGCCAACCATAGAATCTTGTGTTAGGCATTATTTAAGGTTAACTGTTTTCTGTACATCTCCCATTTGTCTGACAGCGAACTGGGGCACCAGATTCGAAAATTTACACAATAAAGTTATTTTGTTCCCAAAGAACTCAACTTTATTTAATATATATATATATATATATATATATATATATATATATATATATATATATATATATATATATATATATATATATATAAGTAGGCGGTTAGTAGAAAAGTGTTAAGTAGGCGCTCACCAATCGGTATAAGGACTCACTTGTCCCATTGTGCTTGGGGCTCACTCTTGAGCCTCGCCAGGAGCCGTAGGGTGGCCAATGATATGGGTCCGAGGCTCAAACTCGCGACCTGTTGGTTGGAAGTTCAAAGCTCTATCCAGTGCACCACATCTATATGTATATATTACGGTCCGTGCATCAATTTAAACAGATTGTACTAACACTCGCGAAAAGGTTTTCAAATTGATGATTGCCCACAACACACAAGGACGTGTTCCCCGGCAGTCATTTCCCAAAACAGTCTGTAAGCTTGTTTTTTACTGGTATTATGTTCAAGGTCACTTGATATTGACCCAAGAGGACTGGGGCCCACTAAGGAGGTGCTTCATGTGCCGAAGTCACCGAATTCGCCTTAGATTTGCAGTTTATTTCGTCTACTAAGAAGACCAACTGTTTGACCAGTTTTCTTTGAATGCAGTGGATCACGCTATGATATAAAATGAAATGGAGAAGCTTGAGGATGTTATCAAAAATGAGTGGCGTAATAGAACCGCCAAGTTTTATTTCTCAATTTCAAAGAAGTTGCAACCAGATACCACTGGTCTTTATTTTAGGCTGCAATCAACATACAGGGCTTGAAGGGGTCGAACCGAAACCATTTTCCTGTTATTTTGACTGATCCTTGTTAACCCCTCATCAACTCGTTGCGTTGGGATATTAAGAAACAACAGATTTATACAGTTCTGGGCTCTGAAATATTGTCATCTTTTATGTAACATAAAAGGGTAAATGTGAAGACGGATTCCTAGCAACAGGATAGGACAGGATTGTTTTATTCGGATCATCTCCCTCTGAAATAGATAATTTGGGTGTGAAAAGTAATATGGAGACAAGCTTCGGTATTTTTTGACTATTAGAGCTCGAATCAGACGACTAAAGCCTGGGTTAATGCGCACTATGGTGAGAATATGGCTGCAGGTTAGAGTTTTCTGGCTCCCACCAAGAAACTCTGGTAAATATTAAAAAACTATAGCCTTACTCTTAAACTTGGCCCTATTCTAAACCTAAACCCGACAGTTAGCACGATGATATCCTTTACAATTAGTCCACGCATGACGCTCATCCAAACTCTGATCTTCAATCTAGCCTTTAAACTTAACCCTAATCCTAACCTCCTCGGAATAGGGTGAGTTTGCAGGTGGCTCCTGTTCTCATGTCCTGTTAATGTGGCCATAAATGTCATCTTTACCTTCTAAGGCACCACCAAGCTACCCTCGGTCAATGGGTCAGCGTCAGAAACGGGTGCCACCAGATTATTCAAACCGGTATTGTGTGTACAAAAGAACCTCGTAAAAACTCTGCGTTTACCACGTCCAAAGATCAATTAATTGCCTGCAAGTACCCGACCGCACACCCTCCAGCTATAAAGCCTCATAACCCTCATTTTCTTCTTAATCTACAGTAGTCCCTTTTCTCATGAAATGCCAACTGAAGTTCTGAAATGTGTGTTCGACTCAAACAAATAAATTCGTGAGGTTTTCATATTGATAATCATGCAGCCTAATCCCAAGCTATGTCGGGCATTATAAAGATGCAAGCTTTCGAACAGGTTTCTATTTGGCTGCCTGCTAAAAGCAAAAAGTGTAAAAAAATCGTTTCTTTATTTCTACGCATTTTCTCATGGATTTTCGATACCTTTATTCGTTCAAATATATTATATAGAAAACGTGCACAAAAATATTTTTCTTGTACTACTTTTGTATTCATTTACACCTTTAATTTTATGCTTGAACAAAGGAAATCTTTCAGTTTTAAAAAAGTTTCTATATTAAATTGGAAATATTGATAAGATACATTTTTCATGATATAATTTCCGTTTATACCAGAATTTAGAAACGCAATGGACAGAAGATTAGCAGTTTCTGAAAACTCATAGTATATGTTCAAATACTCTGTTGTGTATTTGCAGTCTTAGAACGTGGCATGAAAATAAACAATTGGGGCAAAAACGCTCCGATATAAGGTAAAAAGTGAGTTCTTTCATTTTCAGCAGAAACTTAATCACTTATTTTCAGGGAACTCGCAAAATCGATAAAACTTTCAGATTCCCACCTTGATATAATCCTGGAAAAGGGTAAAGTCCGCATACATTTGTCAGCGAAGTATCTAATTAATACTCTTTTTAAACGAGTAACTTCATATAAAACGTTTTTCATTGACCTTAGACATATTTATCGTTGACTTTTGTTGTGTTTTTAAGTTTGGGTAAATCAAAAATACGACGCAAATGGCCAGCTTCATTAGAATGAATATTCATAAACTCAATACTTTGGTAAATGCTTTTAATTTCTGTCTTATTTTTAAAGTTTTGATAAACACATAGAACAGAATCCAAGTTTATTTTCAATCAATAGAAGACAGCGAAAATTGAAAATTACTCACCGATATCTCAAGGATGATCTGAAACTTATTTTAATCCAATAACAGAAATATCAATAAAGAAATTGGACTTTATAGTTAACAACAATAAATTGATGGATACGATGTATTATGTATGATCGTTTCACGATCTTAGAAAATCTCATAAGTATGAATTTTTCTAAAAAGCGAAAACGTGCTTTGTTCATGTATAAAATTTGAAGAAGACGTAATTGGCTACTAAGCGACTATAAGAAAATAGGCTTGTGCATGTTTCCTATATAATATATTTGAATGAATAAGGGCATCGAAAATCTATTATACAAATGCATACTACATAAATAGCCATTTGTTACAGGGTATGATTTTTGCCGGCGGTCAGAATGAAGGTCGTTCAAAAGCCGACATCCTGGCATGTCTGCAATCTCTTGGGATTAGGCTGCGTGATAATCAATATATCAACCCTACGTAAGTAATTTGTTTGAAATTACAACACGTTTCAGAATGATAGTTGACATTTCATGAGAAAAGGAATTAACTTGTATGCCTCTTGTTGCCAACCCATCTGTACCCTATTCCCACACCTCACTTGTGTGAAAAGGCGAACTTTCATGGACTTTTCTAAAGGCTGACCTGTTTTAATTTACACCGTTCGCATATGCATACCCACCCACTGTTCTAAAAAGAATCTGTCGAATGCAAACCTATGCTCGCCAACTCGCCTTCTTATTCCTTCTATGGAAAAGTTCGTATATCTTATTTTTATTTGCAGATTTCCTTCCAAGTATTAATTAACAGAGCACAATTGACAGGAGACCGACACGCTCTCCCATTAACTTGCCCTTCAAAACACACATTTTGGCGGAGATATTTCTCAATTTCTTATAGTTCCAAGTTGACACCTTAACTTTTTGAAGTAAGTCGTAAACAAGCCTTTTATGAACTGATGTCCAACGGTTTTGGTGACAGACAGAAAATTCTGGGATTCTTATGTGGATGATACCACCGAACAGGATCAAGTGCTGACATTCAAAACACTTCTCGTACATTTTGATGAGCTCTTTGGTGCGTGAAGTACGTTTGGAAGCCGTCAGCCGCCTTAGCACTCCACTTGGAGTTGGGGCTGCACACAAACCAGAGGCAGCTATCAGGCACGGGCTCATGAGGCCGAAACACCCCCTGCCACCGCAGGAACCGTCTAACGTCATTTACCGGATGTTGTGCAGTTTTGGACAAAACAACTACGTTGGGGAAACCGGGAGATTAATGCGGACGCGAATGGCCAAGCACGCAGCCATGGTGAGGAGGAAAGACGTTAGCTCTCAGGTGCAGCTCATCCGACGGAACATGACCATATCTTCAGGTTTCCCGAAGACGAAATTCTCTTAAGAGATGATAACCACATGAGCCGCGAACTGCTTGAGGCATGGTTCTCTGGCCCACATTTCACCAACAAGCGCAATGACCTGGCCTTCCCATATTCTCTGCTGAGGCTTCATCTGAGCAGGGAAATAAGAGACGTGGGTACGGCGTGGAAGATCAACACCTCCACAGTCAGTGATCCAAACTTTCTGGTCATTATCACGCCAACATCTAACGTTGATGATGAAATCATGGTCATAAACGACTCGGACGCGGAAAGCTAAGCCATAATCGCATCAACTACGATCCCCTGTGGTGATCGCGAGAGCATATCATCGCGTGGCCACTACGTACAGTAAATGTTGTGCACCTTGTGCCTGTATCACCCTTATCTGCTACTGGTTCTGATGATAGGTTCGAGTGACAATTCGAAACGTCAGGCAAATAAACTTGTTCCAGCGATCGCACCTTCTCCTCCTGAACAGCTTCCTGAAAATCACCTGTTCACTTCCATCGGCTTTTGATGACCTCTCCTCGGCGTAACCAGAATGTCTTTTAGGAATGTTAACTGGCCATCCACTAATACCGTAACTCCACAGATCTTTGTGTGTCTCCAGAATGGGAGAAATCCGCAGAGGGCTGCATAGTCTTGTCAACATTTCAACAGCACACATGGATGGCCATGAAAACCTGAAAGATTTCTGTCATGCAAGGCGATAATAAATAATGCCAGAAAAGCACGCTTCTGAACTGGCACGGACACATGCTGCCAAGAGAACAGCTAGCACGCGAGCGATGGCTAGACCAATCACCATCGCCAAAGTGGGAGCACCTCCAGCCTGACGCCATTGTCGCGTCTTCCAAGTCAGCACTCAGAGCAGACGCCCAGAGCTGGCTGTGTGTAAGTGCACATTTATGTCTTACCGGTATTCTACCCACTCGAGCCTGGCTTTTGACCCCATAGAGAACCTCTTCGTGGAGGTTCGTCGCCTAGAGACTCGCCGTTCTATCTGGCGTTATGCAAAGGACACGCGGAGGCGTCAGGAGGAACGTCTGTCCGCGGCACGGGTGGGCAAACGTTGGCTCTACTTCTTCGTCCTCTACGCCCTACTGGGCGGCTTTTTCTGGGGCTACCTCAATTTGTTCATGTACTTTCAAATACCAAGAGACTACCCGAAACTCACAGGTAGGCAGAGCCTATTGCAGTTGCACCCAGGTTTGAGTCGAGTGCCCAACCCAGATGTCTTGACCAGTTTGATTCAGTTCCGACCCCGCGAACCCCTCTCATACTCGAAGCTGATTGATGCGATGCTTGCCTTCCTCTATGGCTACAAAAGAAACGATGTGCGATGATGAAAGATTGTGTCCATGGTACTGGGAGTGACCAAATAGATATGCGACGACCTTGTGCCTTTGATCTGAACGCGGTTGGACCCTGCAACCTTGCCAACACCTATGGCTACACGACGGCGAGTCCTTGCGTAGCGCTCAAAATGAATCGCATCTACGGTTGGCTGCCGGAACCGGTGGAATTCGCCACGGGAGTGTTAGTGAAGTGTGAGGGTGAGACAGAAGATGATACCCGGAATATGGGTACTATTCACTACTATGACATGGACCATGCATTAACGGGCCAAAGACGACCGAAGACAACCAACGGAAGTTTCCATTCTGCCTTCTTTCCATATCTCAACCAGGGCTGCTACCACCAGCCACTGGTATTTTTAGAGTTTGCTGGAATGCGCCGTAACGCCCTGATCCGGGTTAAGTGTTACCTTATTGCAAAAAATATTCCAGTTAGCTTTGAACGTAATGAAGGAATCGTCCGCTTTGAAATTCTCGCCGACTAACATGATCTGTCTTTTGACGTTAAATCCGGCCAGTGATTGAAATTCATTCGCGCAAGTTTTCTTAAGTGATACATCTTCTTTTTTTCCTGTTCCCGCATAATTTGCACAGTAAATTATACCATAGAGCACGCGTGTAGAGGTACGCCTCTTCGGTTCTCTATCTGGCTTGCCTTGCTCGAAGGACATCAAAATATAATTGACCTGCCATTTTGAAGATTTCCTTGAGAGAACACTAACTATTGTGCTTGAATTATTTTCGCATATTTTGAACTTTAAATTTAAGATTCAATGCAGGTTATTTTGTTTGCGCATGAGCTTACTGACGGGTGTACCCTCTCCTTACTCCATTTGGTTAGCATTCTAACAAGAGTTGATGAATACGAGTTTTAAATGGTTCCTTTATTCCCGATCCTCTGATAACGACTCTTTTTGGAAAAATAAGTGATTCATTCGATTGTACGAGTGGAACTAGCAGAATGGTTTTTGATCGGGGTTAGATAACTGTGATGTACCTCTGAACCTCACTCGACATAGGTAAGGAATTTACACCGAACTGCATTGTACGTACTCATTGGTTCCAAGAGCAATGACAGTATTGTCAAACAATCAAATTTCATGCACAGCTTTAGGCCCAACCTGCTCATCTCTTAAAACGAGGCTTTGTTTGAAAACGATGGTCCTTAAAGTTAAGGCACTTCACCCTGGAAGCGAAAAATCGATCTTTTTTATAATGTCATAATCAATCCTATCTCTTAAATTAATTCTGACTAGTACTGCCGGAAGATAAAATAAGTTCGTGACACTGCATTGGTCGGACTAAGCATGGCGTCTTTTTCTGCCTCATGTCAGCCACTTACTCTCTGAAACCTTCTACTGTTGGAAAGGTCGAATGGAACTTGTGAGAATGGTGAAGGATACTATCACGCCCCAATGTATCTGCCGAACCGTGTTTACCGAACACTAAAATGCTTAACATTTATTCAATACTTACTTTTCTAGTTCCTATTATAAACATATTGAATCAAATGCTCCACGTGTAACCTTGGAAGTGAGCAAACTAGACTAAACAGAATTCGGAAGGTCAGCAGGAGAGGGGGGGGAGAAATCAATGGTTTCACCATGGTGTCAAATTTACAAATGTTGTGCTGTTGCGTGAGAGCCTCCGGTAGGGGTTGGTTCAACCGCATGGAATCGAAGCATTAAGGTTCAACTAAGCGGCCACTAAACGGCCTAAAAAGTAAAACTCATTAGCATGCACAGGTTTGGTAATATTAAACTTAAGAAGGGATAAAATGTAATCAGATTTGAAGGTGTAGAATGGATAACATTTAATTTTTTCGGAAATAACGATAAAGTATTAGCGATTGTGGCAAATAACTTTAAGACCGGGATTAACTGACCAAGCAAGCTCATTAATTGTCAATTGGGAGACACCTATCGAGGTCACAACAACATATTCTCCATACCATTTTGAACTGAACAATATCCGCAAATATAGGCAACGCAGAATATCGGCGAAACACGCGCTTGGGCTCTTCACCAGTATCTGTATGGTGTATCCTGTGACCCCGATATATGCTACAGGCTGTGCGTTGGTAGTTTAAATAATATAACGCGATTATCCTGCTGTGGGTGATAGAAGTTGGTCCAAATATTCCTGTCCACTTTCGGTCTCCCTCATATATCTTAAAACAGACTGATTTACTCCCAGTTAGTACCTCTCCTGTCAATTTGTGTATCCTGCAGCTCCCTTAAAATAGCCTCGTAAGGTAAAATTAAATGTCCATGTCTAACCGTCATCCACCCGTTTTCCGGCATCTAAACTTCACCTTATGCTTGATAGTCTGATACCTCTGAACTTTTTGCTTAAACGTCCCAAACAGCCGTCCTCTTCACTACGACATGGCAGAATATCATCAGCTAATTGACGATGCGCTTTAGGTTTTCTACTTGGTACAGTAGATAAATTTCGCCATTCGGGACCAGGTATTGCCTTCGCACTCCAGTCCTGTGTTTTACTTATGCGATGAGGAGGAAAGATACTGGAATCGAATCTACCTCAAAGCAATAATGCTAATTCTCCCTTATGATTGTCGCCAATTACGACAAAAGTGTCCACTCCTAGCATTCTTACGTTAAATATTCCGCTCTTTATCAGCAAGTAAATGCATCTGAATTATCGCACATACACATCGTTAGTAAATAAAAATGGCTCGCTAATTGATTCGTGCAGCCAGCGAACTTGGCTGTGGTATCTCGGCGGCAAACTGCCTACTGTCGGTTCATGGTATCTACTAATTCGGACCATCAAGTCCTATATTCGATCCTTCCGCAATACTCTTATTCCATCTGCAGGTAGTTATAGCTTGGCCGATGGTTTAATTTTCGCGTGTTCTTAATGTAGAACTTAACAGTCTTAAATTCCAAGGTTCATTCTCGTCGGATACTCTGACCTGTTATTTCTAATTACAGCGTCGTTCATACATATCTCTCGCTCTCCTGGCCTATTAGGTACTCGTTGTTTTTGAGTGGAAAGAAGATCCCCGGTTAGGCTGGAATGCCAAGCTTGTTATCGTTCTCTCCGTGGATGTGTGGGGGGTGAGGGTGAGGCAAAGAACTGGATGTAGAGACACCCAAACACCGGATACCAACATTCGGTTTAGCCCGCAGGTCGAAGCGGCTACAGTAGTGTGACCTCTAAGCGGAACATAGCTTTGGGGAGCCACAGATGAGAGCTTAACCTCATTTAAGGGCCACGCACGAGGAAGCATCATGTACATGGGGCTCATGGAACGATCAGTTACTTCTGAATGGTGCATGCCCGCAAAGGATGCCCCCTCCGCCCCACCTCAAAAAAATACATCACGAACATAGTAGTTCCTATGGATTTCCACTTCTCCTGGCCTATCAGATAGTCGGAGATCTTGAAAATTGAACTCGTGCGACAAATGGTTTGCGGCAATGAAGACAGGGATCGCTTGCAAAAAACAAGTTTCATGGAAATGGTTATATCCTCCGCCGTTTCATTACTTGGCAATTCAGTTGCATTATCTTCAAAAAACCCTCCGGAGACCAATCCTCAGATCTTCAGCCGTAACATCAGTCACGTTTCATCGGTAATACTTAAATATAATTGTGGACTTCGGTCTTTTGTTGAATATCCCACTTTTTAACAACATAAAACATTTCTCGTTCGTTAGTACAAATGTACGTGTGTTTCAAATACGAGCGACTGCAGCAATTTGCGGTAAAAGGGAATCTGAGAACAACAAATGTTGCTGGGCCCTGGGGGCGTCTAATTTTTCGTTATATTTGCGCTGCTGGGAGGATCATCTTTCATGCACAAGTGGTACAGTCAAGCACATGGGCCCCTAATGGCGCATCTGACTGCGTCGCTGTCGGCATTTTATGATCGAAAGACGTCCAATGCACAACATAATTTTTTAACACACTGGGAAATTGAAAAGTAAAGTCGGCTAACATATGTTTTCGGTAATTAATCATTGGGCCGGTACAATTACAAGGGAAATGAAACTGCGCGGTGTTAAGAGGGTTTAAAAAACTTCTAATTGTTAATATTGATTGTTTGCAGGCACCTACATGGCGAGGTCAAAGTGTAGAGGTCATTGGGACTGTGGGAGGTAGAGTCGAGTATGGGGATTGAAACATCACTGTCAAGTTCGCGGAGTGGGGACGTCATGAGAACACCACCTGCAGTCTTTGTCGATCACGGAAGAGAGAGCGCTGGCGTCGGCCTTCAGAGAAGTTGGATGGTGTCTGGTAGACAACCTGAAAGGCTTCTTTGGGGTCAATGCGGTGATTAGTATCAACTAGATGCACGAGAATAGAACTCGAGATTGATCTAGTTTCACCTTTGCCTAAGCAATCAAGTATGTGTTGACGTACCCTCTTTTTTTTCAGGCGCTTCGTTTTAGGGTCAATGTATCCCGCTCCACAGGAGCAAGTGATGTGGCCATCAACGGGAGTCGGTCTTTACCTCTTATGCCTCGGAGGGGAGAGCTCGTAAAAAAATACCCGCAAGTTCGCCGCGGGGAACGCGCTCGTCATGGCTGTCTTCAGACTAGTTACACCCCCTAGGAAGGGCAGTCTTATGAATACGTCTTTCTTTTCTGCAGCTAAGATGATGGACTTTGTGGTGTGTTCACCAATATTTCGGAGGATGAATTTTTCTTGGTATCCATTTTCACGAAGCGTGTCCTGCAGTTGCTGGAGCTTTCCTTCAACCGTTTTAGGGGAGCAGATGCATCGCACTCTAGCTGTCAGTCCCTGGACTAAATTTCGCTTTATGTTCAGGGGAACAAAACTGTGAATATTGATGTATTGTCCCGTCCAGATTTGCTTCCGTATACCCTAAGTTTGATAAATCCATCCACTTGCCTTTGTAGAAGGACATCAAGGAACGGAATTTCGTAACCCATCTCAGACACTGCAGAAAATTTGAGCGAGGGACGCCGACTGTTAAACTTCTGTACCAGGGCGTCAGTGTCGGTATTTTGATGAAATGCGACTACATATATCGGGTCACCTGGATAACCTATAAGAAGATTGGATAAACAAAGAACCTCGAACAGTCCTAATACTCTAGTCGTGAGACATACTCAAACCAATCTGTTTCGGTTACTTTGAAGACGCTCTCCAGTTTTTCTGACTAAACCATTTTACGTTTTTCCTGCCAATTACACACAAGCTGTCTTTCATCCACCAAGCGGAATTCAAACATTTGTTTCCAAGAAAGCGGCTGTTGCCTTCAAATATAAACAGAGCTGCAGGCGTCGCTGCGAGATCTCGGAGGTTGGGCATAGGAAGGCGGAATAAGTTTATGGAAACACGCGCCCACTGTCTGCATCAGTATAAACTTCTCCCGGTAGGCCAGAAAATTATTCAGATCGGGAAATTTGCAGATGATTTAGCATTTTCTGGTGTATGGGGTCATGGTTTGGCCCGAGGTGGCATAAGGCAGAGGTAATTAAAGTGCATGTAAACAAGGTTGTTGTAACCTCACACTACCACGACACGACTGGTAATCCTAGAAACATTCTTGCACGGAAAACATTCACATGATCGGAGGCTGCCATAGTTATCAACGGAGCACTTTTACTCGATGCTGCTGTAAACACACAAAAAATAGATTATTTTAATGAATACGCGTTCATCTTGATCACACTAAATAAACAATGCGCATCAAAAGGAGGCTCAGCGAAGGAGAGTTCAAACAAAACATCGATGAGAGGCTCCCCACGGAACCGGTTTTTACGCGTACGCGGGCTATCAAAGATATGCATTCAGTGACCGAGCTCTTCAACGTTAACCAAAATTGTCAAATGCATTTTAGATTATGAATGCTTAATCAAGCAAACTTTTGAGGTTTCTTATCTTGGAGGATAATCCGAATATATTTCAGACACAGCGGGATACCAGCCCATGAACAAACTTTTTTTGTCCTCCTGAAAAAACCCTTAGATACAAACATGACTACTTACGTAGTGTGTATTTTTATGTAGAATCCCGTTGCCCTCACAAATTCCCATATATTTTATAGAATAAATTTACAAAAATATTATTTTTGAATTCATTTGATAAAAATTCACGTCTTCTTCAAGCTCTTGTACTCGAAGGGAGGCTATCTCTGGATTTTAAAAAGTTTCTCATTATTAAGTTACTGAAGACTGTTAAATTCCCATACATATTGCATCGTATTCCTCCATTTATTTATGCCACTCATGAGGTAGACGGTATAGTCCACGTGCATTGCAAAATTTTACGAGCCTATAGCTGAGACTAAAAACGCTAAACGTAAATGCAACCGTAGATCCGGCTCAAAAGTATTCAGTTGGCTTTCCTTCGAGTGAAATATTTGAAGACGTGATTTGCTATGCAATGAATACATAAAATAATATTTTTTTCTAAAAAAATATATTTGAATTCGTAAGGCATGTAAATTCTTCGTTAAATAATGCACACTACTGAAGTACTCACCTCTTATTGACTGAAAATTTCCAGGAGACCCAAAGGCGTTCGTTAAAAAGCCGGCAGCCCGTTGTGTCTGAAATATCTTGGGATTATCCTCCAAAATAATAAATATTCCAAATTCAATTGATTAACCATTCCTAATATAAAGCGCGTTTGAAAATTTCGGTTAACATTGTCACAGACTGTAGTCTCGAGGAAGGTATGAGGACATTAAAAAGCAAATAAAGTGAAACTATCGAGTACAACAAAATAAGTCTAAAAATGCAAAAGCTTCAGGGAACCCAAGTGGTTACAGGGACTTCTACTCCGTTCTGTTCTGTCTTCCACGCTTGCGATAGCCGTTTGTGCGCAGCTGATCGTTGTTGTAACTTCCTAGTTTTCTACTGTTTCATTTCGCCTTAATGGCTACTGCTCTTGCCTAAAACCTGCTAACAACTGTACTATTTAATCCCCGCTTCACGTCACAACAACACATTTACGTCCTCGCGTGCAAACCGCTTTTACTTATAACTTACTAGTGATTTCTGATTAACACTTTGTCTTGCAGGAAATCCCAGTGAACTGTACAGGTCGTTTGGCTTGACTAAGATATACTAGCTTTGGCTGAAAATTTGTTTTTTTGTAGAAGAACTAAAACATTTCGTGCATTCTGTTTTCACCAGCCTTTTTGCACCCTTTACATGATCTACTTTTTGTGTAGAATGGAACCTCACGTGCATATATATCTTCCTGTAAGGCTCCTATGCAGAAAAGGTGAACGACTATGATCCTCAAAATGTTTCATGGCTTCCACAAAGGATTTGAAAATTAGAAAGTCGCAACACCCACTTCGGAACGTTAAAAATGAGATCTATTTCCTAGGAGCATCAGGATCCAATAAAAACACTGTCAATAATTTGCTCATGCTGCCGATCTTGCGTCCTCTTTAAGGATTTTTACGAACACTTGAATGGTCACACGTTTCTCAACATTGAAGATTCACTATTCATACGGAATATTTAATGATCGTTATTGCCTAACTAAGTACTTTTACTTCTGCTAGTTATAAGGATTCGTACCAGTGAGGGATTATTTAGGCGAATTTAGTTAAAACAGCATATCTTTTGTGAAACACTATTATCGTTTTAAAGATTTTATACGCGGAAGTCGGATAGGAATATCGTGTACCTTCCTATTCAACTAGTAAAATCCCGATTTTACATGTACAGGATTTTCAGCAACGTAATATTAAGGTTTTTATGTTGAGGGGGTGCAAAATAACTTCGTAACTTTACCCTTAGTAAATTCAACTGCGAAGGAAGTGAATTTAGCAATTCCCAAATATAAAACTGCAACACATTTCGTGCCCTGGGTGGTGAATTTAAAATGACAAAAATGCTCGTTTAGAAAGAGATATACAATGATATCACTTGATTGGAAAACTCTATAATTAAATAATTTGTCACAAAGACTGCCAGTTACTCAGTTTAAAGAACTTTAGACCAGCATTTAATGGAAAAAAATCGAGAACCCTTTTAACCTTTATCTTAGCACTTTGGTCACACACTTGATTCGAACAAGCCCTCCTATCAGAGGCAAGAATCCAACATGAACTCAAATTTACAATATCAGAGAAAAAAGGACTACATGGTCAATGCATTATCATTCTCGCACTCTGGGCACCGCTTATATTCTGTACTGTCTCATCGAGAATAACTTGTGCAGAACTATGGGTCCCGGTGTATCCCAAGCCTTGAACAAAAGGAAGTTATCGATGCTAAAAACTTGGTACAATCTACTCTTCGAATTTCCTTGGACAGTGCCTGTTGGCTGCGGCAGAAGCGGCTGCACTCCGGCTACGTAATCCGGTCCTGTGCGTCCAAAAGAACTTTCTACAGGTGCCGCAATTACCTTGACCGAAAGCCACCAATTCAGCCGCCTGCATCTACTTACCTGTCCCGACGGCCACCATCCCTCTGACGATGATCAGAAAACGAACCGCAATTTTGTTTTCTTCCCCCTCCCTTCCTCCCTCCCCATCCTGACAACAGTTGTGCCTCATGAGGCTACTTCGACTTCGGACCGTGCACCAGGTCTCGAATACTGATCTTAATCGCAAGTTAGGGATAACTCTTGCTGGCCTGCATTAAAAGGATGTCGGCACGGAAGCTTCATTTATGCACTCCGCCGGCCCCGAATGGGAGTTCATTCGCGACATTGTCTATTCACTTCGACGTTGCGGTCCTGACGGGCAATTAGAAAAGGGGATAATTCTGGATACTTCGTACTTGGAGGGCCGGTTGGACCCGTCTTCAGGGTTCATGAATGGAACTTCAACTGGACAATCCCCGCTAAAGCTTGAACCACAAATCACAGGACATGGACCGGACTGGTTATTGATGCCATGGGTTATGGGATCGTAGGTAATAATTGCCATGAAAGACACATTAAGAAGAAATCATTGCAGGCTGCGCCCAAGTCTCGAACGTTCTAGATAAATCGTAACTAGACCACGCGCTTCATTCTTGTTCTATCGGCCTCACTCCATCTCCCCCCACTACTCATGTACCCGAAGCAAGCTTCCTTTTAGTCTACTTGTGATGCGGAAGTTGGACGCAATAATATACGGAATCAAAATTTCCGTCTATTGCGTGCTGAACATCACTTCGGTCCCCTTTTAGGAAACAAAACAACGCGAAGACCGTTTAACCAGTTATGATGAAGGTATTAGACGTGGTCTTCTTCAAAGGAGATCAGTTAGAACATCAGACGACAGAAGACAGAGAGTTCACATCCCCGAATTTGTATGGTACCAAATGCGGTGATCCTTTTAGAGAGTTCGCATATTGCCTAAATTACGGAAGTCTTCGGGAACCTACGGATCGTCTACTGTTTGAAAAAATTGCTCAATCTGCTTAGTTTTGAGGTCATTGTGTGCTTAATCTTACAAGGGATGTTTGAATGGTACCGCAAAAGACAGCTCTCCTTCGATTGAAAAAAATGGGTAGGCGTGATCTGCTATCAAATGAATACATTAAAGAATATTTTGTTCATTTTTTCTATAAAGTAGGTTGATAGAACCAATTTCAGGAGGGATACTATAAATTCAAACTCGGGGAGCAGGTAAGAATGAACAAGTGTTCTAGTATATGAGAACCAAAAAGCTTTAAACGAACAATATAACCGGAATACCGATGAGAAAAGGGACTGATTGTCATATTATCCTGAATACTGCAGGTAAACAGTTTGATCTGTGCAACCTCGGCGAACTGCACGAAGTTTCAGCGTGCAGACTTGGCGCTGGATTGTTCTCAGGTTGCGTTGATCGCTGCTCAGTGATTACTAATATGAGAACTATGACTAAATCCACCAACTGGATAAATGGGGCCCATCGACTGCTTGTTCAAGCAAAAAAAATGTGGGAAGTTGCAAGTATGTCCCTTTACTTTTTTAGTTTGGATAGATCAAATGAGCTCCGTTTTGGGGTGAGATGAGCTCGAGGTAGTCGGAGCTGAGATGTAGATACTCTCATCCTTTGAAAGATTTATAGCATGCAGGCAAGGCACAAACTTTTGAGTCCATTATGAGTAGCATTAAACTCTTCCAAGTCCTCCCCGTTGTGGGCGGCGGACTAGCAAACATTATTCCGCATGCGGTCTTACAAACTTGTGCACAGAAGGCGGATATCACATTCATTGAGAATGTTAGTACATCTTACATAGAAATCGCAGGAAAAGTTTTCAGCAGCCGCCAGTCATTTAGTCGACAGCGGCAGTTTACAGGAATACTGATTTCCAGATGTACGATAAACGAGGCATGTGAGCTTAACCAATTTCCATTTTTCCAATGCGACATTCCTTCCAGATTTGATTTCTGATCATTGAAGAGGAGGGGGCGGAGGAGGTGAAGAAGGAGGATGTGGGTTTTGTACGCACGTGTTCTCAATTTCCATCTAACTATGGAGTAGCTATTTCTAGATTTATTCTCCTACAATGTTGGACGATTATCTTTTCTAGTCTAGGTTTGGATATTACTATCAGGATGCGGGTGGTCATTTTAAAGTTTCCGGGGAAGATCGCTTAAGTTGATCAGAAATAGTGATCGACCCAACACAATGGGCTCTTTAGCTGCCACTGTAGACTAATATTTCAGGTGACGTAGTGCCAAGAACGCACATATCAAATATCCTCAGAAGTTAGAACGATACAAACACTCTTGTGAAGCTTTTCGCATTATCAACAGGCCTGAAGTCTATCTGTTATAAGTTAGTGGTTTACGATGTCAGTTGCCTTACAATAACGATAGCTGACGATTTTGACAACCCTGCAATTGGGAGATAATTTTGTGAATGATCGATTTCGGTACTTCATTGTTCGATCCCCACAAGTTGTATGCTCAGCATTCAGAAGGGATTTGGTACATTGCTTAGGTGGCAGCTGACACAGGTTACAGACCGCGATCGATAGTATGCCTGGCGATCTTGCCCAACACCCCAGTGGTCAAGGTCACTCACCTTCACAGCGAACGGGTCCAGACGCGATGATCTTGAAGTTTAACTGACTGCAACATGCGCCAACGCGCCCATTCATATAGTCACAGTCGATAATGCGCCACTTGAGCATGCCACCGCTCGGCTATTACAACCCACGCCACTTGCAATCAAAAGCACTTGAACTTGTTCCCACGAGCCTATTTGAGAAGTTGGTAGAGACGACTTGTATGGGCCACCTAACCAGGACACGGTAACAGGAACCACCCGCAACGTATGTGGCTTTGCGCCCTATTTCCAGGGAACTTGGGTTTTGGAGTAAGGTGAGCGGTAGGGATGAGTTAAGGGTCAGATTTAGGGCTGCAATCCGGAGTAAAGTTTTGCTGTCAGGATTATGTTACGGAATAAGGTTTGGGTTCGTGTTAACTGTAGGATAGGGCTAGCATTAAGATTAAGGCAAAAGTTTGGTTTTATGTCAGGGTTAATGTTTGGATCAAGGTGCACCCCTTAATCTGCCGCGTGGTAGATGCGCTGAACTAACGCGGGGGCGAGATCAGGGCACGGCAGGCGTTATTCGGGTTGCATTCCCATAACAAAATCTCAATCATGGGAGGAGTGTGTTGGCACGCGTATGTGCAGGCTCACACCGCACCAACCACTTTTGCTATTTATGGCACTCCCAGTCCGTGGGATCTGATTCAGACGTAGCGGCACGTTCAGGAGTCTCCGGCCGCTCCAGCCACCTGCGCCCGACCCCGCCTCGGGTCTTCATGACTCCGTATTGACACCGAGCACAAAGGAGTGAGGAAAGATAGATAGATAGATGATAGATAGATAGAGAGAGAAAGAGAGAGAGAGAGAGAGAGAGAGAGAGAGAGAGAGAGAGAGAGAGAGAGAGAGAGAGAGAGAGAGAGAGAGAGAGAGAGAGCAGTAGCTGCAACGCAAGTCTACTATCACTTATTGTTATTGTTAGGGCGAAGCCACGGAAATTTTTACCCTTCCCGAATTTATCGCAAGGCCGCCTATGCTAAGTGGGCGGGGCGTTCCTACTCCCATGTCCTGATTAGGAGGCCATGCAGTGCATCCTTACCTTACCGTCTTTGGGGCAAGACAGCCCGTGTCCTAGCCTCGTCAGCGGCCACTGATGCCCGAGACAGTACCTAGGGATTCTGTGCACAATAAAACCCCTCATTCAGGGATGTCAGCTGTCATCCCCAGATGGTCTTGGCACTCACAGGAAAGGTTAGGATGTGGATTGCAAATTTGACGTCCATGCGGAATCAACTTAAAAAAATGAGGAGGCCACAGGGAGCAAAATTGTTCATTTGTTGGTTTAGCTGTACATATAGTCCTCTGTTGATACCAATCCTCTGGAGGTTGAAGGTTTCAGGTTGCAATTCGTCTACAAAAAAACCATGAAAATCCGATTCAATAAATATTGTTGTCTTACATTTTGGTCTGCTTATCACGAAAGAAAGCAGCCTCTTATCAAAACGTACTTGACAAAAGAAAATAATTTTCGAACAGAAAAAAGGCTTGGATAGACAATGCAGGCGGTGTCGAAATTTCGAACGCTATTCATCACAACTGGTGAAGTGAATACGCTCTTCAAGTACCTGTATACCGCAGCCGAAATATTGACCTGGCAGTTGCACAGCGACCAGAAATGATGCAGAAAGGCGATCTGACAAAGATAAAGGATGGCGATTTCCGGCTTATAAGGCGTCGTCAGCTAGCCATATCCTGCCTTGCGTTTTCATGACCTAGGATTCGAACCGCGATTTTTTTGAAAATTGAGCACTTTCAAGTCTTACGCTCTGCCAATGAGCCATAGACTCATTGTCCAGCCAGTTGCGAAATGGAATACTCACAATCGTGGGAAGTGCGTTCACCGATCAGTTTACGGGATATGCTCGTCCCGTTGGGCTTCAGGCTAGATACCTCGCAAGCAGTCGCATAACAACTAGTATTTTATTCAGGTGTACCGAAAAATACAAGGGAAACTGAGGTGGCTTCTTCGGGATTATTAACTGTCGCCAACCAACCCAAACCCAGGTCTACAGAACCCGGAAATCGAATCGATGGCCCGTCAAAAATAGCATAAAGTGACCACGTTAGATGACACGTGCCTGGCCGATGACTGGATATTGACAGCTTACAAAAGGGTTGAGTAAAGAGTAACATGTGTTACAGGAAGGCTGACGATACACGCCCTGGGCCTTCAAATACCTTTGACCATTCAGGTCATGTGAAACCTCGAGAAGGCGAGAACTGGATTGATTGAACTTAACTACGCGCATTAGTAAAGAGCCGGTCTGGCGAAAACAGAACCAGGAAATGCCCCTAGAGGGAGCTAACGCGTGGATGCACTCGAGACAGTGTGGTTGTCGAATTCCATTGTAGGTCGAGCAATTTAAACTTTCTGTACGTCCTGGCTAACGCTCGTAAAAAGAAAAGGAATCAGTTCAATGGGTCGAAAAAGAAACCAGAGCCAACGATAACGGGGCTGGGAGCCTGAACCCTAAATCGAGCTGTCCCTTGTCGGCATTTGTAAAGCTTGACTTCCTTTTGGAAGCAAAAGGCCCTTAGTTAAGCTTTAAAGCGATCTAGCGTACATGGAACGCAGGCATCGTAATTTTCACAAACATCAACCCTCCCCTTTAGGCTGCCTGCCTGCATCGTGAGGACTATGCACCTGCATGGGGTTGTCAGTGGATGCATAAAGTACAAAAAAGGGTTCAGACCCACTTGTCAAGAGGAAGAGGCTCAGGTCCACTTTCGCAGGCGCCTTTTCCTCCAACCTTTTTAGGCATCGTTTTAAGAACCGGGGGTGCCTTCACCACCTCGCCGAATTTCACGGTGTCTGAAGGGTGAACAAAGGAGCGAGAGGAAAGATAAATCAAAAGTGGAAAAAAGCGGGAAAACAAATTGCAACGACCGACCAAAACCCACCTCCAAGCTTAGCCATTTCCTAGAAACAAAGTACCCTCGTAGTTGGGAGTTGAATGACCAGCTCTTGAGCTTCCTTCACTAAATCAAACACATGGCTCTGGGTGTGGATCGAGTTCGCAGGATATCATTAATTTAAAAACGGTAGGAGTACACGTATGCATGCTGTGGCAACCAGAAGTACTTCGAGCTGGAATCGAATCCCAGACACTGTTATGAAAGTAGTGAGCACAATACGCGTTACCTTTACCACATTCTGTCCTCATAGTTGACATAATAAGTATGCGCTGATGAACACTCACCGATCTTTAACAGAACTCACTCGCCCAGTTGTGCCTTGGGGTTCATTCTCAAGTCCCGTCAGCAGCCGCACAGAGGCTAGTAGTAGTAGTAATTAGCATGCTCAGTCGAGGGTTCGGAGACTGATTATGGCTTTAGATAATCCCTCAACTGATTTAAAAGAAGTACTGTCTAAAACAGGGGACCGCAGGACAAGGAAGCAAAATGCAGCCGTAACCTACTGCCCCGAGTACTAAACTGTATCAGGCAAGGATTTGAACTTTATTTACTCATCTATGAAAAAGTGGACAGGCAAAAATCGAAACTTTTCACATCGAAGAAGGTGAAAAATTGACCGAAAATGGTCTGCGAATCCACTAGTACCCGGCTGCTTTCCATCAATCCAGTAATATGCTAGCATCAGTAGCACGGTTTCCCTTGCGATGCCCTGCAGTCAGTCCCGGTTACAGCGTCGACAAGCAAGTAATAAACACTGATAGGACCGCCAACAAGAGATCAAACAGAGAACTGACAACAGATAAACAATTCCTACAAAGATAAGGAGACTGGAAATGCCATTTCTGGCTCATTACTCGTCATCAGCCAGTCATGCCCAACCTCGAGCAACGCCACACCAGAGGCTCAAACCCACGACCAGTTGATCAGAAGTCCAACGCTCTAACCGTTAAGCCACGAGCTTGTTGTTTGCTAGTTTATATCGGGGAGATGGGCATTCTTTGATAAACGCTTACCAATCGTTAACGGAACTCACTCGTCTCGTTCTGCTTTCGAAATTATTTTTGAGCCACGCCAGTAGCCGCATACCGGCTAGTAGTAGACAAGGCAGATAAAAAATTCCGACAAATACAAGGAAGAATGGAATGGCCATGAAAACAGTTTTGAACGAACCTACGAGATGTTCAAACCCCGTCAGACGCTTCTCGTGCCGGAACTGTTTTTTCATTATCTTCTTCTCAGCAAGACGTCTAGACAAAGGGACGAAGTAAAAAATGAAGGGGCGACTCTACTTCAATGCCCTCTTCGCCTTTTTCGACTTGTACTTTTCCGGATTAGCGAGCGGTACCTACAAAGCCATTAAAGCAAAGCGTGAGTGCAGCATACGTTTTCTTTCTTGGACAGTTTCACTTTCAGCAGTTCTTCTTGCGCTGCCCGCTCCATTCGACGAGAAAACGCCTCCTCAGACTCTTTTTTGCCTATTTGCGGGGGTTTAGTGGGCCGGAACTTCTTCATGCCCTTAGTATCACCAACATCTGGTGAGAACAGACTTAGGACGAGGAAAGCACAAATGCGACTTACCCGGATCCAGACGAAATGGATGTTTGCTCTCAATGTTCTGCTTCAACCACATCATCTCACGAAAACTAGCTGGAGGTTTCTGTTCGTCATCGTCGAGGGGGTCAAGATTTACAGTATCATCTCTAGAGACTAGAATGACCCAGCGGTAATTCATCTTACTCTAAGTTAATAGATAGAGGAGTATGAATATTTTTGAGCTTTTTGTGTTTGTTGGTTTTGACACGTCGGGTGTATAGTACCGGACGAATGGGTTCGGCCTTTTGTTTCTTCCTCGCCTCTTGTTTTAACTTAGTTCGCCGAATCCCGAATTTTTTGGCTGAAATAAAGCTATTTGCAGTAATTGGCAAACATACTCTGCTTTCCTTTTTTCTTCATCCTGTTAGGAGACCGAGGAGAACCTGAAAAATAGGCACGATAATTATAAGCGAAATCTCTAGAAGCGGCATTATTCAAGACAACACTCCGGGTAGGATGATTTATTGGGTGGTAATTCGGTAGGTAGAGTAGGCCCAGATTTGATTAGCGCAAAGTGAATTTCACCGTTAGTTGAACAAAACGATGCTCAACAAACAATCTAAGCCGTTATGAGGAATCCGCTGGTACCTAAAACTCCTAAGAAACCTCATGGTAAAAAGTCCCACTCCAGTGCTAAAATACACGCTGCGGCGTCTGCGAGAACCAAAACGTTTCGCAACCCTAGTTCAGCGGTGGGGTAGAGTAATGTGCGATCGGGATTATGCCATCAGGAACAGATCTCTGGTACAAGATGTTGGTACGTGCAAACGTTTCTGGATCTGATATTCGAAGTCCAACGGCCTACGGTTGTCTTCCGTTCCACATGGCAGTTCTACCACCGTATTTCAAAAATATCCACTGCATGCTTTACAATAGGGTGGTGCAGGGACGGCGAATGACGCTGGAGAGCAGATTTGCGCTGCATCTACCTCAACCTCTGTTCCGCTCCCTCACCTGGACACGCTATCAAGACAGAGTCAAGGAGACCGGAGGAGAAAGGGCGCAGGTTCACACACTATGGTCTACCACAAACAATAACACTACAAAACAAGGGATGGGTGGCTCAGCTACCAGGAGAGTGGGGATGCCACAAAGGCCCCATTAGGAAGGAACCATTGCAGCCTGACACTCAGTCTGCCAGTCAACCACTCCGCACAAACACACTGGGCTGAGCACATGGTTCAAGTTTTCTCGTTATTTGGCAACCTTCCAAGCCACGGCCTTTAGCGCATCGAATAGCTTCAAGTGCGTCAGATTGTTTATAGTGAGGAAAATGCACTGAGCCGTCGACCTCACTCTCGTACCCGAGAATCAGGCTACCGTCTGAGCCAGTCATCCGTCTGATGTGGGAGTAGGCACAGTGGCTGAGAGGGCCGGCGAACCTGTCTTGGCACACCACAGCACGGCCAGGCTCCCTTGACACACATCAGGATTATCAAAACCAGGGGGTAATAAGGATCTATTGTACAAGAGAATGGCCAACTACACGTGCGCACTGTATCAGGAATCGTCTGTGCAATCTTCGTTCTTGGCAATACTCCTGATTTATTTAGCGTTCATCATAATGCGAATTCAGAAGATCAGGGCAACTAGAACGTCCGCATTCCATCCTGAACGTTACTCCCATGTACCCCTATTTTGGCATGATTGACACTGACGGGGCTTGAACTCGACCCAGACCAGTAAAGTGGTCAACCCCAAACACACCCTATACCCCAGTGACCTACGCAACTCCTAGTGGTCACGGTATGGCGATTAATCTCTTACAACAAGGGTATCACGCAACTTGCGCGTAGGAATCAGCCAAATACCAGATGGCTTATGTAGGATCTTAGGAACACTTTACTTACATCTCTAGTATCTCGCTCTCACAAGTCCGGCAATAGTTTATGTAATGACTTGATAAGGTCTGGCATTGTTTTCAGTGCTACTGGCCAGTGAACTGCCCATTAACCATTACCTAAAAAGATGAGATTCTTTTCGAGGCGTCTATATTGGTTTCCCGTATAAATTCCGGTGCTAGCTTCTGCTACTATCTGTTTGGATCCGTCTTCACTGTTCACATTGTCCGATGAGAAGTCTTATGGACGATCCCGACGATCCGAATATTAACGATACAAGTGAAAATGTGAGTCCCAGGAACTAGTTGATAAGACGAAGATGCAATCGCTGGGACAATGGCCTTATTCGCCCGACGTTTCGAATTCCAACTCGAACCCATCATCAGAGACAGAATCAGATACGGGTGATTCGTACACGCAGTTGCAGTATTTATATGATGCCGTCGCTATGCTACTGCACGCTTACGGCAATTAACAGCTCCTCTTTCAGTGATGACGAGCGCGCTATGGTGCGTTCATTGTTTGATGGCTGTCATGCGGGTCGTTATCCGCTGAAATTTCGTCACCCGTGTTAGAGGGTGGCGTGATGATCACCCGGCCATCTGGATCACCAGTACTGACGTTGGAAAATGTGTTCACCTGAGCGCTTCCCGAGTGGCCGATTGATCTGTCCAAACTATCTCAACACCGAAAATGGGTTGGGTAGGTCATTGCACTTGTTAATAGACGGGGGGCCTGTACAATATGACTCAAGCAACTTGCGGTTTACGCAAATATCACCTCTTGCGAGAATTTCAGCTTCGTCGAACTTGAATTTGTGTCCACTTCTCGCCGAATGAACCACAACTCGAGAATTGGCGTCATTTCGCTGCCGCGTGTTCGGCAATTCGCGTCCGCAGCAGTCTTCCGGTTTCTCCGGCGCAGTTGCTTTGCCCCCAACTGCAACAGATCTGATAAACAAGTTAAATGTTTCTTGCCACGCTAGTAAGCAACTCCACACAACAAACACTGCCCTGACGGCGAGGACTGAGTGTAATTGTCAGTTGGCAACCTTCAACCCATGGCGCTTATCGCCCCGTGATATTCTCCAGTTTAGATCACACATGCAACAGAGGAGCCACATGGAGAAGCCGGGGTAGTGCGGTGTTCTACCACAGGTTTCCATGGAGACGCATATGGCCTAATAGGCCAATGCGGTGTGTGAATGTGCGTGGACAGTTGAGGTGGATGTATGCTCGTGGTACAGGCGCTAGTTCGCCTGTGTCTTTGCGGTGGATTCGAAAGTCCCCGATCAGGCCGTTGCCTGCTATGCAGTGGCAATGAGGGAACGATAGGTCGGGAGGTGCTGCATCTGTGGTTGTCCTGCTGGTACTGGTGGTCACGCTAAATAGTAGTTACATCGAAGTAGTACACAAGATTCATAATAAAGGCCGGTGCTGATTCTAAAACGCGGTGAAAAGGAATTTGTGGTTCCCTAACTCGTTTTGTGCAGGCCTCCACCGGCTATAAAGAAAATTGGTTCATACATAGCGTTATTTGAAGATGAATAGGCTTAAGCTTAAAAAGTAAACAAATAAATGCATGCAAAGTAATTCGACCGACCACAAAGGTATTCTCGCTTGCCTACTACGAATACAAACGTACGGTGTACGCACCAGCCTTTTTAATCTTATTAAATGAAAATAGACAGTTAAATAATGGTTTCGTCCGCCTGCCAACGTTTTCTATTACACAGCCAAAAACAAACGAATAGTTTATTGCGTCGGCCATAGGCTTCATATCTACCTTTACTATGTGGTATACCACAGATATATCTGTTCCTCTACGGTAAGGTATCATGTATGTTCGCCGTAACGCCCCTTTTTTGCCGTCTACGTTGCCGAGCCATTGCACAGTTTAAATTGGGCTCAGTCACACTGCAGCTGGGTACGTTTGCTCTGACCTAGAATTCCACTCAACGCAAACGCGCTTAGGGTGGGTCTTGATACTTGCACAGGCAATGGCAGCAAGGAGTAAAGATATCCAGGAGTCCTTCGATTTTTAATTGAATAACATATGCAACTATACACCAAATAGCTTTACTTAAGTCTCTGCTGATCGACCCGAACGCAGAATGCTCATGAGCATTTTTTGCGTTCGGGTCAAGTTTAAACAGCTTAGAATAATATTGCGAAAATTCCTTATTGGTCAGACAATTGAGTGCCTACCACAGAATTCGGGCTATATAGCTCGCATCATATGCCATGATCCTGCACGCAGCCAGTTTGTACGTGCATGCGCGCAGTTAACATCGCGAAGCAGCCGTGATAAACGTTTATTATTCTCACAAATAATTCGTTTTTGGAATTTTGGATAAGGATCGCAACGGTAATGGGGATGAAAATTCCGCAAACAAAACCTAAGCTATAAATAATAACAAAACCGCATGTCAGAGATGCGGTTTCAGCGAAAACTGATCTGCCCGTTCCGCCACTATTTCAGGGTAGTAAAAACAAATTACGCACAAAAAGTGCGATGACATAACAGGTAAAAGATTTTAAATTTAAGAGTGCTGACCAGTACAGTAAATTTTATGATCGAAAGGCATCGTTTTTCCCCGATGGAATTTTTTATATAATAGAGATAGACTTTAGAGTGTGCCCAGAAAGTGATCTGAGAAATCACATTTTAATATCGGAGAACGTTGAGGAAGGTACTGACAAATTAGCGTAGCACACTTTGGATAGATTCGTATGGATAATAGCTGTGTGTGGTTATAAGATATTTCCGCGGCTACGCACACTTAATCAGAGTAGCAAATTTCGGATATGAGAAATACAGTAGATTGCCTAACTCGTGAAATGTCTACATCAGAATTTTCAGGAAGTTGCAGGATGTGCATTTTAAGGTTTAAGTTCTGTTAAAGTAATGCACAAAAAGCACTTTTTATAATAAGGAGTCTGGTTTATTGATAGGAAACTGGGTTATATTGGTCGAAAGCAGACGTTTCTTGATATCGAGGAATTTTCCTACGCTATTAAAAGCTACGGATCAAAGTATTTGAATTATGTGCGCAGTCCTGTGAATAAAAATTAAGATAAGCTGGAAAAATTGGAATTCATCCCTTTGGAGACCGGAAAATTTTGTTTTGTTTTCGCGAATATCACGTGAATTCAGGTTTAAGAGATCACATTTTTTCAGAAAACTGAGGGCCAATTTAGTCTAAAAAAAGTAAATTTTGCAAATTTATGATGTTTTGTACGAAACATGCTGCAATTAACTTGTGTGAATGTACTTTTTTGACCACTTCAATAAGAAGGAAGTTAAACGCGTATATATTCAAAACAAGATGACACACTGCCACTTTTCGCTGTCACGTGGTACGCAAAGCCTGTCAAGACAATGTTGGTCTGCATTCGACTATAAATGGATAAGAAAAACTTGAAATGGAAGAGGCAGCAAATTGACATTTTATCGCAAAATCTTAATATAAATTTGATCACACGTTTGTGCAGTTAAAATCTTAAAAGTAGACTGAGAAGTGTGCAAATATATCGAGGAACGCTCCGATACACAGAAAGAAGTGAGTTCTTTATTTTCAGCAGAAATTGTATCCCTTATTTTTAAATACGCAGGCATTCAACAGCGAAACCATCTAACGAAAGCGTTTTTTTTAAAAAAAGTTAACTTATAATCGAAAATGTTTTAACTTTTTATAGGCTTTTTTCGGATTTAATTGTGGATGTTCAGTTTTTTTCGGCAGCGAAATTTTACATTTGAGTGAGTCTTCAAATATGACCTAGATGGCCATTTGCATTAGAATGAGCGTCTCAAAAAGTCACTACTTCGGTAAATGCTTTTAAGAACTATCTTATTTTGATGGATTTACCAGATCCCAGCGAAGAAATGTACATTAATGGGTAGTCGAATGAAGACAGTGAAAAGCATAAAGGATTCAAACGGAGGAAAAACTTTCAATTCTCTTGAAACGGTGTTGGAATATACGCTCGCATGTTTGACTGCTTTATGATGGCAATAATATCCGCTGCCCTTAATCTTGCTGAATATGCATGTGCAAAACTCTGAAAAAGACTATTTTCAAAAGTAATTCTACTTTTGCTTATTTATTCACTCATTAAGTTACATGGAGAGTCTTCCTGTACATTTAAAACTTCAGTTTACTCAACTACATAGGGAGCTCAAGGGCGAAAGCCTACTTCCCTCAATAAAGTGACTTACATTAATTTTTCACCTTTTCGTAATTTGTACCTTTTCTAAAAAATAGTATTTCTAGACAATGTAATATCAATTTATAAACCACAATATTTCCATTTTTTCTAACGATCGATTCTTCATTGATGTAATAATTTAGTGGAAGCAGTGTGAGCTGATTTCGCGTAACGGGCATAACGCGTGAAATCCCTAGGACTTCATGAGTTAGGACAGCCAATGCGTACGTATAAAAGGCGAATTTTGATATATTTTACAACACAATGGAGTATAAGTAAACCAAATTTTCTGCTTTTTTCTATAATCAGTCTTTATGGAGGTGACATCGACGTTTCAGGTTAATAAGCGGTGGGGATTTCATCATTCTCACCACCTACAAAGAAGGGCCACGTCAATGCGTACGAAAGACAACAAAGGATGCAGTCATTATTAGGTTTGCGGTGCAGTAGGGATTTTCACCAACACGCTGTCACCCGTTTCACGTCCTAGATCACTTCAGACTATTTGAACGGTCCAGTCATTTCCAATTTACGTTAAAAATTGACTTTGGATATAGTCAAACACTGAATTTCGTTCATCGGTTTCTCATCTTAAGCACTTTTTCCTTTAGAAAACATGGCCATCATCCTATCTTGTAACCGTTTTGCCAGTGCTAAACTCCCTTCCAGTTATTGCATAGGTATGACGTTGCCATTTTCCCCACCTAGCATGGTGGACCGTTCCATTGCTGTATGTGTACTCTGTCAGATTATGTTCAAGTGGAATACCTCGTTCTGTGTATTAATTTTAAGATCATCAGCACCTTTTTTCTACCTTGTCCTCCTGCTATCGCGTTATCGGACTTTTTATGTGTACCTGCCAGTTCTCGTGGATATCAGCGTCGCTATATAAAACCACATTGCCTTTGGTTGGTCTAAGTCGCGTCACAAGCAGAGCGTATGCACGACGTCTTGACATAGGTCGACATTGTTATTTTCACTGCTTGCCGGCCGCCAAGCAAAGTCTCAAGTACAAGCTGTTCGTCTGGCGCTTGCCTGCCAGCTTAAACTGCTTGCGGTGCTGCATGTTAATCCTCTGCCCCATCAAAGTCTTTTCTATTTTACTGTATTCTTCAACTGAGTTTTGAAAATTCAAGTTTTCGTGTACTATACCTCGATAATCAGTGACATCGGGTGATCACCAGTCTGTTCCTTTCCAATCTGCGTAGTTGTCAGGTTTTGAAAATACCCAAATTTTCAACAGAAATCTGCCATGCTTTGTCCCCCTTGTGTCATTTTTGAGCGATCAAACAATTCCAAATCGTTAACTGACTGCTAGAAATGCACAGTTTTGTCAAGTCCTCTTTTTCGATGCTTTTAACTTCGACAGAATAACCGCATCTGGTTTCTCAAAATCGAGACCATAAATTACGATTCTGAAGAAGTGTTTAGACGCTATTTGGTGGCAGGCAGTATTCCACCAGCATCCACCGGGCAAGCCTAGCAGGCTTAATCTCATCCCAGCAGAGCTACACTTTGCTTATATCATACCATATTTCGTGCTACAACTTTTCGCTAAAAATCGTCCTGCTCTTTCATCTGAAAGCCGAACGGGCGGTGAAGAATGCCAATCCGAAGATCAGTCCACACAATCTCCTTTGTTCTGTTGGATCTGTTCGCACCTATAATTTCTGAAACAGCCTGACTCGCAAACCTTTCCCCGTGGACTCTGGAGCCTACAGCAGTTGAGTCCATCCCGATTTAACGAATGCCCACTTCCTCAACCCTAGTCTGCATCTCCAAGCTGCCAAGTATTCCAGTAGTTCCGAATTTCGTAGCCTGTTTATCGACCCGAATATCGACCTTCGTCGACCGTACTCTAATCGACCGTACTAATGGTCGCACGATACTCGTGATTGCCACTGTCCCATACTCAATTCTTGACTCGGACATTTTGTCGAGATTTATCTTCATATGAACAGTAAGCGTACACGGGGTGTAGGGTTACTATTAAGGGGAAGCACCACACAGATAGCATTTGGTCGCTCCATTTGTCTCGTAAAGGTGGTGAATGCTCCTGTGGCCGCCTCTAACTGGTACCCAAATCTCACCTGTGGCTCCTCAGAGTTTGGTTCTTCCCAGTGGCAACACCCCGTGCAACAATCACGACAGGCGGGCTAAACCAGGTGAGGGTCTCCGGTGTCATATGTGCCTCCAAACCCGGTATGTTTAACTCACGAACTTCTCACCTCCCACCTCTCAAAAAGTCCTACGGTGGGGGCAACAACAACCCGTAGGCGGCCCAGGCTAACTTGAGTCGTTCTCCCACTAAAAAAACCATAAGCCATAGTGGAGTTCGGCAGCCGTCTGGGATGTCCGAGCAGCCCTATTAAGGGCCAGCATTGCTTGCCTCCTCAGGGAGGAAGGGGCTAGAAAACCTGCCCAAACAAAAGCTGGTTATTACGCTCTTCGCAGTCGTACGGCTAGCAGAGATCGCAACACGTGGGCGTAAATTCACACAAACAACAATACCCCCGTCCCAATCCCTCGCCATATTCTCAGGCTGCTTCGGTTGACTCCACTCACCCTACCAGTCTGGAATGTTCGTCCCTTTGTGACAATCCCTAGGCGCAACGGCGTAATAGGATTAGCGCTCCGGAACGCGCGCATACAGGGATCAGGACACTCGCTGATCTCAGCGAGACTGCAGATTCTCTGAGCAGGGTCAGCTGGAGGTGGGTGCTGGCTACACCTTCTTCTGGAGCGGCTGGTCAAAGAGCAGAGCGACGCGACGCTGGTGCTGCCTTTGCCATCCAGAACGACATCGTGGGACGTCTGCCCTGTCTGCCGCAGGATATCAATGATCGCCTGATGAGCCTCCGCCTGCCTCTTCGGGGAGACCAGTTCGACACCATCATCAGCGCTTCACTACCCCAATGACGAGCTCTGATGTGGCGAAGGACAAATTCTACGAGGACCTGCACTTCCTGCTGGCAACTGTGCCAAAAGTGGACAAGTTTATTGTCCTTAGTGACTTCAACGCCCGCGTCGGGACCGACCACGCTGCCTGGTAGGGAGTGTTTGGGTTCCCACGGTCTTGGTAGCTGTAACGATAACGGCTTCCTTCTTCTGCGCACGTCTGCAAAACACCGTCTCCTGCTGATCCAACACTTTCTTGCGCCTTCCCACGCGGGAGAAGGCCACGTGGATGCACCCTCAGTCGCGGTGCTGGCATCTGCTGGACTATGTTCTCGTCCGGAGGCGAGATCAACAGGACGTGCTGGTAATAAAGCCGATCCGCGATGCCGATGTTTGAACAGCTCACTGCCTCAACATCTGCAGATGTTGAGGCGACTTCGAGAACCATCGAAAACTCATGCGTATGTTGGTATCGAGCAACCGTCCGACTGGCCAGATGGGTCACCAAACGACAAACTGATCACGTCGATCTGTGCGTCGCTTCACTACATCAAAACTGTTGGTAATTCGATACCGAATCGAGCGTCGTGTCCGCTGATAATGGATAACCGCCTCGCGCATCCTTCAGCCGGCGCCTGACCCTCGAAAGTCATTCTCTAAATCGGCTGATATCCTTTCCTTCTTGACCGATGCGTTATGACTGGTTACCTCTTGTCGCTGGCACCTTTCCACGAGGAGAACAATGCAACGCGCTATCGGAAGGCGCTGGGTGGACGCTCAAGACCCACCACG